>CM055121.1:247383202-247670702 GCA_029206835.1 Rana muscosa | reverse complement strand
AGATAGATAGATAGATAGATAGATAGATAGAGGTAGAAAGATAGACAGATAGATAGACAGATAGATAGATAGACAGATAGATAGATAGATAGATAGATAGATAGATAGATAGATAGATAGATAGATAGATAGATAGATAGACAGATAGATAGATAGACAGATAGATAGATAGATAGATAGATAGATAGACAGAGGTAGATAGATAGATAGATAGATAGACAGATAGACAGATAGATAGATAGACAGATAGATAGATAGATAAATAAATAGATAGACAGATAGATAGATAGATAGATAGATAGATAGATAGATAGATAGATAGATAGATAGATAGATAGATATATAGATAGATAGATCGATGATAGATAGAGGTAGATAGAAAGATAGATAAATAGACAGATAAAGATATTTGGACACACTCACACACATGTGGCAGATTTACTAAAACTGGTGCACACAGAACTTGGTGAAACTGTGTATAGTAACCAATCTGATTGTAGGTTTTATTGTAAAAGTTTCATTGAACAAGGTGAAGTTAAATGCTAATTGGTCACCATGCACCAGATTATCTGTGCTCCAGTTTTAGTAAATCTCTCTCTCTCTCTCTCCCTCTCTGTATATATATATATATATATATATAGAGCAGTATAAACATACAGTACATAAATAATAATATAGATAGATAGATAGCCAGATAAATAGACAGACAGATAGATCATCTATAATCTATATAATTAAAATAGATACACAGAAAAGTTACCATGTGATCACATACTTATATATTTTAAGATTCCAACCATATAAACATTGTCAAACAATTCTAAATATTAACCAGCAATATACACCGCGCTTTACATATTATCCATTCAGATAGATAGATAGATAGATAGATCCTCTATATAAATCAATACAGAGAGAGATATGTAATTACATAAGTATATATTTTAGATACAATCATATAGAAGGATAAATAGATAAGGCTCCATGCACACTGGGCTGTTCTGTTCTCTTTGGAGTAAAAAACGTCCATATAGAGCATTTTTTGTACAAAGTTTAGACAAGTTTAGAGTTTAACGTATTTTCTGCCTCCAAGCTCCAATCAGAAACAAGAATGAGAAGGGTTTTTATTCTGCCTCTAACGCTAAACTCCAAATATGCCTCTTAATGTCCTATTTTTAAGCCAGTGTGCATGGAACTCTAATGTGCCTGGACACATAGGAAAACATTGAGCTGCTTCTACAGGCAGAACACAAAACTCCTGTAGAAGCAACTTTTTTAAGCCAGTGTGCATGGAGCCTGAGTCCATTTTGTGATGATCAGAGCTTCATTTTTCTTTTTTTTTGTGTTCCATAAAAAAAATTTGGAAGAAAAGGGCAAACATACAGAGCAGAAGAATGGTGACCATGGCACAAAGAAAGGTACATAGCAAAACAAAAAGAACAGTTATGACATTAACAAGATCAAGATATTAAAACATGAGCACTCCTTCCACCAGTAAATCATGGGGAGTGCATTATAGATGAATATTGGGATTGATTGATCGAAGCTTCATTTTATTCACTAAGCTAACATTCACTACATCTTTAGTAAATAGACTAGATAGATAGGTAGGTGGATAAACAGGCAGATATGTGTCCACACATTGATATTTGAGGGGGAGAAATAGAGCTATGGCTTGACTCAGCTCTCTCCTCAGAACATAGGACCCTAGGCCTCATTCACATACTGGGGCTCTAGCACAATAGAGCTCCACCTTACAAGACATGGATGAAGAAAAATCAATCATACTCACTCCCCCCAGTTACCATACATGCAGTTACATGTGACCTGCTTCCAAAAAGCATAATGCAGTAGGCAGTATTTAAATGTTGAAGTGTATATACATGGTTCATTGAAATCAATAGTACTGCATGCAAATGCAAAACAAGAAAGAAGGTAAAACATTCTTAGAACACATACATAAGGATAACCATGTATTCCCACAGTCATAATACCTATTAAAAATCTATATCTTTCACTTTACAGAAGCAGACCAAAAAAAAAAAATATTGCATGCTGAATGTTTCTCTCGTTTATAGAAAGTCGTGGTGTGGGAATGTAGTGAAAAAAAAATGCAAAAAAAAACAAAAAAAAAAAAAAACAGAATACAAACAAACAAAAAAAAGTAAACAAAAGTCAAAGCAAAGCAAACCAATGATATCTCCTTTCGGACCATCCTCCCTCGATGGAGAACAATGGTTTTCCAGAGCTTTTCTGTAATTTTTTTTAGAAAGTCTCAATGGCCAGGCCTCTCTACAAAAGTTGCTGATTTATTTTCACATTAGACAAAATACGGAGGAATGAGTAGAGGAATTGACCAGTGCAGCTCTATGGCTGTGCCTTTTTGCCAATAGTTTTGAATAACTTTTTTCTCACATTATTTCAAGTCATTTACGCCCATACATCTACCTTTATAATGATTATTATATTATATTATAATGTCCTATATCCTATTTTATTTTTATAGTCTCATGTTACCTTTCTGTTTATAAATAATTAAATGAGTAATATTTCCAGTACTCCCATTGTTATATATTTGAGTTGTAATTGTGCACATTCTAAAGCTGCCAACTCTATTATAACACTTAATAAACCTTTTACAATCAGGGAAAAGACAATTTGCTTTATTATCTAATATAACGCTTTTTTTTAAATAACAGTGTAAATGATCAACAATAAAAACATACATAAACTGACCACTCATTAATATTTATGATGTCCCATTATACTCCAATATATGCTCAAGAATGCAATTATCCATATCTTCACTAGTCTGCAATGCCAGGACCAAACTTTGACCCCTGGCCAAGCTCATTCAAAATAAAACTGGAAAGGCTTGCTGTTATCATGGTCCAAATGGGTGCTTATGTATGGGCAGTTCAAAAAGAGTTGTTTCTACTGTGATCAAAAGAGTGGGCAATGGGCTTACCTAAATGATAAACCTAAAAGTCTGTTATTGAATTTAAGAGTACCGTTATATACTATGGTATAGATAGATAGATAGATAGATAGATAGATAGATAGATAGATAGATAGATAGATAGATAGATAGATGGTAGACATATGTGATTAATGGAAAAATATAATAGTACATAGAGATTAAAGAGAAACGGCAGACACAAAAGATAGATATATGAACAGAAATGTAGATAAAGATAGATAGATAGCAAGATAGATAGCTAGATGGATAGATAGATAAATAGATAGATAGATAGATAGATAGACAGATAGATAGATAGATAGATAGATAGATAGATAGAGAGATAGATAGATAGATAGATAGATAGATAGATAGATAGATAGATAGATAGATAGATAGATAGATAGATAGAGATAAATAGATAGATAGATAGATAGAGATAAATAGATATATAGATATATAGATAGATAGAGTACAAGATAGATAGATAAATAAATAGATAGATAAATAGAGTACAAGATGGAGAGTAGAAATATGTGATAGATAGATAGGTAGATAGATAGATAGATAGATATAAAAGAAAGAAAGAAATAAATTTAGGATAGACAGATAGATAGATAGATAGAAAATCTGAAGAGAAGAGACCTAGCCCATTCACACTTTTATATATATATATATATATATATATATACATATATATAATATATATATATATATATATATATATATATATATAGAAGTGTGAATGGATATATATATATATATATATATATCACAGTTTAGACAGTTGTATGTAGCATTATATCGAAAGATAAATGTCCCAAAACCCATGTATGGGGCCTTATACATCTTTAGCACATCTGCTCCATAAAAAAAAGCAATATTCTGAATTTGTCTGCTTTTTGCACACCCCATATACAGGTCACATCTAAAAAAAAAAGCCCATACATACATACATGTATAAACTCATGTAGGGTGCAGTAAGGTCAATAACATAACCTTGTGCTCATACAGATATGTGAAAAGTCCCAAAAACTGATATAAATGACAAAAGGAAAATATATCTATCTATCTATCTATCTATCTATCTATCTATCTATCTATTATCTATCTATCTATCTATCTATCTATCTATCTATCTATCTATCTATCTATCTGTCTTTCTATCTTGAAATATTTGATACATTCCCCAGTTAGCACACTACCGTAGAGTAATCAGAAGCAGAGCTGTAGGGCAGAGCTGGGTATCCTGAGTTCCTGGCCTGTCACAGTGACACTCAGTTGCTGGTAGTGATTACAGGGCTGTCTGTGGACATGTTTGCTCAGATGACTTGTGCCAACCAGACACACTTTTCTCTCCACCTAAAAGTCTGAGACCAGGATAATCATTGAAATCAAGTCTAAATAAAACTGATGAAGTCAATTCAGAGTCACCCAGGTGAGATCAGAGTAAACATTTGTCTTGGCAGACACCCCTGTGCGTCATTTCATAACATCCTCCACCTTTAATCTCTGCGCCCAATTCTGGATGGAAGCATCAAGCTGGCTGAGGCTTCCTTTCCTTGGGATTGTTTGCGACCTGTCACTTGAAAAACTATATTTTTTAATTAAAATGTCTGCCTTTGCCTGAAGACCTGTCCGTTGGGCGTCATGTCATTGCCTCCTCTGATTCATCTTTCTGTTTTATCATTACATTAGTGTGTATCAGTCCCTCCGCAGTATTCAGTGCTATTCACCAAAATCAGTCTCTGGGAAGAGAAAAAGGCAAATGTGTACTGCTATCATATCCATCATTTCAATAGCTCCATCATTTATATATTAAATTAGAGGGTTGTGCTCTGTAACGCTGCCTTGTTAACTCTTTGCTTAGTTATATGGTTTGCGACTGACATTTGTCGCACAGTAAACGCTGGGTACCTTATCAAGAAATGTAAAAAAAATCTAGCTATTCTTTGACTTCTAGTTTCTATCTTCACTTGCCTGTTGGTGGTTTTGGAAAATGTCGCAAATGCTTTGAAACATAGAGGAGATAGACAATTTTTTTTTTATTGCAATTAAAGGAAAAAAGCGAGACATGATAAAAATGAAACAGTTATTCAAAGTTTAATAGGAAACAATGAAGAATAATTATGAATTGTTATGGATCCTATTCACACTATAATGAAAGCAATAATTAAGGAGAATTAACATATTGTATATCTAGTCATGCAAATACATTCACCTGTGATACAGGTAATGAAACCAATGCTGGATTCCTTAATAATTATACTATTTAATTTAACTGACACAGGCAATGAACACTGACACCTGAGAAATAATTAGCATTTTTTTTTATTTATCTTTAACAACAATAGAAGATTTGGGATTAATAATGCAAATAAATTCACCTATGGAACTAATGTGATAGTTACAGTTAATGACACTTAATACTCATTGAATAGGGATGACAGTTAGAGCAGTATTTAACCTAACTGACACAGGCACACCTTGAACCCTAAGCAGTAATTGGCAGATTTTTCTTTATCTTTACCAACAATAGAAGATTTAGGAATCATCATGCCAATAATTTCACCCATGGAAAAAATGTGATAGTTACAGTTAATGATACTCACTTCATTCCTTAATAATCATAGTATAGGGATGCCAGTTAGGGCAGTATTTAACCTAACTGGCACAGGCACACATTGAAATCTGAGTATTAATAACTAATAAGCAGTTGAAAAAAAAAAATCTTTACCAAAAAAAAAAAAAAAAAAGATTTAGCAAATCATGCAAATAAATGTACCTCTGGATATGATACGTTAATTATTTTGCATGACTAATGCTAAATCTTCTGTTGTGGGTAAAGATAAGGAAATATCTGCTGAATACTGCCAAAGTCCATAAGTTAAATACTGGCATCCCTATACAATGATTTTTTAGGGATCCAGAATTATTTTAAATTCTGGGTTCCCTAAAAATCATTGTATAGGGATGCCAGTATTTAACTTATGGACTTTGGAACCTGAGCAATATTCAGCAGATATTTCCTTATCTTTACCCACAACAGAAGATTTAGCATTAGTCATGCATAATAATTGGCCTATGGAAATCATAGTTACAATTAATGAAATCAGTACTGCATTGCCTATATAGGGATGACTTTTAGGAAATAATTTATAATAACTGACACATGTGATGAATATTGGAACCCTGGGCATTGGAAATATTTAGGAATAATAATGCAATTATATTCATTTTATTATTGTAACAAATGCTGGATTTCTTTCTTTTTTTTTTTTTTTTTTTTGTATTTCAAATCTTATCATTGTATAAGTTTGGCAGGCAGGGCAGTATTTAACCTAACTGGCATAGGTGATGGGCATTGGAACCTGAGCAATAATCAGCAGATTTTTCCTTAATTTAGCCCACAGTTAAATATTAAGGAATAATTATGCAAATAAATTAACAGATGGAACTAGAGTGATAATTATTATTATTGTAACAAATGCTGGCTTCCTTATTAACCATTGCATAGGGTTGGCAGATAGGACTGACATAGGTGATGGACTTTGGAACATAATCAGCAGATATTTCCTTATCTTTTCCCACAACAGAAGATTATGGCAATGCAAAACAATTTGCCTATGGAAATGAAAGTTGCTTGTCCTAATTCTTTGGTTTATTGTTATGCTGAAAAAATTCTCAATAAAAGATTTTTTTTTGGAAAAAAAAAAAAAAGTTACAATTAATGAAATCAGTGCTGCACTACTTATTAATCCCTGTATAGGGATGCCAGTTAGGGCAGTGTTTATACTGACACATGTGATGGACATTGGAACCTAAGCAATAATCAGCAGATTTTTCCTTATCTCAGCCCACAATTAAATATTAAGGAATAATTATGCAAATAAATTAACAGATGGCACTATAATTACAATTAATGTAACAAATGCTGTATTCCTTATTAATCATTGTATAGGGTTGGCAGGTAGGACAGTACTAGTAAAACCTAACTGACACAGGTGGTGGGTATTGGAACCTGAGCAATAATCAGAAGATTTTATTATATCATTTTTTTTAAATTAAATTTCCTTTGAATTTGCCTTCAACTATGTAGTGGAAGGGCCTGCCTGATTGCTTACAATTTTAAAATGTTTAGGTCTGACCTTATATTATATGGTTTTAGTAAATCTAAAGAAAAGTTGTACAAGAAAATTGTATAATGTAAGGCCAGCCCACAATAGAATATTTAGTAATAATCAATCAAATAAATGTATCTACAAAAATAATGTATAATTTAAAATGAATGATGGATTCCTTATTAATCTTTGTGCATGGTTGACAGTTAGCAGTATCTAACTGAAGCAGTTGATGGACATTGGAACCTCAGCAATATTTAGCACATTTTTTTCCTTATCTTAACCCACAATAGAATATTTAGGAATACCAGTGCAAATCAATTTACCTATAAAAATAATAATTAAAATAAATGTAACAAATGCTGGATTGCTTAATCATTGAATAAGGATGCCAGTTAGGTTAGGTTTTAAACTAACTGACACAGTGGGGTTGATTTACTAAAACTGGAGAGTGCAAAGCCTGGTGCAGCTCTGCATGATAGCCAATCAACAGCTTGCTGAATTAGGCTTTGACAAAGACACCTGGAAGCTGATTGGTTTCTATGTAGATCTGCACTAGATTTTGCACTCTCCAGTTTTAGTAAATCAACCCCAGTTGATGGACATTGGAACCTGAGAAATATTTAGCAGATTTTTTCCTTATCTTAGCCCACAATAGAATATTTAGGAATGCTAGTGCAAATAAATTGACATATGCAAATAATGTGATCATTAAAAGTAATGAAATTAATGATGGATTCCTTATTAATCATTGTATAGGGTTGCCAGTTAGGCGAGTATTTAAACTAACTGACACATTAGATAAACCTGATCAATATTTAGCAGATTTGTGTCCTTATTTTAACCCACAATAGAATATTTAGGAAAACCAGTGCAAATAAATTCACCTATGAAAATAATGTGATTATTAAAATAAATGTAACTAATGCTGGATTGCTTATTAATCCTTGATTAGGATGCCAGTTGGGGTAGTATTTAATCTAACTGACACAATTGATGGACAGTGGAACCTGAGCAATAATTTCCAGATTTTCCTTATCTTAGGTCACAATAGAATAATATATAGGAATAATCATGCAAATAAATATAGCTACAAAAATAATGTGCTAATTAAAATGAATGTAATTAATGCTGGATTCCTTCTTAGTCTCTATATATGGATGCCAGTTAGAGCAGTATTTGACCTAACTGACACAGGTCAAAATTAGAACCAGGTCAATAATCAGGTGATATTTCTTTATCTTTAACTGCCATATAAGTTTTAGTATTAATCATGCAAATAAATTCAATTATGAAAATATTGTGATAACTGAAATGAATAAAATTGATACCATAGGGATGCCAGTTAGGCCAGCTATAATCATTTTTACCTTAACCTGGATCCTGATCAATATTCAGCAGATATTTATTTATCTTTAACAGCCATATAAAATTTAGGAGTAATCATGAAAATAAATTTAACTATAAAAATATTGTGATAATTGAAATGAATAAAATTGATACCATGTCAATTACAAATCAATGTATAGTGATGCCAGTTAGGGGCAGCTATAGTATTTTTTACCTTATTCTGGAACCTGATCAATAATCAGCAGATATTTCTTTATCTTTAACCGCCATATAAGATTTAGTATTAATCATGCAAACAAATCCACCCAATATTGAAAATATTGTGATAATTGAAATTAATAAAAAATGAAGGTGTAATCATGCAAATAAATTCACCTATAAAAATATTGTGATAATTGAAATTAATAAAAAATGTAGGTGTAATCATGCAAATAAATTCACCTATAAAAATATTGTGATAATTGAAATGAATAAAATTGATACCATAAGGGTGCCAGTTAGGGCAGCTATAGTAATTTTTAACTTACCTGGATCCTGATTCCTGATCAATAATCAGCAGATATTTCTGTGCCCACAATACCAGAGACAGGATTTCCTGTATGTTAATTATTGGTAAGATATTGGGAATTGCAAGCAAAGCATGTCATCCATATTTAACTAGTGTGATTACTAAATTAATAGCAGCTACTAAGACAGATGTCAAAACGTCTTGAAAATGTTTATGTGTGAATAATTGAGAAGGTGGTAGGACGCATTATCTGATTGTATAATGAAAAATATATGAAGAACAGATGTCTCAAATAGACATCTCCTCTGTTTTCATTAGAAGTGGCCTTGATTTAAACAAGTGCTGTAATGAAGTTGGCGATTCTCTCGCTCTAATATTGCTCATGAATTTTTAATAAACTTCGCTGGGGCCTCCATAACAGAGGAGGAGGAATGGCTGATCATTACTATGGAAGTTTTCTGTAATCCCATTGCTTGTTCTATTGGATTCTGAAAGCTTTATGTCAAGAGGAAAAAAAAAAAAAAAGAATAAATAAATAAATAAATAACGAAATAAACACAGCTGGTTTGCGGAAAAAAAAAATTGCATTAAGGCGCAAATTTAGGTAAGGTAGATGCAAATTCTTTGCTTACAATGGTATTAAACCCAAAAGCAATTATACTGCAGTTTACTAATCATTAGATGTGATGGCTGCATTGGTTTTCTTTTTTTTAGGCTACCATTCTTCTATTTTCACCTGGTCAGTAAAGCTGGCCATACATTATTCAATTTTCGTGTTCAGTTTCTTTTAGATTTACCTTGAACTCTGTAGTGCCAGGGCCTGCCTGATTGCATCCAAATGGAAAGTGATTAGGTGTGACCTCATATTATATGTTTTTGGTAAATCTAAAGGAAAATTGTACAAGAAAATTGTATACTGTATGGGCAGCTTTATGCCTAGTACATACGGGCTGAATGTCAGGAGACATCGTCCGGTTCAATAAAAACCAGCTGATATTTGGCCCGTGTGTATGTCAGCTGGTCCAAAAGAAGCCGGCCGTTTGGACGACCATGCTGAAAAACCAGCAGCTGACTGGCTCCCGATCAGCGCCCTCTGCCAATGGCTGAGACTGGGGGGGGGGGGGCGTCCCCGGATCAGAACACAACAGCTCAGTGGGGGAGGTCGCTGTACCAACTTCGGACTGTTAGTACAGCGGCTCTGACCGTAGCAGTCATTTTTTTTCCATTCAAGCTGCTGGGTTCAAACGAAAAAAAAAAAACTATTATATTATATTAGTGTGTACCAGGCTAGTCTTTTGTTTTTCAAAATAACAAGCTTTCTTCCAGATATATCAGTTACAGGGATTAGACAAACCATTTAATACTGACAGGGGTGCTTACAATGATCAGTTTTATTTATTTATATGAAACCTTTATCCCAAAAGGACTACAAAATGTTTACTGTAACTGATTATAAAGTGTGAGCTGGACTTTGGCTTAAATTTGTTAGTGCATCTAAATCTGATAGAACATCTAACACTCCCCTCCCTCCCCCAACCTGGCAATGCTGATGTCCAAATATGCCCCTTCATCCAAAGTGGGGGCGCTCTAATACAGGAGGTGCGTTACTGGTCAGATCACCAGGTGACACCAGTGACCATGCCTTTTGCAACGTATGGTCCCTTGTAGTCTTCATTGGCAACGTGTGTGACAGGGTGACAACCAGTAGTAGCCGCTCCATTAGGGGTGCAGGGGCGCCATCCCCCTAATCCATGCGCCCGCCCCTAACATACATACAGGGCGTCGGAGGCATGGATTTCAATGGGGTTGTTTTTTTTTTAAGCACATGATTAGAGACTGAGGCTCTAATTGGCTTAAAAAAAGGGTGGGGTCGGGGTGTAGTGCACTGCGCCCCGAGCCCACCCGGTTGTGTGACATTAGCAAATTAATGTTCGCTAATGTCTTCCTGCTTCTCCTCCAAACAGGAAGTGGGTCCTGAGACCCGATTGGCCAGGCAGTCTTAGGCGGTATGTGCAAGTGAGGAGGGCAGGTTTGTTTGCCTCCCCCCAAAAAATTTTAAGCACCAGCCGCCACTGGTGACAACATAGGAAAACAATAGCAGATGGGAAAAAAAACTTGTCACCCTGTAAAAGGAAGGGTCTACCCAAGGACAGATATGATCTCAGTAAGCTGAACTCCGGTGTATCATGTGGATTCTTCCTTCAATCTTGGTGTGATTTGTATGTTTCCTCCAGATCTGTGCAGTAATCCAGTGTGAATCTTTGTCTCTGTGCAGGAGCTTCCAAGACCGCTCACTGCTGCTCTCTCTCCTTGTGCAAAGTGACTGGTCTTGTCTCCGCCCCCTTCTGTAGTTTCCTGCAGGCAGCCTGTAGGTGGAGCTGCTGGGCCCCTCCCACATCTCTGCCTCCTGCACAGTGATGATGTCACCACTACTTGTACAAGGTAATATCTGGCTTTGGTGTACAGGAAGTAGATTTATATCCTCTAGGGCTATGGAGGAATATATTTAAAGTTTTTCTTTTTCTGCCTGGAGTTCAGCTTTAAGGCCCTATATACTACATTACTTACATTTTAATAATGTGTGTTAATGTCTCTTTAGAGGGCAATTGGTTTTCTTTGTAAAAGCTTTGAAGCTGAACTCCAGGATAAGTAAATATTGTCTAAATCCATTCATTGTATGTATTCTTGAATTTTGGTGTGCTTTGTGTATTTCTTCAAGATCTGTGCAGTAATTCAGTGTAAAAAAATCCCTCTTTGCAGGATCTTCCTGTGATAAAGACCGCTCACTGCTGCTCTCTCTCCTTGTGCAGGGGGACTGGTCTTGTCTCCACCCCCTCCTGTAGTTTCTGCAGGCCGCCTGTAGGTGGAGCTGCAGGGTTCCTCCCACAGCTCGGCTCTCTGCACAGGCTATGTACAGCACAAGGATGATGTCACCGCTATTTTACAAAGTAGATGTATATGTTTTGTGGCTTCTGAGAAGTACAGTTGTGCTCATAAGTTTACATACCCTGGCAGAATTTATGATTTCTTGGCCATTTTTCAGAGAATATGAATGATAACACAAAAACTTTTGTGTGCTGTGTAAAGGGGGGGGGGGGGTCACTATCATCCAATCAGCTCTCCTCACTGAGCTCTGCAGAGTGTAATTTCAGCTCTCCACCCCCTTTTTTCTGACAGCTCAGGCAAACTGTATACATTTTGAACTTTGAATGGTGGGAGAGAAGAGAATACAGCAGATAAACGGGTACAACTTATGTAGGAGGATTTGTTTCACCTCTGTGTATCACCTCAGGACAGTCACTTCATTGGGTATATAAAAGGGTTTACAACTACTTTAAAGCTGCCCATTCAAAAAGAATGAGCCGCTGCACTGCAACGCACATTACTGTGCAAAATGACGCTCGAACTCTCGCAATGTCATGTGCGCTGAAATTTACAGCAATCAAGCACAGCTATTTAACATACTAAGGAGAGTCAGAAGACAGCTGAGCTGTGATTGGTTGCTATGGGTTAGTACTTGCCAGAGGTCTTAGTGTTACATTTTAAAATAAAGAGCTTCCATGCCAGTGTTTCCTATGACCCAAAAATACCAAAATAAACTGTATATGCAGAATCCAGGCAATCGGCCCCATGTCCAGGGCCGGGGCACGGGGAGGGTAGGAGGGGTGGCTGCCCTGGGCACTGTGGTATAGTGAGCTGCGGGGGGGGCGCCACAAGGAGATTGGGGGTGGATTTGTATTGGAAAGGAGAATTTAGGGGGCGGCAGGGGGTAAGTATTGTTCTGGGAGGAGAAATGTGTGTGGGGGGGGGGGGGAAGAGCATGCTATAAGTGGTGATCTAGAGGGATTTGTGTTGGGGGGGGCAAAGATTTGTGCTGGGAGGGAGGATTTGGGGGAATTTTGTGCTGGGTGAGAGGGATATGAAGTGGGGGGAAATTTTAGAGGTAGAGGATTTGTGCATTTGGGGGGGGGGGGCATTTGAGCTGGGGGGGTATTTGGGGGATGGGGGGCAAAGATTTGTGCAGCAGAGAGGGGGGATTTCAGAAAGGGGGTGGATTTGTACTGGGAGGAGGGGAAATTTATGCTTAGGGGGAAGCATGCAGATTAGTGCTCAGTGTTTTTGTGGGGGGAATTTTGCTAACACTATGGGGTTGATTTACTAAAGGCAAATAGACTTTGCAAGCGCAATTGCTCCAGAGCTTAGTAAATGAGGTAAGGCTTCACTTTACGAAGAATACCCAATCATGTGCAAGGAAAAAAAAAAAGAATTTTTGCTTGCACATGATTGGATGATGGAAGTCAGCAGAGCTTTCCCTCATTTACTAAACTCTGGAGCAACTGCTCTTGCAGAGGACAACCCAATAATGCTCATACATTTTTGGGGGGGGCAGTTTGTCATGTTCACCCAAGCTGTAGATGATCTTGTCCCAGCACTGCCCATATGACACAGGCTTGCAATGCCTTGCAAGTTTTATTATCAGACTTTTTAATTTTTTTTTATTTTAATCCACGATGTGTTTGCTGAGTAATCACCAGTGGAAAGACACTAAGACACTAAGTCTCCCAATCTATGGAGGAGATCTGATTGTTGCTTTGTTTTTGTACACTGCAGATCATTTTTTACAAGCGATTGCACCCACACCGAATGTAATATTATATTGTAACATTAATCCCAACACTGACAGGGTCAGCAAAAAAAGATGTGAGCTCCCTTATGTCCATATGCCTTTCATTTGTAACATTAAAGAGGAACTGCAGTCTGCTCACATAATTTGTAATAAAAACATCTTTGCAATTCTGAAGCTTCCCTCCAACAACTTTACATAGTATTTTATATATACTGTGATTCTGTACTTGCCAAATATGCTGCAGAAATCTCCCTCCACTGAGATCTGGATGCAGCCATTTTAACTGTGGGCATCTGAAGCTGCTGCCTGTTCACTTCCTGGATTTACACAGACACACCCCACAGCTCTGCAGCTCTCATTGGCCCTCTTATGACCCACCCCCTCCCTTCCTGGCAAACTCTCACAAGAGAGAGCTGTACATGATGTCATAAGCCTAGGCTTTTTACCAGACAAGAAACAGGAAGTGGGCTGTATAAGGTATTTACTGGCAGAAAAAAAAAAAAAGTTCTACTATCCAAAGTTAAAACAACAAGGGCAGAAGACATGGGCGTCCACTCCATAGGGCACCCCCCTGGAATCTAGCAGGGTCGGATTGCGAGTGAGTGCCGTGAATGGAGAGAGGGCTCGGCGGGCGGGTGAGAGCGAGCGGGCCGCTGACGGGTGTCGGGTGACGGCGGCGCGGCTTGTGCGGTGTATCTCCATTCCCGCACGCAGCCCGTGACCTCCACTTCACTGTGCATTCCACGGCCCGGCATAATTCTCTCTCCAGCTGCCTGAGACACACACAAGAAACAGTGCAGTGAGTGCACTGCGGAACGGAACGAACTAAACCCGTCCCTCCTCCTCCTGTGCTGTAATGTTTTCATGTGCACATAGGTCAGAGGATGAGGAGGAGGGAAGGAGGCACACGCCGTGACCAGCTATACCGAGAGGCGAGCGCGCTGGTCTGAGTAATCTAAAAGTGAGTCTTTTACAGAGGAGGGGAGGGGGGCATGAAGAAGAGGGAAGGGACAAGAAAAGAGTTCACTTGGAGTGATTTGGGGGAGAGGATATATCCATGAAGGGGGGGTCCGTCTGTGCTTAAAGGGGGTCCATCTGTGCTGAAAGGGGGGTCTGTGCTGAATGGGGGGTCCGTCTTTGTTAAATGGGGGGTCTGCGCTGAAGGGGGGTCTGTGCTGTGGGGGGCTCTATAATGTAAAGTGGTCCAGAGCTGCAGGGTGCTGTGTAATGTAAAGGGGTCCAGAGGTGCAGGGTGCTGTGTAATGTAAAGGGGTCCAGTGGTGCAGGGTGCTGTGTAATGTAAAGGGGTCCAGTGATGCAGGGTGCTGTGTAATGTAAAGGGGTCCAGTGGTGCAGGGTGCTGTGTAATGTAAAGGGGTCCAGTGATGCAGGGTGCTGTGTAATGTAAAGGGGTCCAGTGGTGTAAGGTGCTGTGTAATGTAAAGGGGTCGAGTGATGCAGGGTGCAGTGTAATGTAAAGGGGTCGAGTGATGCAGGGTGCATTGTAATGTAAAGGGGTCCAGTGGTGAAAGGTACTGTGTAATGTAAAGGGGTCCAGTGATGCAGGATGCTGTGTAATGTAAAGGGGTCCAGTGATGCAGGGTGCTGTGTAATGTAAAGGGGTCCAGTGGTGTAAGGTGCTGTGTAATGTAAAGGGGTCCAGTGATGCAGGGTGCTGTGTAATGTAAAGGGGTCCAGTGGTGTAAGGTGCTGTGTAATGTAAAGGGGTCGAGTGATGCAGGGTGCAGTGTAATGTAAAGGGGTCCAGTGGTGCAGGGTGCTGTGTAATGTAAAGGGGTCCAGAGCTGTGGGGTGCTGTGTAATGTAAAGGGGTCCAGAGCTGTGGGGTGCTGTGTAATGTAAAGGGGTCCAGAGGTGCAGTTGTGGAGAGGGGGTAGACAGTAGTGACAAAGAGATATTGAAAGATGCAGGGGGCACAGTGGGGTATTTTTACATTTCAACGTGGGGGGGGGGTCGCTTTTAACCCCCGCTAGTGGTTAATGAAAGTGTAAAATGTGACTGTGTATCGCCGCTGCCAAAGTGCCCCCCCCCCCCGAAAAAAATTTTGATGGACTTTTTTCATCGGAAATTCCGATCGTGTGTGGGCCCCATCGGACTTTTTTCCGTTGGTGTTTAGAAATAGAACATGTTTTATTTTTTTCCCGATGGAAATTCCTATCGTCTGTGTGGAACTCCGACGGAGAAAAAACCCACGCATTGAACTTCATATTTCTCGGCTCGTCGGAGTGTTTTGCATCACCGCGTTTTGGACGGTCGGAATTTGGTCTGACAGTGTGTATGCAAGACAGCTTGAATGGAATTCCGACGAAAAATTCCATCGGATTTTAGGCCATCGAGTAACAAACACTTTAAAGTGGAACTTTACTCTCTCACTCTCTCTAAAATAGTGTGCATGGAGCCATGGACACATAGGATAACAGTACAGTAAAACCTTGGATTGCTTATAACTTGGTCTGAGAGTGTTTTGCAAGACAAGCAATTTTTTTAAATATAAATTTTGACTTGATATACAAGCAATGTCTTCATATACAAGTAGCATCATGTCACAACTGAGTATAAAAGAGAAGAGAAGCGCCTCTAAGTGTAGGAATATGGTTACATTTAATGAAGGTACAACATTTAAAAACTCACATGGTTGATGAGGACACTGCAATATGGGAGTGATGTGAAGGGGGACAGAAGATACTGCTATGCGGGTACAGAGGACACTGCAATAGGGGGGACCCTATTAGGGGCCTCTTTTCCCCTAGGGACAGGGACCCAATCTCCCCTGGGGACAGGGACAACTTCTCACCTGGGGACAGGGACCCTATCACCCCTGGGGACAGTGACCCCTTTTACCCTGGGGACAGGGACCTCTTCCCACCTGGGGACAGGGACTCTATCACCCATGGGGACAGTGACCCCTTTTCCCCTGGGGACAGGGACCCCTTCTCACCTGGGGACAGGGACTCTATCACCCATGGGGACAGTGACCCCTTTTCCCCTGGGGACAGGGACCCCTTCTCACCTGGGGACAGGGACTCTATCACCCATGGGGACAGTGACCCCTTTTCCCCTGGGGACAGGGACCCCATCTCCCCTGGGGACAGGGACCCCTTCTCACCTGGGGACAGGGACCCTATCACCCATGGGGACCTTGACCCCTTCTCCCCTGGGGACAGGGACCCCATCACCCCTGGGGAAAGGGACCCCTTCTCACCTGGGGACAGGGACCCCATCTCCTATAGGGACAGGGACCCAGTCTCCCCTAAGGGCAGGAACCCCATTTTCCCTAGGGACAGGAATCCCATCTCCAGACCATGCTGGCTGGCAGGGCTGGTGTCAGCCACCCTTGGGTGCCAAGATGGGGGAGGGGGCAGTAAAATCCAAATCCCCAGCCACATGCTCTCTTAGGGTGAGCTGGCTTTGTATTAGTGAAGCAACTTAAAGTGAGGTAAACCTGTACTGTTATTATTATGCCCTCCATGCATTCACATACTTTGAATCCGGCCCTTAAGTGGAAAAAGGTTGCTGACCCCTGGTCTATGTGGACCGCTTTACCCCGGATATCTGCATACTTAGATGTTTCTGTTTAATCATCAGCCATGTGATTTGCTAAATGTTGTACCTTCATTAAATGTAACAAAATTGCTACACTTAGAGGCGCCTCTCTTCTCTTTTATACTCTGGAGCTCCTGCTGGATTTTGCTTCCAATCCCCTTGTGGAGGCTTCCGTTTGTGGAGGGACATTTTATGGTTACACAACTTATCACATTGCTATAATCTTTTTATATGGACTATAAAATGAAGGACTTATGAATAAATGGTTGTGAAACAAATCATCTGAGTTTCTATTATTTCTTATGGGGAAATTTGCTTTGATATACGAGTGCTTTGGATTACAAGCATTGTTTCAGGAACAAATTATGCTTGCAATCCAAGGTTTTACTGTATTAGCCTCTGGGAGCTGAAAAAAATGCTCATAATAGCTTCTAGGAGCTTAACTACTTCAGCTTCGAAAGGTTTTACCCACTTCATGACCAGGCCATTTTTTGCGATACTGCACCGAGAATTGCGCGGTCGTGCGACGTTGTACCCAAAAAAAATTGATGTTCTTTTTTTCCCATAAATAGTGCTTTCTTTTGCTGGTATTTGATCATCTCTGCGGTTTTTATTTTTTGCGCTATAAACAAAATAAGAGCGATATTTTTTACTTATTGCTATAAAACATTCCCAAATGAAAATAAAAAAAAAAAAAATCTAATTTCTTCATCAAATTAGGCCAATATGTATTCTGCTACATATTTATGGGAAAAAAAAGCCAATAAAGCATATATTGATTGGTTTGCGCAAACGTTATAGTGTCCAAAAACTATGGGATCGATGTAGGGACTTTTTAATTTTTTTATTGTTTTTACTAGTAATGTCGGTGATCAGCGATTTTTAGCGGGACTGCGACATTGCGGTGGAAAAATTGGACACAAAGTGACACTTTTTGGGGACCAGTGACACCAATACAGTGATCAGTGCTGAAATAAAATAAAATGAACTGATCCCTGTATAAATGACACTGGCAGGGAAGGGGTTAACACCTGGGGCAATCAAGGGGTTAAATGTGTCCTATGGAGGTGTTTTCTAACAGTGTGGGGGATGGACAGACTGGAGGAAAAGAGAGATTGTGGTTCAGCTTAGCTGAAACACAAAGATCTCTCCTTTGTTCCCCGACAGATCAGCGGTGTGCCTTGTTTACACAGGCACACCACTGATCCATCTCTCCATAGAACGATCGGCGGGTCGCGGCGGGCATCGTGGCCACCAGACTCACTGATTGGCTCCTGCTGTGTCCAATTACAGTGGGAGCGGCGCTCTGGCGGCGCGCGCACGCCCCCTACACCACATGCACAAAATCACGTACAGGTACGTGATTTTGTGCAGCCGGGCTGCCCTGCCGCAGTATATGTACGGTGGGCGGTCCAGAATCGGTTAAAGAAACGCTAGTGAGCATGGAGCCTAAAAACCTAAATAAAATGTTAACAGTCCCAAACGCTCCTACCAGCTTCTAAAAGCTACTAAAATGCTACTACAAGCCAGCACAAAAATGCTATTATCCGTGTTTTTCATCCAGCATTTTTTTCTAACTTTTTTTTTTTTAACTTATGGAGCCAATGACTAAAACAGTGTTTTTAGTTTGTGGTGCTCAGACGCAGTGAAGATCCGCTTTAAGTATCCTGTATACAGTTGTGCTCAAAAGTTTGCATACCCTGGCAGAAATTTAGACATTTTGGGCATTTATGATGAAAATATGACTGATCATGCCAAAAAAAAATATTTTATTTAAGGATAGCAATCACACAAAGCCATTTATTATCACATAGTTTTTTGGAATCTTTTAAAATCATAATGATAACAGAAATCACCCAAATGGCCCTGATAAAAAGTTTACATACCCTGGAATGTTTGGCCTTGGTACAGACACAGGAGGTGGCACACACAGGTTAAAATGGCAATTAAAGGTTAATTTCCCACATTTGTGGCTTTTTAAATCACAATTAGTGTCTGTGTATAAATAGTCAATGAATTTGATAGCTCTCACATGGATGCACTAAGCAGGCTAGACACTGAGCCACGAGGAGGCAGAAAAGAACAGTCGAAAGACCTGCGTGACAAGGTAATGAAACTTTACAAAGATGGAAAAGGATATAAAAAGATATCAAAAGCCTTGAATATGCCAGTCAGTACTGTTTCGTTGCTCTTTTAATACCAAGCCAAGGTCAGGTAGACCAAGAAAGATTGCAGCCACAACTGGCGGAAGAATTGCTCAGGATACAAAGAAAAACCCACAGGTAACCGCAGGAGAAATACAGGCTGCTCTCCAAAGGACGGTGTGTTTGTTTTTAAGGAGCACAATTCAATGATACTTGAACAAAAAAAGAACTGCATGGTGGAGCTGCCAGAAGGAAGTCTTTACTGCGCCGATGCCACAAAAAAGCCCAATGAGGCATGTCAAGGTGTTGTTGGGCATATTGTAACCAGGCTTTTTTGTGGAACTTGTGCAGTAAAGGCTTCTTTCTGGCAACTTGACCATGCAGCTCTTTTTTTTCAAGTATCATCGTATTGTACTCCTTAAAAACAACCACACCATTTTTTCCAGAACAGCCTATATTTCTCCTGAGGTTACCTGTGAGTTTTTCTTTGTATCCTGAACAGTTCCCGTGGCAGTTGTGGCTGAAATCTTTCTTGATCTACCTGACATTGGCTTGGTATCAAAAGATCCCCAAATTTTCCACTTCTTATTAAGTGATTGAACAGCACTGACTGGCATATTCAAGGGTTTGGATATCTTTTTATATCCTTTTCCATCTTTGTAAAGTTTCAGTACCTTGTTACGCAGGTCTTTTGACTGTTCTTTTCTACCTCCTCATGGCTCAGTATCTAGCCTGCTTAGTGCATCCATGTGAGAGCTAACAAACTCTTTCACTATTTATACACAGACACTAATTGCGATTTAAAAAGCCACAAATGTGGGAAATGAACTTTTAAAGGATCAGTAAAGGCAATTTTTTTTTTTTTAAATAACAAACATGTTATACTTACCTTCACTGTGCAGCTCGTTTTGCACACAGTGGCCCCGATCCTGGTCTTCTGGGGGCCCTCGGCGGTTGTTTTGGCTCCTCCCCGCAAGGACTCCACACCTTCATGCGAGTGAGCTCGCATGGTGTGGAGTTGTTGCGGGCGCGCTCCCGTGATACAGCGGCGGCCATAGCCGCCGACTGTATCACTCGGCCCCGCCCCCCGGCGCGCCGCATCATTGGATGTGATTGACAGCAGCGCCAGCCAAGGGGCTTTCGATGGGCAAGGTAAGTAAAACGGCGGCTCGGGGGGGGGGGGGGGGGTGGTACTGTCGGATATTTTTTCACCTTAATGCATAGGATGCATTAAGGTGAAAAAACATTTACCTTTACAACTCCTTTAATTGCCATTTTATACTGTGCGTGCCACCTTCTGTGTCTGTACCAAGGCCAAACATTCCAGGGTATGTAAACTTTTTATCAGGGCCATTTGGGTGATTTCTGTTATCATTATGATTTAAAAAGGATCCAAAAAAAAACTATGTGACAATAAATGGCTTCATGTGATTGCTATCCTTAAATAAAAGACAGTTTTTTGGCATAATCAGTCATATTTTCAATATTAATGCCAAACTTTCACAATTTCTGCCAGGGTATGCAAACTTTTAAGCTCAACTGTACAGTGTACATATATAAGAGCACTTGGGTCATCACACCACATCCCAAGTGATGAGAAAAAGAAGCAAAGTTTAGTTCTCTGGACATTCAACAAATAAACGCAACATTGTGAAACCTGGACCTAGCGCCTGAACTCCACTGAAGTCCTGCGTGTGAAGCGACCCCCCTTTAGGATGTACAACAGCAAAAGTGACATTTAGAAATAAAAAAAAGTTTTCCACTAAATGACATTTTCTGGCTGCCTTTGTTCTGTCTGGAGATAGACGGACACGTGCTGATCCACAATTGCTCACTGTTGTAAGCTGTTAACCCGGACATGAGGTGAGACTTTTCTGAATATCATCTTAGTCCCAAGCCTGCGGAGTTTGGAACCTCCATTTATATAATCCTGGCTATCCCTCCTGTGTCCAATTATATACAACCCTGTTTGGCTTGAGGGTTAGACCGCTGTGCCTCTGGGTTTCGGCAGCCTTTTAGAACCACTGTGACTTGGTTTCCAGCTTTGATTGGTAAGATGCCCTTCACCAAACTTTTTGGATCAAAAATGTACGGTTTGCAGATTTTGCTGATGTTTTTTGTACATTATATGTTTTCAAAAATTTGTATATACTGGTATGTACTTACTGTATTTGTTTGTTATTTTACATCTTTAATTTAGGTGTGGTATTGTATAACTCCTGAAGAAGCCTTAACAGGCGAAACATGTTGAGATCACTACACCATCAGAATCTTCAGTAAATCTATGCTGTGAATATTCCAATCAGAAGTCTGTGTTATGGAAAAAGTTTTGAGAGTGTTTTTATATTTAAACATGGATAAATAAAAAATATGAATTTATATTGTATATCGTAGTACATTATTGGCACCAGCTCCTTTGGAGTATTTCTTGTCTTGTTTATGGTTATACATGGGGTGTGTGTTTGGAGATAAAGTGTATGGGGATTCCCCTCAATCCTGTCCAGAGTAAGGTTCCTGTAAGGAGTTTAAGGGGGACCCTACTGAAAAAAGTGTTATGGGGTTCCCCCCCAAAACCCAAGCCAGATCCTTATCCCTGCTAAAGGTCTGCTTGGAAATAAAGGGGATGGGGGTTCCCCTCAACCCTATCCAGCATAAGGGTCTTCTATGGAGTTTAAGTGGGACCCTACTCAAAAAAGTGTAATGGGGTCCCCTCAGAACCCACGTCAGATTTTTATTCTTGCCACAGGTCCACCATAAATTTTAAGGGGGGAACCCCACGCAAAAAAATATATATATGCATGGGAGATCCCTCTGAAATCCATACCAGACCCTTATCTGAGAATGAAACCTGGTTGGCCAGAAAAGGGAGGGGCAGTAAGCGTGCGACCTGAACCATACTAGAGCAACACAGGGAAGGTACGTTGGCAGGGGGCATGTTGATGGGGGCAGGGGGCAGGGGGCATGTTGATGGAGGCAAGGACCCCTTCCTCATATCCCTGACCGGGTGGAAGGGGGTCTGCAGGGGGAGACCTTGTGAAATCTGGATTTTTTTTTAAATAAGGGGGCCCCAGATATAAGCCACACCCCCCACTTGAATGACTAAGGGGTACGTAGTAAACAAAATAAAGAAATACATTCCACGGTGTACATCTATTGTCCATTATTGTAGAACATGGTAAATCAAAATTAAATATACCCCATTGCAGGGTTGCCAACCTCCTGCCGCATATTTTACTGACAAAACATGGGGAATTTACTGACGGAGCACATTTCTTTACTGGCAACCACAAATATGACAGAACTCCTATTCAGAACTAAGACAATTGATATGAAAACATGATATGGAAAAACTGACAATACATTTACCATGTCATTTGCCTGGTTTACACTTACAAAAGTCAACACAACATGACAAATGATCAGCCTCTGATATTTAGCTGTGTGCATGAGCCCTGCAGCACAACTGATTCGCTTGTCGCTTTTTTATTTCCTCTCCCAGACTTAGCTCATTAAAAATTGCATTAACACATTATTTTTGGATATTTATATATATATATATATTAATACATTTAAATTTTAATACATCAACACATTTCGTATTTATACATTTTTATACATTTTATGCTTTTTATACTTTTACATTTTTAGGCATTTTATTTTTATACATTAACACATTTTAATTTTGATACAACAATACATTTAATATTAATTAATAATTTCATTTTTATACATTTTATATTTTTATACTGTACATTTTTATACTGTACACCAATACAGTTTGCTGTTAAATTATGTATACTGTACATCAATACAGATTTATACTGTACATTTTTATACTGTACATTAATGCGGTTTATATTTATACATTTTTATACATTTTATATTTTTATACATTTTCATTTTTATGCATTTTATTTTTATACAGTAACACTTTTTTATTATAATACATTAATAAATGTTAATGTTAATACACTAATTTCATACATGTTATATTTTTATACTGTACATTAATATATTTTATATTTATACATTTTTATAAATTTTGTATTTGTATACATTTTCGTTTCTATGCCTTTAAATTGCATACATTAACACATTTTAATTTTAATACATTAATATATTTTTATGTTAATACAATTTTTTTAATATTTTTTTTATATTTATATTTCTTTTATAGATATACTGTATATATATAATTGATGGCACTATATATGTACCTGAAATAAATAAATAAATAAAATCTATCTCATATTTTTATACTGTACGTTAATACAGTTTATATTTATTCATTTTTATCCTTTTTAATTTTTGTCCATTTTATTTTTATATAGTAACAATTTTGGATTTTAATACATTAATATATTTTAATGTTAATACGCAAATTTTTATAAAGTTTATATTTTTATACTTCAGATGAATACATTTTATATGTATACATTTTTATAAATTTTATATTTGTATACATTTTGGTTTCTATGCCTTTAAATTGTATACATTAACACATTTTAATACATTAATATATTTTAATGTTAATGTATGTATTTTTATACTTATATTCATTTTATAGATATACTGTATATATAATTGACGGTGCTATATAAGTACTTGAAATATATAAATAATATATTGCTTATATTTTTATACTGTAGGTTAATACATTTTAATTTTAATACATTTTTTATTTATACATTTTTATATTTGTATACATTTTAATTTCTATTCCTTTAAATTGTATACATTAACACATCTTAATTTTAATACCTGAAATAAATAAATAATATATATCTTATATTTTTATAATGTACGTTAATACATTTTAATTTGAATACATTTTATATTTATACATTTGATGTCTTTTAGATTTATACATTAACACATTTTAATTTTAATACATGAATATATTTTAATATTAATACATACATTTTTATATATTTTTATACTTATATTTATTTTATAGAAATACTGTATATATAATTGACCTCGCTATATATAAGTACCTGAAATAAATAAATAAATAATATATAGCTTATATTTTTATAATGTACATTAATACATTTAAATTTTAATACATTTTATATTTATACATTTTTCTAAATCTTTTTTTTATATATACATTTTCAATTTTGTATCTTTTAGATGTATAAATTAACACATTTAAATTTTAATACATGAATATATTTTAATATTAATACATACATTTTTATATAATTTTACACTTATATTTCTTTTATAGATATACTGTATATATAATTGACCGCGCTATATAAGTACCTGAAATAAATAAATAAATAAATAAATAATATATATCTTATATTTTTATAATGTACGTTAATACATTTAAATTTTAATACATTTTATATTTATACATTTTTCTAAATCTTTTTTTTTTTTATACATTTTCAATTTTATGTCTTTTAGATTTATACATTAACACATTTTAATTTTAATACATGAATATATTTTAATATTAATACATACATTTTTATATAATTTTACACTTATTTTTCTTTTATAGATATACTGTATATATAATTGACCGTGCTATATAAGTACCTGAAATAAATAAATAAATAATATATAGCTTATATTTTTATAATGTACGTTAATACATTTTAATTTTAATACATTTTATATTTATACATTTTTCTAAATCTTTTTTTTTATATACATTTTCAATTTTATGTCTTTTAGATTTATACATTAACACATTTTAATTTTAATACATGAATATATTTTAATATTAATACATACATTTTTATATATTTTTACACTTATATTTCTTTTATAGATATACTGTATATATAATTGACCGCGCTATATAAGTACCTGAAATAAATAAATAAATAAATAATATATATCTTATATTTTTATAATGTACGTTAATACATAAAAATTTTAATACATTTTATATTTATACATTTTTCTAAATCTTTTTTTTTTTTATATACATTTTCAATTTTACGTCTTTTATATTTATACATTAACACATTTTAATTTTAATACATGAATATATTTTAATATTAATACATGCATTTTTATATATTTTTATACTTATATTTATTTTATAGATATACTGTATATATAATTGACGGTGCTATATAAGTACCTGAAATAAATAAATAATATCTTATATTTTTATAATGTATGTTAATACATTTTAATTTTAATACATTTTATATTTATACATTTTTCTAAATCTTTTTTTTTAATATACATTTTCAATTTCATGTCTTTTAGATTCATACATTAACACATTTTAATTTTAATACATGAATATATTTTAATATTAATACATGCATTTTTATATATTTTTATACTTATATTTATTTTATAGATATACTGTATATATAATTGACGGTGCTATACCTGAAATAAAGAAATAAATCATTCATATCTTATATTTTTATAATGTACATTACACATTTTAATTTTAATACATTTTATATTTATACATTTTTATAAAAAAAATATATAAATATATAAAAAAATATATAAATATATAAATATATATATATTTTTTTATACATTTTAAATTTTATATCTTTTATATTTATACATGAACACATTTTAATTTCAATACATTAATACGTTTAAAGTTAATGAATACATTATTTAATGCATTAAATTGTGTGTTTTATATCTGTCTGGAGCTTTAAAAAAAAAAAGAAAAAAAAAAAAAAGAAAAATGGATTTTAGAGGTTTTAATTCCCCTAAATAAATGACTCCCTAATTGATGCCTCAGATAAATAACTGCAGTTTCAGAAAATGGGAGTCTCATTGGTTTTATGTTTTTATGGATGCCTGGAGAAAGAAGGTATTATCACAGGTAAGTAATGGCCACCACAGCCTCTTGAAATGAGGTCATTTTATGTTCCTTGGAATGTCCTTCTAGTGAAACTGTATTTTTCCAATGCCCAGACCCCCAGCGCCGAGGCCGGAATGAGTCCATAAATAGCCCCCATAGCGTGTCACTGGCTTGATGACATAAGAGAGACCTTTGAATGGCGGTCTCTTGGGCAATGCACTCGCTCCCAGGTCTGCTTGGCCAGAGCCGTTGGCCATTGTGTAGACATCAGCTGGAGTGTCAGGCAGAGGTAATGGGAAGTTACTGGGAGGTGAAGTCTCGCAATGTCTACACAAGATTCTTGGTTCATGTTGGGGTTACAAAGACTATTGACTCCTTTGTTTTCTTTCTTCAAACAGCCCTTTTCCTTCCTTGAAAGGATGTGCCCGTTTCTCTTCCTCGGCCGTTTTCTTCATGGGTGTCTCGGAGCTGGAGAATGTTTGTTTTTCTTCATTGATGAAATGGTCCAGCCTGGAGAAACAAGCAGCATCTCTGCGTCACTAGACTGAGCCTGGAGCAGGAGGGGTCCAGGGGAAGGAGGAGGACTCAGGTTCTAAATCTGGTCTATCAGTGAAGGAAAAACAGCCACAGATCAGACATGGGACACGCCACCAGACAATGTCAAGTCCTGTCTGGAGTGCAAAGCCAAGATCTCTGTGCCTTACACAGGGGGAGATTTACTAAGACTGGAGAGTGCAAAATCTGGTGCAGCTCTGCATAGAAACCTAAAACCGGAGCATGCAAAATCTGGTGCAGCTCTGCATAGAAACCTAAAACCGGAGCACACAGAATCTGGTGCAGCTCTGCATAGAAACCAAAAACCGGAGCACACAGAATCTGCTGCAGCTCTGCATAGAAACCTAAAACCGGAGCACACAGAATCTGGTGCAGCTCTGCATAGAAACCTAAAACCGGAGCACACAGAATCTGGTGCAGCTCTGCATAGAAACCTAAAACCGGAGCACACAGAATCTGGTGCAGCTCTGCATAGAAACCTAAAACCGGAGCACACAGAATCTGGTGCAGCTCTGCATAGAAACCTAAAACCGAAGCACACAGAATCTGGTGCAGCTCTGCATAGAAACCTAAAACCGGAGCACACAGAATCTGGTGCAGCTCTGCATAGAAACCTAAAACCGGAGCACACAGAATCTGGTGCAGCTCTGCATAGAAACCTAAAACCGGAGCACGCAGAATCTGGTGCAGCTCTGCATAGAAACCAAAAACCGGAGCACACAGAATCTGGTGCAGCTCTGCATAGAAACCTAAAACCGGAGCACACAGAATCTGGTGCAGCTCTGCATAGAAACCTAAAACCGGAGCACACAGAATCTGGTGCAGCTCTGCATAGAAACCTAAAACCGGAGCATGCAAAATCTGGTGCAGCTCTGCATAGAAACCTAAAACCGGAGCACACAGAATCTGGTGCAGCTCTGCATAGAAACCAAAAACCGGAGCACACAGAATCTGGTGCAGCTCTGCATAGAAACCTAAAACCGGAGCACACAGAATCTGGTGCAGCTCTGCATAGAAACCTAAAACCGGAGCACACAGAATCTGGTGCAGCTCTGCATAGAAACCTAAAACCGGAGCACACAGAATCTGGTGCAGCTCTGCATAGAAACCTAAAACCGGAGCACACAGAATCTGGTGCAGCTCTGCATAGAAACCTAAAACCGAAGCACACAGAATCTGGTGCAGCTCTGCATAGAAACCTAAAACCGGAGCACACAGAATCTGGTGCAGCTCTGCATAGAAACCTAAAACCGGAGCACACAGAATCTGGTGCAGCTCTGCATAGAAACCTAAAACCGGAGCACACAAAATCTGGTGCAGCTCTGCATAGAAACCCAAAACCGGAGCACACAGAATCTGGTGCAGCTCTGCATAGAAACCTAAAACCGGAGCACGCAGAATCTGGTGCAGCTCTGCATAAAAACCTAAAACCAGAGCACACAGAATCTGGTGCAGCTTTGCATAAAAACCTAAAACCGGAGCACACAGAATCTGGTGCAGCTCTGCATAGAAACCAAAAACCGGAGCACACAGAATCTGGTGCAGCTCTGCATAGAAACCAAAAACCGGAGCACACAGAATCTGGTGCAGCTCTGCATAGAAACCTAAAACCGGAGCACACAGAATCTGGTGCAGCTCTGAATAGAATCCTAAAACCGGAGCACACAGAATCTGGTGCAGCTCTGCATAGAAACCTAAAACCGGAGCACACAGAATCTGGTGCAGCTCTGAATAGAATCCTAAAACCGGAGCACACAGAATCTGGTGCAGCTCTGCATAGAAACCTAAAACCGGAGCACACAGAATCTGGCGCAGCTCTGCATAGAAACCTAAAACCGGAGCACACAGAATCTGGTGCAGCTCTGCATAGAAACCTAAAACCGGAGCACACAGAATCTGGTGCAGCTCTGCATAGAAACCTAAAACCGGAGCACGCAGAATCTGGTGCAGCTCTGCATAGAAACCTAAAACCGGAGCACACAGAATCTGGTGCAGCTCTGCATAGAAACCTAAAACCGGAGCACGCAGAATCTGGTGCAGCTCTGCATAGAAACCAAAAACCGGAGCACACAGAATCTGGTGCAGCTCTGCATAGAAACCTAAAACCGGAGCACGCAGAATCTGGTGCAGCTCTGCATAGAAACCTAAAACCGGAGCACGCAGAATCTGGTGCAGCTCTGCATAGAAACCTAAAACCGGAGCACGCAGAATCTGGTGCAGCTCTGCATAGAAACCTAAAACCGGAGCACGCAGAATCTGGTGCAGCTCTGCATAGAAACCTAAAACCGGAGCACGCACAATCTGGTGCAGCTCTGCAAAGAAACCTAAAACCGGAGCACACAGAATCTGGTGCAGCTCTGCATAGAAACCAAAAACCGGAGCACACAGAATCTGGTGCAGCTCTGCATAGAAACCTAAAACCGGAGCACACAGAATCTGGTGCAGCTCTGCATAGAAACCTAAAACCGGAGCACACAGAATCTGGTGCAGCTCTGCATAGAAACCTAAAACCGAAGCACACAGAATCTGGTGCAGCTCTGCATAGAAACCTAAAACCGGAGCACACAGAATCTGGTGCAGCTCTGCATAGAAACCTAAAACCGGAGCACACAGAATCTGGTGCAGCTCTGCATAGAAACCTAAAACCGGAGCACACAGAATCTGGTGCAGCTCTGCATAGAAACTTAAAACCGGAGCACACAGAATCTGGTGCAGCTCTGCATAGAAACCAATCAGCTTCCAGGTTTTATTGCCAAAGCTTCATTGAACAAGCTAAGGATTCCCTTGAATCTGATTGGCTGACTGAAGGCAAGACAGGCAGTGGTCAAGATTATTCTGCACTAACACTGATTTACTAAAAATGGTGCACAAAGAATCTGGTGCAGCGGTGCATACTAACCAATCAGCTTCTAACTTCAGCTTTTTCAAATAAAGCTTTGCCAGTCATAGGCCTGCGCAGGGGGTGTGCCGGTGTTGCCTAGGCACTCCCTAATCACTGCTTGAGGTGCAGATTCCCCCTGCTGATATTGCACCAATGCCCCCGAACGGGGCTTCTAAAAAAGTAATAAAAATTAAAAGCTACTGACACTGTCCATGGCCCTACTGACACCAACCTCTGCTCTACTGACACGTCCATGTTTTAATACATTTGGGGTGCACACACCTATGTTACCAGTAAAACCTGGAAGCTGATTGGTTGGTATGCACAGCTGCACCAGATTCTGTGTGCTCCAGTTTTAGCAAATCCCCCACCCCACATTGTTAGTGCAGAATAATCTTGACCGCTGCCTGTCTTTCCTTCAGCCAGCCAATCAGATTCAGGGGAATCCTCAGCGTGTTCATTTAACCTCTTCAGCCCCGGAAGCATTTACCCCCTTCCTGACCAAGCCATTTTTGCGATACGGCACTGCGCCGCTTTAACTGACAATTGCACGGTCCTGCGACACTGTATCCAAACAAAATTGATGTCCTTTTTCCCACAAATAGAGCTTTCTTTTGCTGGTATTTGATCACCTCTGCGGTTTTTATTTTTTGCGCTATAAACAAAAAAATATTTTTTAGTTTTTGCTATAATAAATATCCCCCCCAAAAAATGTAAAAAAAAAAAAAATTCTTCATCAGTTTAGGCCGATACGTATTCTTCTACATGTTTTTGGTAAAAAAAAAATCGCAATAAGCGTATATTGATTGGTTTGTGCAAAAGTTCTAGCGTCTACAAAATAGGGGATAGATTTATGGCATTTTTATTTTGTAATGACGGTGATCTGCGATTTTTAGCAGGCCTGCGGCATTGCGGCAGACTAGTCGGACACTTTTGACACCTTTTTGGGACCAGTGACACTTATACAGCGATCAGTGCAATAAAAAAGGAACTGATTACTGTATAAATGTCACCGGCAGGTAATGGGTTAACACTAGGGGTTAAGTGTTGCCTAAGGAGGGGTTTCTAACTGTGGGGGGAGGAGACTGACAGGGAGTAGAGAGAGATCACTGTTCTTGATCACTAGGAACAGACCATCACTCTGAACTCCCCTGACAGAACGGGGATCTGTTTACATTGACAGATCCCCATTCTGGCTCTCTGTGGAGCGATCGCGGGTGGCCGCCGGCCTTGCGCATCAGCTCCCCCTCAGTGCAGCGGGAGCGCGCCTGCTATAGCTCTTAAAGGGCCGACGTACAGCCATGTCGATTCGTGGGAGCATGCCCGTGGGTCGTGCGGACTCAATGTCCGCCGGCGACCCGCGATCGCCTATTACAAAGGCAGAACAGGGAACTGCCTTTGTAAACAAGGCGATCCCCAGTTCTGACAGGGGACTGACAGGGATCTACTGCTCCCAGTGATCAGGAACAGTGATCTCTGTCATGTTCCAGTAAGCCCATCCCCCCTACAGTTAGAGCACACACAGGGAACACACTTAACCCCTTGATCGCCCCCTAGTGTTAACCCCTTCCCGTGACATTTATACAGTAATCAGTGGCTATTTATAGCTCTGATCACTGTATAAATGTCAATGGTCCCAAAAAAGTGTCCAAACTGTCCGCCGCAATGTCGCAGTCCAGCTAAAAATCGCAGATCACCGCCATTTCTAGTAAAAAAAAAAAAAAAATCCATAAATCTATCCCCTATTTTGTAGACGCTATAGCTTTTGCACAAATCAATCAATATACGCTTATTAGGTTCTTTTTTACCAAAAATATGTAGAAGAATATATATCGGCCTAAACTGATGAATACATTTTTTTTATATATATATTTTTGGATATGTATTATAGCAAAAAGTAAAAAACATTTTTTTCAAAATTGTCGCTCTTTGTTCGTTTATAGGGCAAAAAATAAAAACCGCAGAGGCGATCAAATACCTCCAAAATATAGCTCTATTTGTGGGAAAAAACGGACCTCAATTTTGTTGGGGTACAGCGTCGCACGACTTCGCAATTGTCAGTTAAAGTGACGCAGTGCCGTATCCCAAAAAATGGCCTGGTCATTAACCACATGCCGACCTGGCCATAGCTGAAAGACGGCTACAGCGCGGTCGGCTTATTCTGGGAGGGCATCCATGGACGTCCTCCCAGAATCTTTCTCCCGCACGCCGCCTGGGGCGCACTTCCGGAAACATCTGTGACCGCCGGGTCCGGAACACCCGGCGCATCACGGATCACGGTAAACGGCCGCTGATAGCGGACATTTACCACGTGATCGCTCTGTCAAATGACAGAGCGATCACAACAACAAACCGGCGTCACGTCCGGTTCCACTCTCCCCACTCTGTACCGATCGGTACAGTGTGAGGGGAGAGATTGTTTGCAGCAGCGCTGTGGGCTGGATGTGTAGTGCCCACAGCGCTGCTCTGTGCTCTTTCCAGCCTCATCCATACTCTGAAATACCCCATCCATGCTCTGCAATACCCTATCCATGCTCTGCAATACCCCATCCATGCTCTGCAATACCCCATCCATACTCTGCAATACCCCATCCATCCATGCTCTGCAATACCCCATCCATACTCTGCAATACCCCATCCATCCATGCTCTGCAATACCCCATCCATACTCTGCAATACCCCATCCATGCTCTGCAATACCCTATCCATACTCTGCAATACCCCTTCCATACTCATCCATACTCTGCAATACTCATCCATCCATCCATACTCTGCAATACTAATCTGTCTATCCATACTCTGCAATACCACATCCATGCTCTGCAATACCCCATCCATACTCTGCAATACCTCATCCATACCCTGCAATACCTCATCCATACTCTGCAATACCTCATCCATACTCTGCAATACCTCATCCATACTCATCCATACTCTGCAATACTCATCCATCCGTCCATCCATACTCTGCAATACTCATCCGTCCATCCATACTCTGCAATACTCATCCGTCCATACCCAGTCATACTCAGCCATCCCCATCCACGGCTCATCCATGCCACATCAGTTCGCATCCATGCCACTACAGTGCCTCAAAGTGTAATTAGACTTGAAATTTATGCTCCTAGAACGCCTGCTGGTGCTCCCTGTATGTTTGGCCTCTGTATGTGGCCACGCTGTGTAAAAGTCTCACACATGTGGTATCGCCATACTCGGGAGGAATAGCAGAATGTGTTTTGGGGTGTAATTTGTGGTATGCATATGCTGTGTGTGAGAAATAACCTGCTAATATGACAATTTTGTGGAAAAAAAAAAAAATCTTGATTTTGCAAAGAATTGTGGGAAAAAATTACAACTTCAAAAACCTCACCACGCCTCTTTCTAAATAACTTGGAATGTCTTCTTTCCAAAAAGGGGTCATTTGGGGGGTATTTGTACTTTTCTGGCATGTTAGGGTCTCAAGAAATGAGATAGGCCGTCAGTACTTCAGGTGTGATCAATTTTCAGAGACTGGCACCATAGCTTGTGGACTCTATAACTTTCACAAAGACCAAATAATATGCACCAATTTGGGTTATTTTTTACCAAAGATATGTAGCAGTATAAATTGTGGCCAAAATTTATGACGAAAAATTACTAATTTGCAAAATTTTATCACAGAAGTTAAGAAAAATTAGTTTTTTTGATTTATAGCGCAATAAATAAAAAACCCAGAGGTGATCAATTACCACCAAAAGAAAGCTCTATTTGTATGAAAAAACTGACAAAAAAATCATTTGGGTACAGTGTTGCATGACTGAGTAATTGTCATTCAAAGTGGGAGAGCACCGAAAGCTGAAAATTGGTCTGGTTAGGAAGGGGGTTGCCCAGTGGTCAAGTGGTTAAGGAGGCAAATCCTTCCCGGGGCTGAAGTGGTTAAATGTTCGTATTGAAAGTTTGAAAAATCTCTCATCAGAACATTATCTTTGCTATCATTTAGCCCATGTACACATTGCAGCGATTTGGCATGCGATTTGACATGTCAAATCGCAGGCTATTGCCGGCAATGGCACCGTCCGAAACGGTGCGACACCGCACTGATTCCCAAAAGTAGTTTCTGTATTACTTTTGGCGACTTCTGGGTGCGATTTCAATTGACATCTGTGCAGAAAGCCGCACAGATATCTCTGAAATTGCTGCTGAAGTCGGGACTGACATGCGGGAATGAAGTCATGCGAGTTCAGCTGAACTCGCACCATTTCATTCCCGCTGTCAGTGTGAACCGGGGCTGAGTCAACTTATTTTGCCCAGACCTGCTATTTGATTGGAATCCCAGCCTAATTAAAAAGATTTTATTACATAATGTACATTTTTAAAACTTTACTAATAAATAGTAAAACATTTATACCTAATGTGACGGACCTGGCCGGGACAGGGGCTTTTGGAGGGGACTGAATGCAAGCCTCTTGCCCTGCGACCATGGGCCCTGGCATTTGGGGGAACGGTGCTCTTTGTGAGCTGTATGCCTGGGGACCCTTGGGGGGGTGTTACTTTGGATTCAGGTCCATGTCCCCCCAAGACACACAGACTCTGGGGACCCTGTATATGCCATATTAGAGTGACTAATTCATACTGTTGGGATTTTCACACCTTCACTCTAAGGATATGCGAATGCAATCACCTCCAGCCATCTGTCTGTCCTCTGTGCTAATTTGATCCTGTTGAAATGTGTGATGTTTACACTTAGGAATGTGTATTAGCAGGTGAGACCGGAGACGAGATGTCTACCCTGAAAAGGTCATATCTAGGAGTCACCTGGGCTGTCTAAAGAACTTAGTTAATTAGCATGTTAATTTATGTTCTGGTTACCCCCTCTGTTTCTGTATATAAGACTTGATTTTGGTCATAATAAAAGTCTCTCTTGGTTGAACTTACATACAGCATGCCTGGTGTTTGTTCTGACCGACCACAAATGGATTCGAATGGCACATAGCTGTAGTTGGAATCCTGGAGAACCGGATGATCCAATAGATCAGAGGAGTGTCGGGAGAGCGGAGTCGAGCGAGCAAAGGGGCTCGTTACATTGGTGGCAGCAGTGGGATTTGCTCTCCAGTTCCTGGGACACTCCAAACCACCACAGTGAAGGACCAGCTATGCAGCCTGCAGGAAAGTAACGCTGAAAGACCTACTTGAGAGCCGAGATGGACCAGAAGAAGGGTGATGCAGGACCCCGGTCAGTTGAAGATTTGTTTCAGCAACGAGTACGGCAGCGGTTGGCATTATATGGGGCTAACCCATCAGAGACCGCCATACAGGAAGCCATTAAAGACATCCAGCTGCAGGATGCCCGACAAGAGAGAGAACGAGAGCGACAAAAGAGAGAACTAGAGCGACAACATGAGTGGAGAATGGCGGTAATACGGCAATCGGAGACACCGCCTAAAGAACCAGCCGCCATGGAGGAGGAATTCGGAAGGAGGTTGCGAGAGATGCAGGGAGGAGAAGCAGGCCATCTCCCCCCCCCAAGAGTTAACCAGAGCAGATGGTGTGGAGTCCCCAGCAGAAGTGCTGGCAACAGGGCAGAGTGGTACCCACCTCTGCCCAGCACCGGAAACCACTGTGGCGTTTCAGGGAGCTGGGGCAGTTGGCCCCTCTCCCCAGCAACAAGCTGAGGTGGTAAAGCTTTTACCCCCAGCTGAATCACTGGCAGCAGGGCAGAATGCTACTGGCCACTGCACACAACTGCCACTTGAGCGGATATCGGTGGATGGGACTGCGGTCTCCACTCACAGCAACCCAGCAGAAGAGCTGGCAACAGAGCCGAGCGCCACGGGCCTCGGCTCCCAACTAACAGAAGAGGGAGTTCCTGTGGTATTGGATGGGGCTTCAGTCCTCACTGACACAACCCCAGAAAATGGTGTGACACTGAGACAGGAGGATGTTAGCCTTGCTTTGCAAGCACTGGGAGATTTTCACCTACCACAAGTGGATGGGACTTCAGTCTCCACTTGTATACCCCAGGGAGGCCGGGCAGTCGACCCAGATCCCCAACAGCATGACGGACTGAGCCCAGTCACCCTGTCTTCTCTCCAGCAGCAGAAAGGACTCCAGGGAGAAGGGCCAGTCCAGGCCTCTCCCCAGCGGCGGGTGTGTTCTCTGAGAGAGGCAGAGGTTGGCTGGGTAAGTGATTCTCTGTTTGGAGCAATTGGTTTGGGGTACTGTGTGGATACCGGCATTGGGGGAATAGAACTATGGACTAACTTCGGAGTCAACCCGTTTGGGGTCTCCTCCTATGTTAGTTTCCTGCCGAAAGGGGAGATGTGTGACGGACCTGGCCGGGACAGGGGCTTTTGGAGGGGACTGAATGCAAGCCTCTTGCCCTGCGACCATGGGCCCTGGCATTTGGGGGAACGGTGCTCTTTGTGAGCTGTATGCCTGGGGACCCTTGGGGGGGTGTTACTTTGGATTCAGGTCCATGTCCCCCCAAGACACACAGACTCTGGGGACCCTGTATATGCCATATTAGAGTGACTAATTCATACTGTTGGGATTTTCACACCTTCACTCTAAGGATATGCGAATGCAATCACCTCCAGCCATCTGTCTGTCCTCTGTGCTAATTTGATCCTGTTAAAATGTGTGATGTTTACACTTAGGAATGTGTATTAGCAGGTGAGACCGGAGACGGGATGTCTACCCTGAAAAGGTCATATCTAGGAGTCACCTGGGCTGTCTAAAGAACTTAGTTAATTAGCATGTTAATTTATGTTCTGGTTACCCCCTCTGTTTCTGTATATAAGACTTGATTTTGGTCATAATAAAAGTCTCTCTTGGTTGAACTTACATACAGCATGCCTGGTGTTTGTTCTGACCGACCACAAATGGATTCGAATGGCACATAGCTGTAGTTGGAATCCTGGAGAACCGGATGATCCAATAGATCAGAGGAGTGTCGGGAGAGCGGAGTCGAGCGAGCAAAGGGGCTCATTACACTTAATTTTGTTATTTTTTTTAAAACTGCAATTTGCAGCTTTAGATTGATGGATGGATGGTGAGATATAAATGAGTAGTTTTACTCCATGCGAGCCAAGCTCTTATGATTGTTGGCTTCAGTGGATGTTTTATACTCACTTCATTATCTCTTTCAATATTCAGGACTCAGTAAGGTGCAAGTGCCTTCCCACCTGGACTCTGGGTTCTGAAAGAGGCTGAATTGCTTTTCAACTTACAGAGATAATTAAAGAGGAAGTAAACCCTCTACAACTTTTTTTGCTAAACAAACCCCTGCAAGAGAAAAGCATAATGAGCTAATATGCATAGCATACTAGCTCATTATGTGGCACTTACATGAAATCTAAGCCCCCCCGAAGTCCTCCTCGTTCTTCGCCGCCATGTCCGCTCAGAGCTTCTTCCTGTAATCGCCGCTCCGGCACTGTGATTGGCCGGAGCGGCGATGACGTCACACACATGCCCGCTCGGGCCGGCAAAATCCCATTCAGAAAACCGGCAATGATGCCGGCCCGCTAGTGCGCCTGCGCCGTTGTCTACGGTGCGCATGCACCGTAGACATCGGTGCTGTGTTATCTGCAAATATCTCCTTAAGGCCCCTTTCACACAGGACGGATCCGTGAGGATCCGCCCCGTGAACCTCTGCCCCGTGAACCTCTGCCTCGTGAACCTCCACTTGCTCAGCGGGGAAGGCTCCGCTGATCCCCGCTGAGCCGGCGGATGACAGGGCGGTCCCTGCATAGTCAGATCTGTCAGATCTGCTCTCCCCTATGGGGGGATCGGATGATCACGGACCGTCTGTCCGTGTTCATCCGATCCGCTCTGCAGACGGATAGAAAAATAGGATTTTCCTCCATCTGCAGAATTGGAGGATTGCGGACACGGAGGAGATCGGGTGTCAGCGGATGACACCCGCGATCTCATAGGGACCAATGTCCCATACCATACGGTCCGCTGGTGTGAAAGGGGCCTTACCGTGTAGGATAAGGAGATATTTCATGCACCTACAGGTAAGCCTTAATCTAGGCTTACCTATAGGTGCATGTTGTCAAAGTGGGTTTACAACCACTTTAAACTACACATAGGGGTTTCTTTACTATGGGCAATACCCAATCAGATGCAAAGAGAATTAAAAAAAAATGCATTTTTGCTTGCACATGATTGGATGATGGAAGTTAGCAGAGCTTTCCCTCATTTACTAAGTTCTGGAGCAACTGCCCTTGCAGACATGGGCATCCGCTCCATAGGGCAAGGGGGGGTCGTTTGCCCCCCCCTGGAATCGAGAAGGTGTTGGCCAAATTGGCAGTGTTCTACACCCTCTACACCAGGGATATGCAATTAGCGGACCTCCAGCTGTTGCAGAACTACAAGTCCCATGAGGCTTAGCAAGACTCTGACAGCCACAAGCATGACACCCAGAGGCAGAGGCATGATGGGACTTGTAGTTTTGCAACAGCTGGAGGTCCGCTAATTGCATATCCCTGCTCTACACCCACTTTCAGCCCCGCACAGATCTGCACAGCAGAACATGTACTCCCTCCTCCTCCCCCCGGGCCCACCACACCTCCCCGTCGCCGCTTTAAGGCGGCCGCGTCTCGTGGTTTGGCAGCGCTGGCTGGGTTGGGCCTCGCGCTGCAACCTGATTGGCCCCAGCTCTTCTCGTTCTCCCGGGCACGGGCCGGCTCCGCCCCTGGCCCTTGGACTGTGCAGCGCGCCCGGGGAGAAAAGACGAAAAAGAGCCGGGGGGAGATGGTGGAGCGGAGGGTGTCTCGAGTCGGTGGTGGTAGTACCTCGGGGGCCTGGCCTCCTGCGGGGTGGCCTGCTGCACACACCCGCTGGACCTGCTGAAGGTGAGAAGGAAGGAGAGCCGGGCTGTGTGTGCGGTATGGTGGGAGGAGGAGATGTCCTACAACACGTGTGTGTGTGTGACTGCAGAGACATGACATCATATCATAAGACACGTCATATATATGGTCAGTGTCGTCAGTGTGCAGTGTAGTGGTCAGTAGTCAGTGTGTAGTGTAGTGTTCAGAGTGTAGTGTGTGTAGTGTCCAGAGGTGCAGGGTGCTGCTGTGTAATGTAAAGGGGTGCAGTGATGCAGGGTGCTGTGTAATGTAAAGGGGTCCAGTGATGCAGGGTGCTGTGTAATGTAAAGGGGTGCAGTGATACAGGGTGCTGTGTAATGTAAAGGGGTGCAGTGATGCAGGATGCTGTGTAATGTAAAGGGGTCCAGAGCTGTGGGGTGCTGTGTAAGGTAAAGGGGTCCAGAGGTGTAGTTGTGGAGAGGGGGTACACAGTAGTGACAAAGAGATATTGAAAGATGCAGGGGGCACAGTGGGGTGTTTTTACAATTTAACGTGGGGGGGGGGGTTGCTTTTAACCCCCGCTAGCGGTCGAAGAAAGGGAAAAATGTGCTGCTGAAGCGCCCCCCCCTGAAAAAATTTCAGCGGACGCCCATGCTTGCAGAGTGCACAGTCTATTGGTCTTTAGTAAATCAACAACACCATTGACTTCTTATTGATTGTCCTTGAATCAACAATACCTTATTTGAGAATCTTCCCTAAAATAGACCTTCCAGGAGTTTTCCAAGTCTACTGTGAGGGGGTTAACTCGGTAGCGGGTGTGTGTGACCCCCTGGTTGGGCTCCCCACACAAAAACAGGGCCAGGAGACGGAGGTTGTGGTTTTCAAAATCAAAAGGTGCGGTTTATTTCTCTATGTACAGTGACAAAAACACAGCAAAGCCAAAAAGAAACAAACAAAATAAATCCTGGTCAGTTTGACCTCTGACTAAACATGCAGGTTTCCTAAACTAACAACTGGGATCAGCCTGGTGCTGTCCTAGTCCCTAAGTCCCTGGTTTAGTAAAAGTCCAAACAAATAGCCACACAGGCTTTGCCTCACCGCACAGGGGTTCACTCTCCCTAGACAGTCCACACAGGTCTGGTTCCAGGCATGAGCTAACATCTAATGAATCTGGGAGTTTTTATAGAGGCCTTAAACGAACTGACAGGCTTCAGCTGGCCTCATCAACTCCCTGCCTCACGACGCCCAGCACTCTCCCTAGAGGTATGAGTCATTCATGAGCCCACTAGCCTCAGCTGGGCTTCATCAACTCCCTAGTTGTATAAGTCGGCATAAAGCCTGAATCTGGGAGAAATATATCTACCCCCCTGGATGCAACCAGGTGACTTTACCTTCCTGCTGTCACATACCCCCCCCTCTTGTTTTAACCTTGGGGTTGGAACACCAGCAATCAGGCATTCATGTACTCGAGACAAAGCATCCACATTCCCCATTTGAACGCCAGGGCGATGCTTTACTGTGAAGTTGAATTCCTGTAGGGCCAGGAACCACCTATTCACTCTTCTATTTGTCTCCTTGTTTTGAGCCATCCACTTTAACGGAGCGTGATCCGTAACCATGTCAAAGTGCCTACCTAGCAGAAAGTACCGAAGGGAATCTAGAGCCCACTTCACCGCTAAACATTCCTTTTCAACCGTGGCGTAATTTACCTCATGGGACTTCAACTTCCTGCTGAGGTAAATGACTGGGTGCTCTTCCCCGTTCCAGACCTGGGACAATACTGCTCCTAACCCCACATCTGACGCATCACTTTGTACGACAAAGTCTTTAGAGAAGTCGGGTGAGTACAACACTGGCTGGCTACATAAGGCTTGTTTCAAGAATTGGAATGCTGCCTCAGCCTCGGGGGTCCATTTAATCATGACCGACCCTTTCCCTTTCGTCAGGTTGGTTAGGGGCACAGCCTTAGAAGCAAAGTGGGGAATGAAGCGCCGATAATAACCCGCGATTCCCAGAAAGGCTCGTACCTGCTTCTTGCTGTTGGGACGTGGCCAACTCTGGATGGCCTCGACTTTGTTGAGTTGGGGTTTTATTACTCCCCTGCCAATGGTGTACCCAAGATATTTGGCCTCCTCCTGCCCAATGGTACACTTCTTGGGGTTAGCCGTAAACCCCGCTTCCCGAACAGAGTCCAGGACTGCTTGCACTTTTGGCAGATGTGAGGCCCAATCTGTGCTATGGACAATTACGTCATCCAGGTAAGCCGCAGCATACTTCCGATGGGGCCTCAGCATCTGGTCCATTTTCCGCTGGAATGTGGCCGGCGCATTCTGTAACCCGAACGGCATTCTCTTATATTGGAACGCCCCGTCTGGGGTTACAAATGCGGTTTTCTCTTTGGCCGACTTGGCCAGGGGAATTTGCCAATACCCTTTTGTGAGGTCAAGAGTCGTCATGTATCGGGCTGTTCCCAGCCGGTCGATCAACTCATCTATACGTGGCATGGGGTAGGTGTCAAATTTTGTAACTTTGTTCAACTGACGAAAATCGTTACAAAATCGCCAGCTCCCATCCGGTTTAGGCACCAACACAATGGGACTAGACCAATCACTTTGGGACTCCTCTATCACCCCTAAGTTCAGCATTTTCTGTACTTCCTCCCGTATTGCCTCCCGTCGGGCCTCTGGGATCCGATAGGGTTTTAACTTCACCCTTTCACCGGGCGGGGTAATAATATCATGCTCTACCCCAGATGTTTGTCCCGGCAGCTCAGAGAACACCTCCTTGTTGCGAAGCACAAACTCCTTAACCTCCTGTTGTTGGGGTTGTGACAAGGTGGCTGCTATTCCAACCTCCGGAATCACGCAACCAGTTTGAGCTGGTGACCAAGTTTCTGCGACTAGGGACTCTCTATCCCTCCAGGCTTTCAACAGATTAACGTGATATATCTGTTCGGGCTTTCGCCTTCCTGGTTGTCTGACCTTGTAATTCACTTCGCTCACTTTTTCCATTATCTCGTAGGGGCCTTGCCATTTGGCAAGGAATTTACTTTCAACCGTAGGGACAAGTACCAATATCCTATCCCCCGGGGAAAAGGTACGGGTCTTTGCTCCACGGTTGTACACTCTCTGCTGTGCCAACTGCGCTTGGGCCAAATGTTCCTTCACGATGGGCATTACCTGTGCAATTCGATCTTGCATCAGGGCGACATGCTCAATCACACTCCTGTGGGGAGAACTCTCACTTTCCCAAGTTTCCTTGGCAATATCCAACAGCCCTCTTGGGTGTCTCCCATACAGTAACTCAAAGGGGGAGAATCCCGTAGAGGATTGGGGCACCTCCCTAATAGCAAACATCAAATAAGGAAGTAGACAGTCCCAATCCTTTCCATCTCTATCCACCACTTTCTTCAACATTTGTTTTAGGGTTTTGTTGAATCTTTCAACCAGCCCATCGGTTTGGGGGTGATACACAGATGTACGCAATTGCGTCACTTTGAACAATTTACACAGCTCTTTCATAACCCGGGACATAAAGGGTGTACCTTGGTCCGTAAGCAGTTCTTTACAAATACCCACCCGGCTAAAAACAAGAGATAGCTCTTTGGCTATGGTTTTGGCCGAGGTATTTCTGAGAGGGATCGCTTCTGGATAACGGGTGGCATAGTCCATTATAACCAATATGTACTGGTGCCCCCTAGCGGACTTGATTATAGGACCTACCAAATCCATTGCGATTCTCTCAAACGGGACCTCAATGATGGGTAGAGGGACCAGCGGGCTACGGAAATGTGGCATCGGGGCCGACCTCTGACACACAGGGCAGGAGGAACAATAATTTTCTATGTCCTTCATCACCCCAGGCCAATAGAATCTCTGTAATACCCTCTCTCGGGTTTTCTCTGTCCCCAGATGACCTCCAAGAATGTGCCCATGGGCCAACTCCAACACCAACTTCCTGTAAGGTTTGGGCACCACCAGCTGCTCAACGGTTTCTTCTGCCCTTTTTGCCACCCGATACAGTAGGTCCTTCTCTACGCTGAAGTATGGGTAAGTGCAGGTATTATCTGGGTTCACTAACTCGCCATCTATTTCCACTACGTTTTCCCGTGCCTTTATTAGGGCGGGGTCTTTTAACTGTTCTGTGGCAAAATTTTCCCTGTGAACCTCCAGATCAGAAAACTCCACAGACGGTAGGTTTTCGTCTGAGGAGGTGGGCTCCTCTCCAGTTTCTTGAGTCTCCCCTGCCAATACTGACAAGGGAAATTCTGGAGAGTCCTCACCACTCTCAGAGGAGTTCTGGCTATCACATTCCTGGTACATAGGGGCACCAGTGGGGGGCTCAGGATCATCCCACAGTTCCCAGAACTTCGGAAAATCCCTTCCCACAATGGCGTCATGCGGTAACTGAGATACTAAGCCCACTGGATGAGAGAGGGTACCTTTGGGGGTCTCGAAACACACTGTAGTCACTGGATACTCTCGGGTGTCCCCATGCACACAAATAACAGCTACCTTGCTATTCCCAGAGACCTCTGTTTTAACTAATTCAGCCTTTATCAGGGTCACAAGGCTACCTGAATCCAGTAATACCACAACATTTCTACCATTAATACACATTTTGCATAAATGTTTCTCAGTTCCTCGAATGGCAGTGCATGCGACTGTCGCACACAGCGACTGACGTCTGCCCGTCAGAAAGTCACACTGCATGGGTTCCTCCACAACCGGGCAATTGGCTGCAATATGTCCCGCTTGCCGGCAGCGGTAGCAAACGATCCTTCTTGCGGCCTCTTGAGCCGCTGATTTCCCAGGCTGTTCTCGCCAAACTTGGGGTAGAGCTCCCACCCTCTCACTCTCTCCACCCTCACCCCTTGGAATCCTCTTATCCGCCCCTGGGGATGGTCTGGTCTTAGGGTGGAAAGTCCGAGAGTCTCTGGAAGAGGCCGTCAGGTTCTCTGTAGCCAAGTATCTCTCTACACGATCCACAAGTTTACCGGCCGTTTCTGGGTCTCCGTGGCTTACCCACTTTTGAATGGCGGTAGGAAGAGCTCTCAAGAAACGATCCATCACAACACGTTCCACAATCTCCGGTGCGGACAAAGTCTCTGGCTGTAGCCACTTCCTGCTCAGGTGAATGAGATCATACATTTGAGACCTGGGGGGTTTTCCAAGCTGGAAAGTCCAGTTATGCACACGCTGAGCCCGGACAGCCAGGGTGACACCCAGCCTTGCCAATATTTCAGCTTTTAGCATCACATAGTCTTTTGCTTGGTCAGGCTCTAGGTCATAGTAAGCCTTCTGCGATTCACCAGTTAACAGAGGAGCCACCAGTCCAGCCCACTGCTCCTCAGGCCACTTTTCTCTTTCAGCAGTCCTTTCAAATGTGGTCAAAAATACCTCTGGATCATCCTCTCCAGTCATTTTTGTCAATAAACGACTCACCCCAAAGGACGCGGTATTAGTGGGACGGCTTTCCTCACTGGTCTGCGGACGTTGCTGCATTACTGCTTCCATTTGTTGTAGTCTCTGCTCTTGCTTCTGTAACAGGTCTATGAAGCGGGCCTCAGATTGCTGCTGGGCTTGTTGATGAGCTTGCTGCTGGGCTGCAAGGCTCCTTTGCAAACCTGCATTTGTCTGCTGTTGATTGGCATTTGCTAGAGCCAGCTGTTTCAGTATCTCCTCCATGCTGGCTTAAAAAAAACTGCCCGCATTCTCCACCAACTGTGAGGGGGTTAACTCGGTAGCGGGTGTGTGTGACCCCCTGGTTGGGCTCCCCACACAAAAACAGGGCCAGGAGACGGAGGTTGTGGTTTTCAAAATCAAAAGGTGCGGTTTATTTCTCTATGTACAGTGACAAAAACACAGCAAAGCCAAAAAGAAACAAACAAAATAAATCCTGGTCAGTTTGACCTCTGACTAAACATGCAGGTTTCCTAAACTAACAACTGGGATCAGCCTGGTGCTGTCCTAGTCCCTAAGTCCCTGGTTTAGTAAAAGTCCAAACAAATAGCCACACAGGCTTTGCCTCACCGCACAGGGGTTCACTCTCCCTAGACAGTCCACACAGGTCTGGTTCCAGGCATGAGCTAACATCTAATGAATCTGGGAGTTTTTATAGAGGCCTTAAACGAACTGACAGGCTTCAGCTGGCCTCATCAACTCCCTGCCTCACGACGCCCAGCACTCTCCCTAGAGGTATGAGTCATTCATGAGCCCACTAGCCTCAGCTGGGCTTCATCAACTCCCTAGTTGTATAAGTCGGCATAAAGCCTGAATCTGGGAGAAATATATCTACCCCCCTGGATGCAACCAGGTGACTTTACCTTCCTGCTGTCACACTACATAAAACAATTCCTAAAATGGCTCAGTATCATTTGTGACAAAAAAAACTGTACTTTCTATCAGCAAAAAAAGCAATTCTTGAACTCCATGCAAGCAACTTTGCTTAACCACTTCAGCCCTGGAAGGTTTACCCCCCTTCACGACCAGGCCATTTTTAATGGCGGCGATCAGCGATTTTTAGCGGGACTGCGACATTGCAGCCGACAAATCAGATATCTAACTGACACTTTTTGGGGACCAGTAACACTAATACAGTGATCAGTGCTAAAAATATTCACGGTCACTGTACTAATGACACTGGCTGGGAATCGGTTAACATCAAGGGTGATCAAAAGGTTAAGTATGCTTTCTAACTGTGTTGGGGTGGGGGGGTGCTTTGACTGGGGGAAGACAGAGATCCGTGTTTCTGCTCAGCAAAAACACAAGATCTCCATCTTCCTCTCTAGCAGACCGCCGTTCTGCCTCTTCTCAGAACATTCAACAGGTCCCTGGGGGTATCGCGTCCGCCAGACCTGCTGATCGGCTCCCGCTGTGTCCAGTACAGGTACAGTGGAACCTTGGGTTACGAGCATAATCCGTTCCAGGAGAATGCTCGTAATCCAAAGCACTCGCATATCAAAGCGAGTTTCCCCATAGAAGTCAATGGAAAAGGAAAATAATTCATTGACTTCAAAGGTTAATGTTATTACATTACATACTTTACATTTGATATGTATTAAAATGTTCTTTTACTTATGGGTGGAGTATGGCATTAAAGGCAGCAGAGTCTGCAAACATATCAGAAAACACTAATGTCTGATCCTAGGAGATGTACAGTATGTGCCATGCACTCTAATCATAAATAATAATGAAAGCTTGGAGGCAAAATAGTATGGGGGGAATCAAAATGCAAACCTAAGCGGGTCATTTAATAGATTTTCGAATGAATTTTCTAATGAAAATCCTCAGTACATTCAAAGACTTAACAAATGTCAATTAAAAATGCTTCAAAATTTAGTTTGCTGTTAAAGCGGTTGTATAGGGTCTTTTTACTTTTACCTACAGGTAAGCCTATACTAAGGCTTACCTGTAGGTAAAACAAATATCTCCTAAACCTTTACGGTTTAGGAGATATTCCCCTTGCACTGCGCCGCTGACTGCAGTGGCGCATGCGCACAGGGGATTCTCGGCTGAAGGCCCGGCGGACGCCGGACCTTGCCGGAAAGAAGTCTCCTGCGCGGGAGTGACGACATCGTGGCTCCAGCCACTCACAGCGCTGGAGCTGCGATACCTGGAAGACACGCCGAGGCATAATGTCAGCTGCCTTGGCGTGGACCAGGAGGGACACCGACGCCTCGTTCTAAGGTAAGTATTTCATAATGAGCTAGTATATTTTTGGAGCACATGGACTTTTCCGAATGAAAACAACATACACTATTAAAAATGTGTTCTTTCAAGAAACATTTCCCATCCTGCTCCTTCGAATTTTCTCATCACTGAGGACAAAACAGAACATCAATTTGACCCCACTATCTTTTAGAAAATCGACTGAACGTTCTTAAAATGAAACATTTTGAACAAAATTCCTCTAGTTAAATGACCAGCTTTAGACTTCCTTCAAATGTGCAGATCTCCCTAAAGCGGACCTTTCACCGAAGTGGCATTGTCCTCCTATTGAAGGTGCCCCTCTCTCTGCATAAACCTACCTGTGGGGCCAGGGGAAGAGATAATATACTCAACTTTCACCAATTTCTGTAATATATAACAAAGAGGTAGAATATGGGACTTTGAAGGTGCTTACGACAATTGAAAAACAAATTCCAAAACAGGAAAAACTTTTATAAAAAATAGAAAAAGTATTTATTACAATATACATAAAAAACTGATACATATACAAGCCTGTGACCATCACAGGTATACACCTAAGACCAATATCAAGATGGTCACGCAGATATATATCAGGAATAGACGCCCAAACAATTTCAACAGACTTGAAACAGCCTATTAGGTATAAGAAAAGAAAAACATATTAATAAAATGCAAAAAAACAAAAAAAAAAGCCTGTTTCTAGTCTGTTAAAATTGTTTGGGCGTCTATTCCTGATGAAGCCTAATAGGCGAAACTGTAGAAAATCTATGGACGCTTCACTTCAACTGTATATATCTGCGTGACCATCTTGATATTGGTATTAGGTGTATACCTGTGATGGTCACAGGCAGGGATGAGCCGAACACCCCCCTGTTCGGTTCGCACCAGAACCTGCGAACAGACAAAACGTTCATGTGAACTTTAGAACCCTATTAAATACAATGGACTCGAACGTTCGAAATCTAAAGTGCTAATTATAAAGGCTAATATGCAAGTTATTGTCCTAAAAAGTGTTTGGCGACCTGGGTCCTGCCCCAGGGGACATGTATCAATGCAAAAATAAGTTTTAAAACGGCCATTTTTTTGGGAGCAGTGATTTTAATAATGCTTAAAATGAAAAAATAAAAGTGAAATATTCCTTTAAATTTCGTACCTGGGGGGTGTGTATGATATGCATGTAAAGTGGCGCATGTTTCCCGTGCTTAGAACTGTCCCTGCACAAAGTGTCATTTCTGAAGGAAAAAAAGTCATTTAAAACTCACTCGTGGCTATTAATGAATTGTCGGCTCCCGGCAATACATACAAAAGTCATTGATAAAAAAAAAAAAAAAAGCGTGGGGGTTCCCCAGAATTCAATTACCAGGCCCTTCAGGTCTGGAATGGATATTAAGGGGAACCCCGCCGCAAATGAAAAAAAAATGACGTGGGGTTCCCCCAAATATCCATACCAGGCCCTTCAGATCTGGCATGGATTTTAAGGGGAACTCCACCCCAAATTTTTGTCAGACCCCGCCTACGTCATTGGCCTGAGCGGGGGCGGACCTGATGGGGAACTTCTCTCACTTTGGTAATACATGTATAGACCCGCCCCTTGTCATGTTCCGCATCTGGTCCGCTGAGCGGACCTGATGGGGAACTTTAGAAGGGGCGGGTCTATACATTTAAAACACTGAGGAGGAAGTTCCCCATCAGGTCCGCACAGGCACAACCAATGACGAACAGCGCTGGACATCGGGATCGCCGCGGGACACTGGATTTCACAGCTGGAATGTTTTTTTTTTTTTTTTAATAAAGGACTTTTTCAAGGTGTTTGTGTGTTTTTTTTAACATTTTTTTACGCTTTCTTCGTGAAATGGTAGGGGTACAAAGTACCCCTTACCAATTCACATAGGGGGGCCGGGATCTGGGGGTCCCCTTTGTTAAAGGGGTCTTCCAGATTCCGATAAGCCCCCTGCCCGCAGACCCCCACAACCACCGGGCAAGGGTTGTGGGGATGAGGCCCTTGTCCCCATCAACATGGGGACATCCTCCCCATGTTGAGGTAATGTGGCCTGGAACGGTTCAGGAGGGGGGGCGCTCTCTCGTCCCCCCCTCTTCCCCTGCGGCCGGCCATGTTGCGTGCTTGGATAAGGGTCTGGTATGGATTTTTAGGGGGACTCCACGCCATTTTTTTTTAAATTTGGGGTGGAGTTCCCCTTAAAATCCATGCCAGATCTGAAGGGCCTGGTATGGATATTTGGGGGAACCCCACGTCATTTTTTTTTAAATTTGCGGCGGGGTTCCCCTTAATATCCATTCCAGACCTGAAGGGCCTGGTAATTGAATTCTAGGGGACCCTCACGTTTTTTTTATTTTTATTAATGACTTTTGTATGTATTGCCGGGAGCCGACAATTCATTAATAGCTGCGAGTGAGTTTTAAATGACTTTTTTTCCTTCAAAAATGACACTTTGTGCAGGGACAGTTCTAAGCATGGGAAACAAGCGCCACTTTACATGCATATCATACACACCCCCCAGGTACGAAATTTAAAGGAATATTTCACTTTTATTTTTTCATTTTAAGCATTATTAAAATCACCGCTCCCGTAAAAACGGCCGTTTTTAAAACTTCTTTTTGCATTGATACATGTCCCCTGGGACAGGACCCGGGTCCCCAAACACTTTTTAGGACAATAACTTGCATATTAACCTTTATAATTAGCACTTTAGATTTCTCCCATAGATTTTTCGAATTTGCCGCGAACACCCCAATTTGTTCATTGTTCGGCGAACGGGCGAACAGGCAATGTTTGAGTCGAACATGAGTTCGACTCAAACTCGAAGCTCATCCCTAGTCACAGGCGTGTATATGTATCCGTTTTTTATGTATATTGTAACAAATACTTTTTCTATTTTTTATAAAAGTTTTTCCTGTTTTGGAATTTGTTTTTCAATTGTCGTAAGCACCTTCAAAGTCCCATATTCTACCTCTTTGTTATATGTTTATACAGGGATGGTGGTGCCTTTAGATTTATATTTCACATGCTGACATCTGCTCATGTTCCATATACAATTTCTGTAATGCAGACATCATCAAGATCCCTGGAAATGCTGAGTAGCCAAAATTCCATGAGAAGATGTTACAGAACATTACAGGATTGTCTTCTCATAAGATTCGTGCTACTCAACATTCTCTGAGATCTGGTCGGAAGCAAGATAACATCACCCTCGTCTAGGCTTTGCAGGCAGAAGTCAGAAAAAAGTGAGTACATTCTGCAACTATTTTAACTCCCACAAGTACTTTTTTGCTGTGTTGAAGGGTCAGGGAGGGTGGAAAACTTGAATATGTGGGCCTTGCCACTAGGGTGGAAGGTTCGTTTTGAGAATGAGGGAAGGTCCTCTTTAAGACGTCACCCTCGTCTAGGCTTTAACCACTTGCTGTCCGCCTCCTGTAGATATACGTCGGCAGAATGGCACGTACAAGCACATCAACGTACCTGTACTTCCCTTTTAACTGCCTGACGTGGGGGTCGCGCGTGTGCCGCCGGCGGCGCGTTCGCTACCCTGCTGCCTTTCCCATGAGTCGGACCGCATCTCACGGAGGCATAGAGCGGGGAGATGCTTGTGTAAACAAGCATCTCCCTGCTCTGCCTAGTGACAATGACACGGATCTCGGCTCCTTGTACTCGGAGCGAAGATCGGTGTCATGTGACACAGAGCCCAACCCCCCCCTCAGTTAGAAACACTCATCAGGGAACATTTAACCCCTACAGCGCCACCTAGTGGTTAACCCCTTCACTGCCAGTGGCATTTTCACAGTGATCAGTGCATTTTTAGAGCACTGATCGCTGTGAAAATGACAATGGTCCCAAAAATGTGTCAAAAGTGTCCGATGTGTCCGCCATAATGTCGCAGTCACGAAAAAAAAATCGCTGATCGCCGCCATTACTAGTGAAAAAAAAATAATTAATAAAAAAATGCCATAAAACTATCCCCTATTTTGTAAACGCTATAACTTTTGCGCAAACAAATCAATAAACGCCAATTGTGATTTTATTTACCAAAAATATGTAGAAGAATACGTATCGGACTAAACTGAGGATTTTTTTTAAATTGTTGCTCTATTTTTGTTTATAGCGCAAAAAATAAAAACTGCAGAGGTGATCAAATACCACCAAAAGAAAGCTCTATTTGTGGGAAAAAAAGGACGTCAAATTTGTTTGGGAGCCACGTCGCACGACCACGCAATTGTCAGTTAAAGCGACGCAGTGCCAAATCGCAATAAGGGGCCTGGTCTTTAACCAGCCAAAATGGTCCGGGGCTTAAGTGGTTAAAAGAGGAAGTCAAGAAAAGGTATCCAACCATTTTTCCTCGCACAGGAACTATTTTGCAGCATTGAAGGGTTGGGGTTGCACCACAATTTGAATAAAGGGCTCCTGCCACTGAGGTGGAAGATCAGCTTTGAGAACGTTGAATGAGGAGATGTGTCCAACCTTCAACAAATTGCTCCATCACCTGCCAAGACACGTAGCTGGCACATATAACATTTTATATCTTATTCATACTAAAGTGAAATTGAATTGAGAAGCGGGGGGGGGCCACGAATTTAAGAAGCAGGGGGTTTGGGTTTGGGTGCTGGCGAACACAAAAAAAAAGGGGGGTTGCCATCCAGGGCCCTGGGGACCTCTGGGTCCCTTACAAAAAAAATGTATAAAAAAAAAGGGAGGTTTCCATCCAGGGCCCTGGGGACCTCTGGGCCCCAGATGGGGCCCCCTACAAAAAAAAATTAATTAAATAAAATAAATAAATTAAAATTTAAATAAAAAAAGGGAGGTTTCCATCCAGGGCCCTGGGGACCTCCGGGCCTCTGGGGACCTCTAGGCCCCTTACAAAATAAATAAATAAATAATTAAATAAAATAAATAAATAAATAACAATTAAATAAAAAAATGAATAATATTTTTTTTGTAATAAAAAATAAATAAAAAAGGGAGGTTTCCATCTGGGGCCCTGGGGACCTCTGGGCCCCTTACAAAAAAAAATTAAATAAAAAAATGAATAATAAAAAATAATTATATATTTTTTTAAAAAAAGGGGGGTTGACATTCAGGGCCCTGGGGAACTCCGGGCCCCTGGGGACCTCTGGGCCCCTTACAAAAAAAAAATATATATAAAAAAAAGGGGGGCCATCCGGGCCCCTGGGGACCCCTGGGCCCCTTACAGGTGTACTGCCTGTACCCCCCTGATGGCGGCCCTGGCTGAAGGTGCTTATTATAAAAAAGAGAAACACCCTAACGGCCAAATCCATTTCTCATAAATGACTGTTTATGGCTTTCCCAAAATAAATTTTTGCTGTTTATAAAATAAATATGAGAAGCTTAAGGTAAATGATCTCATCGGTGTGATAATGTTTGGAAATCCTTGTTTCCATAAGTTATATATCACTAAACTCTGGCAAAAAAAGAAAGAAACCAAGTATGTATTCTTTACTCAAAGTACCCTCTTTTCATCTTAGCCTCCTCCAAATTTCCAAATTCTATTTTATACAGAAACATAGAAGCATATAATTATTATTATTATACAGTATTTATATAGTGCCAACAGTTTGTTCATCGCTTTACAATAAAAAAGAAGACAGTACAGTCATAATATAACACAATACAAGAGGGTTAAAAGGGCCCTGCTCATAAGAACTTACAATCTAATAGGGGTGGGGCAAGTGATAACTGTGAGGAATGAGCTGATGGAAGAATTAAAAGTTCAGTTGTTAGGTGGAGGCAGAATAGGCTTCCCTGAAGAGATGAGTTTTCAGGGATAGCCTAAAGGTGGTCAGAGTAGGACATACATGGACAGATTGAGGTAGAGAAGTCCAGAGAATGGGAGAGGCTCTGGAGAAGTCCTGGAGATGAGCATGGGAGGAGGAAACTAGTGAGATAGAGAGAAGTAGGCCTTGGGAGGAGCTGAGATTGATGATGTAGCTTGAGGGTGAGTTATGAATGGCTTTGTATGTTAAAGTTAGCATTATTATTTTTTTTTATATCCAACAACATTTTTATTTTGTTTGCAGAGGTTCATTACACGTATGAAGTTAGTATTATTAATTTAATTAATTGGGCAATTGTAAGCCAGAGGAGGAATTGGCATAGAGGAGTGACAGGCAATGAGCAGTTGGTAAGGTAGATGAGTCTGACAGCAGGATTCATGATCGACTGAAGGGGAGAAGGGGAGCCTGTGTAGAGGTAAGCCTATGAGAAGGGAGTGGGTGACTAATAACAAGGCAGTGAATGGATAGCTTGGTGGTTTCATTGATTAAAAGGGGGCGTATTTTACAGATGTTACAGAGATGAAGTCTATAAGCTTTTGACAGTGATTGGGTATGAGGCCAAAAGGACAGGTCAGGGTCTAGGATTACACCTAGTACCCTGGCATGAGGGGAAGGACTGATAGTTGTAGTATTGATCTTGATGGAAAAGTTAAGGAGGAAGGCACGAGTGAGGGAGATATTATGAGGTCGGTTTTAGAAAGACTTAATTTGAGGAAGTGGAGAGATAGAACATCGGGTGTGCGCCTGTTCGCCGAATAGTGAACAATTTGGAGTGTTCGCAGCAAATTCAAAAGCCGTGGAACACCCTTTAAAAGTCTATGGGAGAAATCAAAAGTGCTAATTTTAAAGCTTAATTTGCAAGTTATTGTCATATAAAGTGTTTGGGGACCCGGGTCCTGCCCCAGGGTACATGTATCAATGCAAAAAAATTTTTTTTTTAAAACTGCAGTTTTTTCGGGAGCAGTGATTTTAATAATGCTTAAAGTGAAACAATAAAAGTGAAATATTGCTTTAAATTTCGTACCTGGGGGTAGTCTATAGTATGCTTGTAAAGTAGCTCATTTTCCTGTGTTTAGAACAGTCCATGCACAAAATGAAATTTATAAAGGAAAAAAGTCATTAAAAACTACTCGTGGCTATAATGAATTGTCGGGTCCTGGCAATACAGATAAAAGCCATTGAAAAAAATGGCATTAGTTCCCCCCCCCCCAGTCCATTACCAGGTCCTTTGGGTCTGGTATGAATATTAAGGGGAACCCCGAACCAAAATTAAAAAAAAATGCGTGGGGATCCCCCCAAATTCCATACCAGGCCCTTCAGGTCTGGTATGGATATTAAGGGGAACCCTGCACAACCGGGCGAGGGTTTTGGGGATGAGGCTCTTGTCCCCATCAACATGGGGACATACTCCCCATGTTGAGGGCATGTGGCCTGGTACGGTTCAGGAGGGGGGCGCTCTCTCGTTCCCCCCTTCTTTTCCTGTGGCCTGCTAGGTTGCGTGCTCGGATAAGGGCCTGGTATGGAATTTTGGGGGGAACCCCACGCCATTTTTTTTTTAATTTTGGCACGGGGTTTCCCTTAAAATCCATACCAGACCTGAAGGGTCTGGTATGGATTTTGAGGGGGGCCCCTAAGCCATTTTTTTTTATTTGCCGCAGAGTTCCCCTTAATATCCATACCAGACCTGAAGGGCCTGGTATGGAATTTGGGGGGACCCCCACACATTTTTTTTTAAGTTTTGGTTCGGGGTTCCCCTTAATATTCATACCAGACCCAAAGGGCCTGGTAATGGACTGGGGGGGAACCCATGCCGTTTTTTTCAATTACTTTTATCTGTATTGCCGGGACCCGACAATTCATTATAGCCGCGAGTAATCTTAAATGACTTTTTTCCTTTAGAAATGTCATTTTGTGCAGGGAGTGTTCTAAACACGGGAAAATGCGCTACTTTACAGGCATACTAAAGACATCCCCCAGGTACGAAATTTAAAGAAATATTTCACTTTTATTGTTTCACTTTAAGCATTATTAAAATCACTGCTGCCGAAAAAACTGCCATTTTTAAAACTTTTTTTTGCCTTGATACATGTACCCTGGGGCAGGACCTAGGTCCCCAAACACTTTTTATGACATAGTGGCATATTAACCTTTAAAATGAGCACTTTTGATTTTTCATGTTAGTGTCCCATAGACTTTCACGGTGTTCACGTGTTCGAACAAATTTTTTGCCTGTTCGCATGTTCTGCTGCGAACCTAAACCTAGTGTTCGACTCATCCCTAATCAGCATACAGATGGTGTTGAGATGGTATTGGAAGCCGTGGGAGGTTATTAAGTGACAAGAGAGGAATTGTAGATTGAGAAGGGGTCCAAAGACATAGCCTTATAGGTCCCCTACAGAAAGAGGAGAGGTGAAGTGGGGAGGAGAGGGTGAGACTGAATAGGTAACACTGAAGGAGCGCTGTGATAGATAGGAGGAGAACCAGGAAAGAGCAGAATCTTGGAGACCAAAGCGGGGAGTTTATAAAGGAGGAGTGGGTGATCAACAATATCAAAGACTGCAGAAAGGTCTAGTAGTAAGCGTATGGAAAAATACAGGCAGATGCTTTTTAATCGTGCCATACCATCAGGGAGGTGTGTGATTGACCTCCAATGGACTCTGCAGCAGGACAATGACAAACATACAGCCAAAATCATCAAGAACTATCTTCAGCATAAAGAAGCACAAGGAGTCCTAGAAGTGATGGTTTGGCCTCCACAGAGCCCTGATCTCAGCATCATCAAGACTGTCTGGGATTCCATGAAGATACAGAAAGATTTGAGGAAGCCTACATCCACAGGAGATCTTTAAAAAAATTGTTTTTTTACATTTCTTCAGTTGCTTCCTGGTTTCTTGTCTAGGTCGAAATTATGTCTTCAGGAGGGGAAGGGGGTTTTCTCAGTTAAGCTTACCCTCCTGTCTGCATGCCTGAGCTAAGGGCAGATGGATTCCAGGAGGTAAATGCTATATGAATCATCTGCCCTTACTCAAGATGGCAGCAGCTAGAAATGCTAGGGGGTGTTTTTCAAAATGATTTCTCAACAAACTAAAACATGGAGACATAGATGGGTGGTTGAGTTTGCTTTAAATGTGTAAAATGAAGTGCTCAGATGCAGTTTAGTTCTGTATAATCTACCTAAAAGGTAAAAAAAAAGTTTGTTATTTTAGATATAATTTAACCACTTGCCGACCAGTCGCTGTCATTATACTGCGACAGGTCGGCACGTTCCCACAAATCAGCGTAGCTATACGTCGGCCCTTGAAACAGCTCTAGCAGGCCCGCGCACGTCACTGCACAGCGGGGGACACGATGCGCGTGGCCGGCGGCCGCGATGTCCGCCGGCCATGCGCGATCGCAGGCACGAGAGCCAGAACGCGGATGTATGTATGTAAACACACAAATCCCCATTCTGTCAGGAGAGGAGAGACAAATTGTCTGTTCCTACTAAGTAGGAACAGCGATCTGTCTCCTCCTCTAGTCAGTCCCATCCCCATACAGTTAGAAACCCACAGGAGGGAACACACTTAACCCCTTGATTGTCCCCTAGTGTTAACCCCTTCCCTATAAGTGACATTTACACAGTAATCAGTGCACTTTTATAGCATTGATCCCTGTATAAATGTCAATGGTCCCAAAAATGTGTCAGAAGTGTCCAATCTGTCTGCCGCAATGTCACAGTCCTGTAAAAAAATCGCAGATCTACGCCATTACTAGTAACAATAAAATAAATAATAAAAATGCCATAAATGTATTCCTTATTTTCTAGACGCTATAACTTTTGCGCAAACCAATCAATATACGCTTATTGCAGGTTTTTTTTTACCAAAAATATGTAGCAGAATACATATTGGCCTAAACTGAGGAAGAAATTCTTTTTTTTACATTTTTTTGGGGATATTTATTATCGCAAAAAGTTAAAAATATTGTTTTTTTTTCCAAAATTGTCGCTATTTTTTTGTTTATAGCGCAAAAAATAAAAACCGCAGAGGTGATCAAATACCACCAAAAGAAAAAAAGGACGTAAATTTTGTTTGGATACAGCATCGCATGACCGCGCAATTGTCCGTTACAGTGACGCAGTGCCGTACCCCAAAAAATGTCCTGGTCGTTAATAAGGGGGCAAAGTGTTTTTAGTTTGTAGTACTCAGATGCTGTTTAGTTCTGTAAAATCTACCTAAAAGGTAAAAAAAAAAAAAGTTTGTTATTTTAGATATAGTTTAAATGTAATTGGTTAATGTAAAAAACCCTCTCTCAAACATAGCCGAAATATCATGGAGAGATCTAATTGTTACACAAAGTCATTAGACAACGCCAGCACAAGCCTCTTCCAACATATGAACTCGTATTTTAGGAATTCAGCTTTAATGGCCCCGTAACAGCCTCCTACTTTTAACAAGAGTACATTAGAAGATAAAAAAATTTAAGGAGAGTCACTAAGGATGATAATGTGAAAGATCATAGCAATCTCTTATCAGTATTGTTGTACGGTGTTACTAATCACATAATTACCTCCTTTATAAAGGTGTATGGCTCTGGAGAAGCAGGAGGCTGTCAGTGGCTGGTCTAACCTCAATTTTCACTTCACAAGAAAATCATTAGTACTTTCTAGCAAACCTTCCAAACATTTGGCACATGAAATAAGCACCTCTGCAGTCCATTTTTCCTCTGCTAGATGTAGTTAAATTGAACAATTGCTCTGTAAGCACCGAATCGAGAAACACTAATGGGATGACATGGCTCTGCTATTGCTTAGGAGCAAATGATAACCTGTTCAAATCATACAGGGGCCCGAAAAACTTTATGATGAGTGCTTGAGATTTATGTAACATATGCAGAGGCCGAAGAAATGCAAAAAGTTGGGCTTGCGTATATAAATGGTGCAATGGACAAAGATGGTACTGCTTACTTAGTACTGCATCAAGGGCTTACCTATAGCCATAACACTCTAAAGCTCTGTACACACGATCGGATTTCCTATGGATTCTAATCCGATGGATTTTTCCATCGGAAATCCGATGAAGCTGACTTCCCTCAGTCTTGCCTACACACCATCAGTCAAAAATCCGACCGTCCCAAACGCTGTGACGTAAAATACTCAGACGAACCGAGAAAAATGAAGTTCAATGCTTCTGAGCATGCGTCGACTTGATTCTGAGCATGCGTGGATTTTTTGTCCAATGGAGTTCCACACAGACGATCGGAATTTGCTATCGTTTTTTTCCCCATCGGATAAATTTAAAACATGTTCTATTTTTTCTCACCGATGGAAAAAAGACAGATGGGGCCCATACACGATCGGTTTGTCCGATGAGAAAAGTCCATCGGACTGTTTTCATCGGTAAAACCGATCGTGTGTACACGGCTTAAAGTAGCTGTTATGGGCAGGGCTGCTGTTAGAAATCACGGGGGCCCATACAGCCTACCTAACCCCCCCCCCCCCCCTGATATTTTCACAAAAAATACACTAGAATCATTACTAGCGGACACACACATAACATAACTAACATTCCTAATAAATCTAAAATCAAAAATTGTATTGATTTAATAAATAAAGTTTTGTGTGTGAACACAGTTTACTATGCTTCAGTCATGAATGAACACATTACTGATTCATTCAGAAAATAAGGGGCCGGTAAATTACATATTTACCGGCCCCTTTCCCAGCTCTCCATCCTGAACATCCCCCCCCCCTGTGCTGGGGGGAGACACAGCAGGGAGAATCAGATGTGGGCAGGACAGGGAGGATGATCCGTGCAGCTGGGGTGCAATTACAGGAAAGATGCCCTGTGTGTCTCCCCCTGCAGCAGCTGAAAGCAGGCTGGAAGGAGAGGGTGAGAAACTGGCTTTCAGCTACTGCAGGGAGAGATACACAGGACTTTGTTCCTGGATCCCCGCAGCACCGATCATCCTATCTGTCCTGCCCACATCTGATTCCCCCTGCTGCCCAGGCCCCGTATAGGAGGACTGGTGGTACCCTCTTATCAGCGGCTCTGGCTATGGGCCCCGGAGCGGGAGGGGGCTGCTAAGGTCTGCAAGGGCTCTACCAAAAAAAAAAAAAAATCTTCCTGCTCTGCTCACCCCCCCCCTACTAAAAAATATAAAAGATTAAGGGAGCTTTCTTTGTTACTGAAAATTCAATAAAAAGATGAAATATAAAAACTGATGGCAATCACTCCGCCCACTCAAAGCTATTTTTTTTTAATCAGGTAATTTTTTTTAAAACATTTTTTGTCAGTCAAAGCAATTTATTTAAATACAGCCACCAGGAAGATGATACATAACATGGATAGCAGTAGTCAAAGATCAATAACAAGTGAAGGTTACACTTTAAGCACCCCAAACTTAAAAAAAAAAAAAAAAGGCCCCATCAATATCAACATTAAATTAAAATTAAAGGAGAATACAGAAAAATTCAATAAAATGTGGCAACCGTTGATCATTTTTAAATACTCTGATTCCTATACCACCTTTACTCGAACATAGACCTTCAAATATAGAGAAACGTGAATGAACAATATCTCTCCTTATTTTTATTTCCCTTCCTTCTATTCCCTTTCATTTCTATCACTATACCTTCTTCTATGGGCTTCTCCCTGAGGTTCACAAAGTTTTACTTTTGTTCCTTTCTTTTTGAGATTAAATAATCCATTTTTTCTACAAATATTCAGAGTATTTCTAAATAGACTATCGAAGCAATGATCGGTTAATTACAAAGCCACGTCAATGGTTTTATTATTAAAATACTCTACTATTGAACTCAATTATACAATGTTATACTTTTATATGATACTTATGTACAAATGCTAGTATGATTGTACAAATGTTATTATTAAGCATTAATAAAAGCTTTATGGTTTTAAAAAAATAAAATAAAATTAAAGTAAAAAAACTAAATGATCGAAACCCCCAAAATACTACTTCTGAAACAAAAGCACACTTTTATTTAAAAATTTTTTATTATCAAAGTTTTATTGAGTTTTTGAAAAGTACAAAAGTGAAAAGGGGAGTAAAAGGCATTAGTCACAACAACCCCCCCCCCCCCAAAACAGGTATTATATAACATACCACTAAAACGCTTGATTGAGTCTATTGAAAAAGGTGCAAATGCATATAAGTAACTTAGTGATAAGTCTGTCTTTAGGCCCATACACACGGTAGGACTTTTTCTAAACAAACTTCAAAATAAGCAAGTTTTCAAAAAAATCCTACCGTGTGTACGCTCCATGGGACAAACGTTTTCGGTTTTCATCGGACAAAAGTTCGCTCTGCAAACAGAAAACTTTTCGGCAACAAAAGTCCTACGGTGCAAAGTCCTATTGTGTGTACAGAAGTCCATCGGACTTTTGTCCGAAATACAAACACGCATGCCCAGAACCAATGTTAAAATCAACCAACAATAGCAGAAGTTGACCAAAGGGTGGCGGTAAAGAGCAGAAAAGAGCAGAAAAACCACGTGATGTTGGGAAAGTTTTGGGAAAGTTTGCAGAAAAGTCCTGCCGTGTGTATGCTATGGGTGTGCCCAGCCAACTGCCTTCGGACAAAAATCAACGGAAAAGTTTGTTTGAAGTCTGACCGTGTGTACGAGGCTTTAGCGTCCGTAGGACTGCTTATATCAAGTAGATCATTACAACAGTTTTTGTGAAATAAACCAAACAATAAGGAGATCCATTGTACAATCAAGCAATACAGTTGACATATGACATTGAACACCCCTATGATGAAAGATAACACAAACTAAAACTGAGAGAAAAAAAAGGAGGGGGAAACAGAGAGAAGCAGGAAAAAATAAAAAATATAAAAATTCTGCCAATTCCGGGGAGACATATACAGGAATGTAGTAAAACAGCTAGTCCAGAGAAATATTACCAGGGCTGACAATCGTTGTAGGTATTTACTCAGGTATTTGAGATCTCATGAGAATTTTAGAGCCCACTTTTATTTTAATGGGAAGCCATGTGGAAAAAAATGTAACCTAATAAAAGGTCCACTTTTTAAGGGAAGCCTCACTGCAAAAAAAAAAAAAAGCCACTAGCAGCAATCACTGTAAGAGATTCCCGTAATTTGCAGGGATTTCCTCTCACTTCCTGTTTTGGATATGGGACAGGAAGTGAAGGGAAATCTCCCCAAAGGGACACAGATGGCAAAAATAAACCTGGCAGTGTTTATAACTCTTTCTATCCACAAAAAAAAAAAAAAGTGTTGCCTATCGTTCTACTTTAAGCACATCCAAGAAAGCTTCTGTAAGACATATAAAAAAATTTTTTTATTATTATTATGTATACAGTGGAACCTCGGATTGCGAGTAACGCGGTTAACAAACGTTTCGCAATACTGCGGCGTGCCTAGGATACTCCAGTGAGGCTTCCCTTAAAAAGTGGACCTTTTATTAGGTTAGATTTTTTAGCACTTTCACCTAGCAGCAAAAGGGTTGCTGGTTCCAATCCGACCACGACACCATCTGCCTGGAGTTTGCATGTTCTCCCTGTGTCTGCGTGGGTTTCCTCTGGGTACTCCGGTTTCCTCCCACACTCCAAAGACATGCTGGTAGGTTAATTGGATCTTGTCCAAATTGACCCAGTATATATATGTGTACGAATGTGTGTCCCAAGCGTGTCGAGATCCTATGGGGTTAATGACCACACCAGCCAAGCAGACACTGGCTGAAAAAAGCGCCCTGAGGCGATTCAGTTCGCATTTGTAGCGCTATACAAGTCATTCATTCATTGTATTTTGAAAAATCCTAACTCGGTTTGCGAGTGTTTTCTCGTAAAACGAGCAGGATTCAGGCCAAAGCGGTGTGCAGTACCGCGTTTGGCCTGAGGTGGGGGGACGCCGGAGCCGAGCAGAGCCGAATGGCGCAGATCGGAGCCGTTCAGAAAGACTCAGAAATACAACGTTCCCAAGCCTTTCTGAGGTTTGCCAAGGTCAGCCGAGGTGTCCTCAGGCCTTTACGTCTGTTTCTGAGGCTCTCCGGCGCCCCCCGCCTCTGGTCGCATGCGGTATTGCATGCCATTGAAGTCAATGCGGAACAAATTATTTTCGTTTCCATTGACTTCAATGGGCAAACTCGCTTTGATATGCGAGTACTTTGGATTACAAGCATTCTCCTGGAGCGGATTATGCTCGTAATCCGAGGTTCCACTGTAATTACTTTTCTATGGCAGGAAAACCATAGTTCTTAACTGGGTGTGTGATGATGTCATACATATAAATGCCTAGAAATATTTTGTTAATAAGGGTTCCCTATGAAGCTCAGGGGTGTCTTCATATATTTACCAAAATGTTTATGGCCCGTACACACTACCCGAAAATCGGACGAAAAATACCGCTTTCGAAGCGATCGTATGATTTTCGTTTAATCAGTACAGTTGTTGTCCGAAAATACAATAGAAAAACACTACAATACATGACATCACTTCCGATTTGTTATTCCGTCAAACGGGAATTTTCGTGACTTTAGTAACTTCTCCATTTTCGATATGAGACTAGCATGCAAAAGCAAAACAGACGATCTGTCTTTGCGATTTTCGGATCGTGTGTACGGGCCATTAGGGGAATGGGTAGTGTGTGTGCTATCTCCTGTGAGCAACAGAATCAAGTCATTTACTTCCCTTATGCAGGTTACAGGGGAAAAAGAAATAAAAATAATCTCATACCATTGTGTCTTTCAATATGGTCTTTGTTATACAAGGATTTTGAAACATATCTACAAACCTTGATAGCGCACAGAGCAATAGATTGTTGTTTACTGCTCATGTTTTGTCTTTATTGTTTACAACTGAAAATGACATATCCTTTAAAGCTGTAATAAACTCCAAAATATTATTGTAGCTTATCAATCCTTAAAGTGGATGTAAACCCGAAATTGTTTAATTTTTTATTTTTTGCTGTCACAATGTAGAGTATAAGATTTCCTATCATTTGTGCCAGGTCTTGCCACAAAGAGTTAATCCAGCTCTGAGCAATCCTCTTTTATTGTTCAGTGAGATAAAATGGACAAACCTTTGTCCGTTCCGCCCCCTTGCTTTGAGTGACAGGCTATTTACATATCTCGTGCACTAGCATTATTTTTAAATTCCCACCCCCACTCCTTTTCTGAAGTCATGTTGTTACTTTTCTGGATTTTGACTGGATGTTAGTGATCATAGCAGAAGGAATACACAGGAGAAAATGCATGTTGACAAGGGGAGTGTAGAGGTGGGTGGGGAGTCTACTGACATCACGACTCCACCCACTGAGCTCCTGAAAACAGATCCACCCACAGAATCTGCAGTTTTTCAGTTCTTATAACAGACAGAGGGGAGACATTTGACAGATAAGGATACATACAGGAGGCATCTTTATCCTTATAGATCAGCACTATGATAGAAGTTTAGAAAGGATGAGAGTGGGTTTACATCCACTTTAAAGCGGAGTTCCAGACTGTAAAAAAAAAATAAAATAAGATTCAGCAGCTACAAATACTGCAGCTGTTGACTTTTAATATAAGGACACTTACCTGTCCAGTGATCCAGCGATGTCGGCATCCCAAGCCGATTTGTCCATTGGCTTCGGGTGAAGGTGCCGGCACTGCTAATAAGGGAAACTGGCAGTGAAGCCTACAGCCTTCACAGCTGGTTTCCTACTACGCATGCGCGAGTCGCGCTGCGCCTTCTGAATGGTCCTGTCGTCTTCTGGGACCCATACAGGTCCCAGAAGGCAGTAGGGGGGAGGAGGAGGGGCCGATGCAAATACGGAAATGACGGAAGTCCAGCTTAGAAACAAATGTAAAGGTAAAATAAAAATAAATAAAAACGATATCCAAAAACGAGTGGAGGTTGGGTGCTCTATTGCAATGTTTCTCAACTCCAGTCCTCAAGTACCCTCAACAGGTCATGTTTTCAGGCTTTCCATTATTTTGCGCAGGTGATTTGATCAGTTTCACTGCCTTATGCTGGCCATACACTATACGAAAAATCGTGCAGACACTTTGTTCGTTTTCCGGCAAGTTAATGGGCAAAAATCGTTAATCGTTGGTGACGTTTTTGTGGGAAAAACGAACGGCAAGTTTGGAAAACTTCTGCGGAACGAACGATAAATTGAAAAGTTAATGTGTTTCCCGTCCGAACTGTCTGCACTAGGTATATGTAAAAAAAAACTAACCAATTTTTTTTTTATTTATGTCCTCTAAACGATTTATCGGTCATTACATGATGGCACCATCATTTGCATTCACGGCCGAATGTTCGTTTTTCGAAAATGGGTTCGGCCGATTTTTCGTATAGTGTATGGCCAGCATTAGTAATAACCACAGCCGTTTCATCTGAGGGAGATCCTGAAAACATGACCTGTTGGGGGTACTGGAGGACTATTGTTCAAGACCTAGTTGCATTTTAGCCTGGAACTCCGCTTTAAGTCCCAGTTCACATATATGCAATGTGGGAACCAGTACGATTCCAGTGCAGGTTCCTGCATGGCATGTCTTTTGCCGGTGGTTCACACTGACATCTGTGAACCGCTGCGGGTGTCAATGTAAAGTTAAATCTCTCTTTTTTAACTATTTAGACTTATGAATTTCTATTACTAGTGAACTGCCCCTGGTGGCAGCTTCTGAATAGTGATGAGCCGAACACCCCCGGGTTCGGTTCGCACCAGAACCCGCGAACGGACCGAAAGTTCGCACGAACATTAGAACCCTATTAAATACAATGGATGCGAACGTTCGGATTCTGAAGTGCTAATTATAACGACTATTATCCATGTTATTGTCCTAAACAGAGTTTGGGAACCCGGGTTCTGCACCAGGGGACATGTATCAATGCAAAAAGAAGTTTTAAAAACGGACGTTTTCCGGGAGCAGTCATTTTAATGGTGCATAAAGTGAAAAAAAAAAGTCAAATATTCCTTTAAATATTGTACCTGGGGGGTGTCTAAAGTATGCCTGTGAAGTGCCACGTGTTTCCCGTGTTTAGAACTGTCCCTGCACAAAATTACATTTCTAAAGGAAAAAAAGCCATTTAAAACTGCTTGCGGCTTTAATGTAATGTCTGGTCCCGGTAATATGGATGAAAATCTTTAAGAAAAATGGCATAGCTACCCCATCACCCCCCCCCCCCCTACCCCAGCCCATTACCAGCCCCTTTGGGTCTTGTATGGATATTAAGGGGAACCCCGCACACAAAATAAAAAAGGCCCTATATACTCTGAACAGCCGTATACAGGCAGTGCATACAAGACAGGGACTGTAGGTTTGTTCTTATGTTGAATCTGTTTGTAATTTTGAACAGCTACATTGTTTAAGTGTAGCTCCAGCCCAAATACCTATTTTTAAGCTTTTTGGAAAACATAGGGAATGGTTATCACCCCTGTAACATTTGTTTTGCTGTCTGTGCCCCTGTTCAGAACATTTCACCTCACTTTGCGTCCCAATAACAACTGATTTTGAAATGTGGTGTTTTTATTGAATCAAGGATTGGTGATAAAGCATCAGTAGAGAGGAGACACCTTTCTCCCATATTAATTCTTACAGGAGAGAATTTTCCTTCCAAGGGGTAGATTTCCTCTCACTTCCTGTTGTCTTCTTCCGTTTGCAAGTAGTAGTCGTTTGTAAGTTGGATGTTTGAAAGTAGGGACCTGCCGTATATACTCTGCAGAAATTGGCCCCTTAGGTGTTGGTGTTGGCACAACACTGTAAGCACTCACAGTTACTCTTGGTGGGTGCTGGAACGCCCTGCTGTCAACTATTATATCAGGAATTGTAATAACATATAATTGTTGAACAGTGGTAGTAAAAATTGGGCCTTTGATGGTGGTGCTGGTGCCACAACACTGTAAGGCCTGACAGTTACTCTTGGTGGGCGCAGCAATGGGCCCTGCTGTGAATTATTAGATCAATAATTATAATTGCATGCCCCTGTTGAACAGGGGCTGAAAAATTGGGCCTTTGGTGGTGGTGGTGGTGGTGGTGGTGTTGACACAACACTGTAAGGCCTGACAGTTACTCTTGGTGGGCGCAGCAATGGGCCCTGCTGTGAATTATTAGATCAATAATTATAATTGCATGCCCCTGTTGAACAGGGGCTGAAAAATTGGGCCTTTGGTGGTGGTGGTGGTGGTGTTGACACAACACTGTAAGGCCTGACAGTTACTCTTGGTGGGCGCAGCAATGGGCCCTGCTGTGAATTATTAGATCAATAATTATAATTGCATGCCCCTGTTGAACAGGGGCTGAAAAATTGGGCCTTAAGCACTGGTGGCACAACACTGCAACCCCTCACAGATACTGTACTTGGAGCACAGCAATGAGGCCTGTTGCAAAGTATTGCATCAAAAATTGTAATTACACGCCCCTGTTAAACAGGGGCTGAAAAATTGGGCCTTAGCCACTGGTGGCGGCACCCATAAACCAAAATGATCTTCCAAGCTATCATTATTAATCGGATCATTGAGGAGGAGGAGGAGGATAGCTAGTCAACATAACAGCACAGGAACTCAGCATCAGCATCAGTCTTGAAGGGATGTGACATTTTAAAATCAATTAGTCTGTTATATCAGCATCAGGTGTGTGGTAGCTGGTGGTGATCCAAGACTGGTTCATCTTGATGAAAGTCAGTCGATCAACCGAGTCGGTGGACAGGCGCACCCTGTGATCCGTGACAAATCCTCCAGCAGCACTGAATGTGCGTTCTGAAAGAACGCTGGATGCAGGACAGGCCAGTAGCTCAATTGCATACTGTGCAAGCTCTGGCCAGTGATCCATCCTCAAGACCCAGTAAGCCAGAGGATTTTCGGTGGGGAAGGTGTCCAAGTCTGACCTTGCCCCTAGGTATTCCTGCACCATGTATATCAGACGCTGGCGATGGTTGCTGGAAACGATCATACTTTGGGGCTGCAGACTAAAGAATTGTCTGAACGCATCGGTCAGACGGCCACCTTCCCCACCGCTCCTTCTTTGACTGCCCGAAGCCTCAGCAACTCGTTGTCCAGGACCAGGAGTTTGTAACCTCCCAGTCTCTGGGAACGCGTTGCACAGACCTTTCTGCAAGGCCTCCCGGAGTTGTCTCATCCTCTGCTCCCTCTGCGACGGTAACATAAGGTCCGCAACCTTACCCTTGTACCGTGGATCAAGGAGAGTGGCCAGCCAGTAATGGTCCCTCTCCTTGATCCGAAGAATACGAGGATCCTTCCGCAGACTTTGCAGGATCAGGGAGGCCATGCAGCGTAGGTTAGCTGAGGCATTCAGTCCGGAGTCCTCTGGGTCACTAAGGACGACATGATCCGCAGCCACCTCCTCCCAGCCACGTACAAGTCCACTGGTTTCTTCGGACTGTAAATCATCCCTAAAAGACTGCTGCTGATGATGCTGAGTGCCAGCCTCCACCTCCATGCTGACACAATCCTCCTCCTCCTCCTCCTCCTCTTCCTGTGCGATGGGTGGGACAGAAGGAACACTGTCAGGGTAAAGGGGGCCTTGAGAGGCAAGGAAGTCCTCCTCTTCCTGCCTCTGTTCTGCCTCAAGTGCCCTGTCCATTATTCCACGCAGCGTGTGCTCCAACAGGTGGACAAGAGGTACAGTGTCACTGATGCATGCACTGTCACTGCTTACCATCCTCGTGGCCTCCTCAAATGGTGCCAGGACAGTGCATGCATCCCTGATCATGCCCCACTGGCGTGGTGAAAAAAACCCGAGCTCCCCTGACCCTGTCCTGGTGCCGTAGTCGCACAGGTACTCATTGATGGCCCTCTGCTGCGTGTGCAGCCGCTGCAGTATGGCCAACGTTGAGTTCCACCTGGTGGGCATGTCACATATAAGGCGGTTCTTGGGCAGGTTCAACTCCTTTTACAGCTCAGCCAGGCGAGCACTGGCATTATAAGATCTGCGGAAATGAACACAGACTTTCCTGGCCTGCCTCAGGACATCCTGTAAGCCCGGGTACCTGCCCAAGAACTGCTGCACCACCAGGTTAAGGACGTGAGCCATACAGGGCACATGGGTCAGTTGTCCCTGTCGGAGGGCGGAGAGGAGGTTGGTGCCATTGTCGCAAACCACCATTCCTGGCTTAAGCTGGCGTGGCGTCAACCACCTCTCGGCCTGCCCCTGCAGAGCAGACAGGACCTCTGCCCCAGTGTGGCTCCTGTCCCCCAAACACACCAGCGCAAGCACGGCATGGCATCTTTTTGCCTGCGTACTTGCGTAGCCCCTTGAACGCCTACGGAGCACCGCTGGTTCCGAGGACAAACCACAGGAAGAGGCCATGGAGGAAGAAGAAGAGGAGGGGTGGAGGAGAGAGGTGTGTCACAACCAGTAGTAGCATTTTGGAGGCATGGCGGTGGAACAACCTCCAACACTACTGCACCTTGTCCTGCATCCTTCCCAGCTGCCAAAAGAGTGACCCAATGGGCCGTGAAAGAAAGGTAACGTCCCTGTCCATGCCTGCTGGACCATGAGTCAGCGGTAATATGCACCTTACCGCTGACCGCCCTGTCCAGCGAGGCCAAGACATTGCCTTCCACATGCCTGTAGAGAGCCGGAATCGCCTTCCGTGACAAAAAGTGGCGTTTGGGAACCTGCCACTAAGGAACCGCACATTGCACAAACTCAAGGAAGGGGGCCGAGTCTACCAACTGAAAAGGCAGCAGTTGAAGCGCTAGCAATTTAGCCAAGCTAGCATTCAACCGCTGGGCATGTGGATGGCTGGGAGTGAACTTCTTTTGACGGTCCAGCAGCTGGGGCAGGGAAATTTGCCTGCTAGAATCGGACGTCGGTGTACTGCTAGCAGAGTGCCCGCAAGTACTTGGCTGTGACACACCTAATTCTACACCTTCATTCCTCTCAGAGCAGGTTTCAGAGAGGACTGAAGGTATAGTGGGGTTGGAGATCCCAGCTAGTGCGGTGCAAGAAGAGGTCAGCTTTGTTCTTTGGTGTGGGTCTTTAAGGTAGGCTTGCCAACGAGCTGCATGGCAGGTCAACATATGTCTGATCAAGCATGTGGTGCCCAAGCGGCTGATGTTTTGGCCACGCGATATACGCTTGAGACATATGTTGCAAACAGCAGCTGTGCGATCTGATGCACTCGCCTCAAAAAAGGCCCACACCAAAGAACTTTTTGAATGACGGGCAGAGGCAGCGCCCTGCACAGGCGGAGCTCTGCGGTGTGATTCCGTCGGTGTGCTGCCCATACGCTGGCCACCCAAGGGCATCCTGCCTCGTTGGAGATGTGCCTCCTCCTCATCCTCCTCCTCTCTCCTATTAGGCACCCACGTGGAGTCAGTGACCTCATCATCCCCTCCCTCCTCATCACTGGAGCCAATCTGGTAGTATGCTGCAGCTGCTGGAGCATGACTGCCAGATTGGTGTCCTTCTTGAGCATCCCCTCTCTCTGCTCTCACGCTACTGCCTTCCTCTATCTGGGTATCATCATCAGATCCTTCGAAACGCTGGGCATCCTCCTGGAGCATGTACCCAACACTGTGCTTAAACAGTTCGGGGGACTCCTCAGGAGGAGGACATGGTGGGTCTAGGGAAGGATTGACTAATGAAGATAATGATACCAGAGAAGAGGACGCTTTGGCAGCTGCTTTGCCAGTACCCTGAGCCTGGGTGAGAGAGGAAGAGGAGGATGAGGTGGGCTTGGCCATCCACTCTACCAAGTCTTCGGCATGATGTGGCTCAACATGTCCAGCTGCCGAAAAGAAGGACAAGCGTGTCCCATGGCCATGTGCTGATGACAATGCACCGCGTCCACGACCAGCACTGTTGCCCCCAGACACAGAGCCTGCTTGCCCTCTTTTTTTGCCTCCTGACTGTCTGCCTCTCCTTGTTTGCCTTCCAGACATTTTAATGGATGGCCTGCAGGGAGATGGGAAAAACAGCAATAAGGGCTACCTTCAGGTGTATACTGTGCAGGAGGCTTAGCAACAATGACACTGACACTGTCCCCTGCCTATCCTTCTCTGTCCCTAAACACAAGTATTTGCAATATGCTTCAGCAAGATTGGTTTAGCACAGAATAGCACACTGTCAGTTTCACTCACTGTCCTACTCTGTCCCTACAAACAAGATTTAGCACAGAATAGCACACTGATAGTTTCCACGAGTGTCCTTCTCTGTCCCTAAACTCAAGGATTTCAAATATGGTTCAGCAAGATTGGTTTAGAACAGAATAGCACACTGACACTTTCCCTCACTGTACCTCTCTGTCCCTAAACTCAAGGATTTCAAATATGGTTCAGCAAGATTGGTTTAGAACAGAATAGCACACTGTCAGTTTCACTCACTGTCCTACTCTGTCCCTACAAACAAGATTTAGCACAGAATAGCACACTGATAGTTTCCACGAGTGTCCTTCTCTGTCCCTAAACTCAAGGATTTCAAATATGGTTCAGCAAGATTGGTTTAGAACAGAATAGCACACTGTCAGTTTCACTCACTGTCCTACTCTGTCCCTACAAACAAGATTTAGCACAGAATAGCACACTGATAGTTCCCACGAGTGTCCTTCTCTGTCCCTAAACTCAAGGATTTCAAATATGGTTCAGCAAGATTGGTTTAGAACAGAATAGCACACTGACACTTTCCCTCACTGTACCTCTCTGTCCCTAAACTCAAGGATTTCAAATATGGTTCAGCAAGATTGGTTTAGCACAGAATAGCACACTGTCAGTTTCACTCACTGTCCTACTCTGTCCCTACAAACTAGATTTAGCACAGAATAGCACACTGATAGTTTCCACGAGTGTCCTTCTCTGTCCCTAAACTCAAGGATTTCAAATATGGTTCAGCAAGATTGGTTTAGAACAGAAAAGCACACTGACAATTTCCCTCACTGTACCTCTCTGTCCCTAAACTCAAGGATTTCAAATATGGTTCAGCAAGATTGGTTTAGAACAGAATAGCACACTGTCAGTTTCACTCACTGTCCTACTCTGTCCCTACAAACAAAATTTAACACAGAATAGCACACTGATAGTTTCCACGAGTGTCCTTCTCTGTCCCTAAACTCAAGGATTTCAAATATGGTTCAGCAAGATTGGTTTAGAACAGAATAGCACACTGTCAGTTTCACTCACTGTCCTACTCTGTCCCTACAAACAAGATTTAGCACAGAATAGCACACTGATAGTTTCCACGAGTGTCCTTCTCTGTCCCTAAACTCAAGGATTTCAAATATGGTTCAGCAAGATTGGTTAAGAACAGAATAGCACACTGACACTTTCCCTCACTGTACCTCTCTGTCCCTAAACTCAAGGATTTCAAATATGGTTCAGCAAGATTGGTTTAGCACAGAATAGCACACTGTCAGTTTCACTCACTGTCCTACTCTGTCCCTACAAACTAGATTTAGCACAGAATAGCACACTGATAGTTTCCACGAGTGTCCTTCTCTGTCCCTAAACTCAAGGATTTCAAATATGGTTCAGCAAGATTGGTTTAGAACAGAATAGCACACTGACACTTTCCCTCACTGTACCTCTCTGTCCCTAAACTCAAGGATTTCAAATATGGTTCAGCAAGATTGGTTTAGAACAGAATAGCACACTGTCAGTTTCACTCACTGTCCTACTCTGTCCCTACAAACAAGATTTAGCACAGAATAGCACACTGATAGTTTCCACGAGTGCCCTTCTCTGTCCCTAAACTCAAGGATTTCAAATATGGTTCAGCAAGATTGGTTTAGAACAGAATAGCACACTGACACTTTCCCTCACTGTACCTCTCTGTCCCTAAACTCAAGGATTTCAAATATGGTTCAGCAAGATTGGTTTAGCACAGAATAGCACACTGTGAGTTTCACTCACTGTCCTACTCTGTCCCTACAAACAAGATTTAGCACAGAATAGCACACTGATAGTTTCCACGAGTGTCCTTCTCTGTCCCTAAACTCAAGGATTTGAAATATGGTTCAGCAAGATTGGTTTAGAACAGAATAGCACACTGACACTTTCCCTCACTGTACCTCTCTGTCCCTAAACTCAAGGATTTCAAATATGGTTCAGCAAGATTGGTTTAGCACAGAATAGCACACTGTCAGTTTCACTCACTGTCCTACTCTGTCCCTACAAACTAGATTTAGCACAGAATAGCACACTGATAGTTTCCACGAGTGTCCTTCTCTGTCCCTAAACTCAAGGATTTCAAATATGGTTCAGCAAGATTGGTTTAGAACAGAATAGCACACTGACACTTTCCCTCACTGTACCTCTCTGTCCCTAAACTCAAGGATTTCAAATATGGTTCAGCAAGATTGGTTTAGCACAGAATAGCACACTGTCAGTTTCACTCACTGTCCTACTCTGTCCCTACAAACTAGATTTAGCACAGAATAGCACACTGATAGTTTCCACGAGTGTCCTTCTCTGTCCCTAAACTCAAGGATTTCAAATATGGTTCAGCAAGATTGGTTTAGAACAGAAAAGCACACTGACAATTTCCCTCACTGTACCTCTCTGTCCCTAAACTCAAGGATTTCAAATATGGTTCAGCAAGATTGGTTTAGAACAGAATAGCACACTGTCAGTTTCACTCACTGTCCTACTCTGTCCCTACAAACAAAATTTAACACAGAATAGCACACTGATAGTTTCCACGAGTGTCCTTCTCTGTCCCTAAACTCAAGGATTTCAAATATGGTTCAGCAAGATTGGTTTAGAACAGAATAGCACACTGTCAGTTTCACTCACTGTCCTACTCTGTCCCTACAAACAAGATTTAGCACAGAATAGCACACTGATAGTTTCCACGAGTGTCCTTCTCTGTCCCTAAACTCAAGGATTTCAAATATGGTTCAGCAAGATTGGTTAAGAACAGAATAGCACACTGACACTTTCCCTCACTGTACCTCTCTGTCCCTAAACTCAAGGATTTCAAATATGGTTCAGCAAGATTGGTTTAGCACAGAATAGCACACTGTCAGTTTCACTCACTGTCCTACTCTGTCCCTACAAACTAGATTTAGCACAGAATAGCACACTGATAGTTTCCACGAGTGTCCTTCTCTGTCCCTAAACTCAAGGATTTCAAATATGGTTCAGCAAGATTGGTTTAGAACAGAATAGCACACTGACACTTTCCCTCACTGTACCTCTCTGTCCCTAAACTCAAGGATTTCAAATATGGTTCAGCAAGATTGGTTTAGAACAGAATAGCACACTGTCAGTTTCACTCACTGTCCTACTCTGTCCCTACAAACAAGATTTAGCACAGAATAGCACACTGATAGTTTCCACGAGTGCCCTTCTCTGTCCCTAAACTCAAGGATTTCAAATATGGTTCAGCAAGATTGGTTTAGAACAGAATAGCACACTGACACTTTCCCTCACTGTACCTCTCTGTCCCTAAACTCAAGGATTTCAAATATGGTTCAGCAAGATTGGTTTAGCACAGAATAGCACACTGTGAGTTTCACTCACTGTCCTACTCTGTCCCTACAAACAAGATTTAGCACAGAATAGCACACTGATAGTTTCCACGAGTGTCCTTCTCTGTCCCTAAACTCAAGGATTTGAAATATGGTTCAGCAAGATTGGTTTAGAACAGAATAGCACACTGACACTTTCCCTCACTGTACCTCTCTGTCCCTAAACTCAAGGATTTCAAATATGGTTCAGCAAGATTGGTTTAGCACAGAATAGCACACTGTCAGTTTCACTCACTGTCCTACTCTGTCCCTACAATCTAGATTTAGCACAGAATAGCACACTGATAGTTTCCACGAGTGTCCTTCTCTGTCCCTAAACTCCAGGATTTCAAATATGGTTCAGCAAGATTGGTTTAGAACAGAATAGCACACTGACACTTTCCCTCACTGTACCTCTCTGTCCCTAAACTCAAGGATTTCAAATATGGTTCAGCAAGATTGGTTTAGAACAGAATAGCACACTGTCAGTTTCACTCACTGTCCTACTCTGTCCCTACAAACTAGATTTAGCACAGAATAGCAGACTGATAGTTTCCACGAGTGTCCTTCTCTGTCCCTAAACTCAAGGATTTCAAATATGGTTCAGCAAGATTGGTTTAGAACAGAATAGCACACTGACACTTTCCCTCACTGTACCTCTCTGTCCCTAAACTCAAGGATTTCAAATATGGTTCAGCAAGATTGGTTTAGAACAGAATAGCACACTGTCAGTTTCACTCACTGTCCTACTCTGTCCCTACAAACAAAATTTAACACAGAATAGCACACTGATAGTTTCCACGAGTGTCCTTCTCTGTCCCTAAACTCAAGGATTTCAAATATGGTTCAGCAAGATTGGTTTAGAACAGAATAGCACACTGTCAGTTTCTCTCACTGTCCTACTCTGTCCCTACAAACAAGATTTAGCACAGAATAGCACACTGATAGTTTCCACGAGTGTCCTTCTCTGTCCCTAAACTCAAGGATTTCAAATATGGTTCAGCAAGATTGGTTTAGAACAGAATAGCACACAGACACTTTCCCTCACTGTACCTCTCTGTCCCTAAACTCAAGGATTTCAAATATGGTTCAGCAAGATTGGTTTAGCACAGAATAGCACACTGTCAGTTTCACTCACTGTCCTACTCTGTCCCTACAAACAAGATTTAGCACAGAATAGCACACTGATAGTTTCCACGAGTGTCCTTCTCTGTCCCTAAACTCAAGGATTTCAAATATGGTTCAGCAAGATTGGTTTAGAACAGAATAGCACACTGACACTTTCCCTCACTGTACCTCTCTGTCCCTAAACTCAAGGATTTCAAATATGGTTCAGCAAGATTGGTTTAGAACAGAATAGCACACTGACACTTTCCCTCACTGTACCTCTCTGTCCCTAAACTCCAGGATTTCAAATATGGTTCGGCAAGATTGGTTTAGAACAGAATAGCACACTGTCAGTTTCACTCACTGTCCTACTCTGTCCCTACAAACTAGATTTAGCACAGAATAGCACACTGAGAGTTTCCACGGGTGTCCTTCTCTGTCCCTAAACTCAAGGATTTCAAATATGGTTCAGCAAGATTGGTTTAGAACAGAATAGCACACTGACACTTTCCCTCACTGTACCTCTCTGTCCCTAAACTCAAGGATTTCAAATATGGTTCAGCAAGATTGGTTTAGAATAGAATAGCACACTGTCAGTTTCACTCACTGTCCTACTCTGTCCCTACAAACAAGATTTAGCACAGAATAGCACACTGATAGTTTCCACGAGTGTCCTTCTCTGTCCCTAAACTCAAGGATTTCAAATATGGTTCAGCAAGATTGGTTTAGAACAGAATAGCACACTGTCAGTTTCACTCACTGTCCTACTCTGTCCCTACAAACAAGATTTAGCACAGAATAGCACACTGACACTTTCCCTCACTGTACCTCTCTGTCCCTAAACTCAAGGATTTCAAATATGGTTCAGCAAGATTGGTTTAGAACAGAATAGCACACTGACACTTTCCCTCACTGTACCTCTCTGTCCCTACAAACAAGGTTTAGCACAGAATAACACACTGACACTCTCCCTACCTATCCTTATTTGTCCCTAAACACAAGGAATCCAGGATTAGTAAAGGAAAAAAATGACACTGTCCCTGCCTATGCTTCTCTTTCCCTGCTCCGGAACACACTACACAAGGCCGCCGCGCTGGCGGCCTTTTATAGTGTGGGGCGTGTACTAAACCCCCTCAAGAATAATTGGCCACAGGCATCTTGCCTGTGGCCAATCATTGCTCTCCTCGCTGCTGGCGCTGTGATTGGCCAAGCATGTGGGGTCACAGTGCATGCTTGGCCAATCACAGAGCCTGGATGACACTGCGATGGCGTAGTGCATTGTGGGCCGTTCGCGTCACTCGAATTTGGCGCGAACGGCCCAAATCGTTCGATCTTCGTCGAACGATCGAACAGCCGATGTTCGAGTCGAACGTATGTTCGACTCGAACACGAAGCTCATCCCTACTTCTGAATATGTCACTTTGATTGTTTTATTTATTTTGGATTTAATTTATATCATTACGTTATACACTTAGACACTAGAGGCCTGTCAGGCTGCATATTAATCATATAACCACCTCATTAACAAGGGGCTCATTTTTGGAGTATTATTTTGATACCAGTTAATTTTGCACACTTTACTATTTCATTTTAGTGTGGCTAGACGGTCACCCACCTGAAGGACGTTCCTTTTTGGGGGGACACCTCCTAGTGACACATTTAACCACTTCCTATCTGGGCCATCGACAATTGACGGCCACAAGGTGGCTCTACATTGCCGGGAGGCCGTCAATTGACGGCCTCTGGCTCCCGCCGCTGGGGGGCACGCGCGATCGGCCGCTACACAGACAAGGACGTGGATCTCTGTGTGTAAACACAGAGATCCACGTCCTGTCATGGAGAGGAGACCGATGGTGTGTCCCTTGTACATAGCATACCTCCCAACACGCACGGATTGTGCGGGAACTTCCCGCACCAACGCGAATTTCCCGCAGACCCGCGAGAACATCGAATTTCCCGCAATCGATGGATGACGGAGGATGTCCTGATGTCGGGCAGGCTGCGGCGGCAGTGGTAAGTAAAAATCGCCCGCCCCCCCCCCCCCCCGCTCAGCAACTAGCATAATCTCGGCATGTAGACGAGACGTCAGCACAGGATGAGGAATGAACACACAATCTTCTCCCCATTGCACAGACATCACATGTGATCTTCACAGAATTGCAGTGCGAATCACATGCGATGTCTGTCATTACACAAGTGTGAATCCAGCCTATATGTGGTAGCTGAATTTTATTTTTTCTTTATTTTCACCTGGTGAGTCTAGGGTAGGGTGACCAGACATCCCCGGTTTCTGGGGACAGTCCCTGGATTGAGGACACTGTCCCCGGACCAAGTCTGTCCCTAGTTTTGTCCCCGGATTGGATTTGAACAGGGGCTGGGGCAATTTCAAAGACAGTGCAGAATTTTAAATAAATCGGAATTACACACCCCCACTCCGCCTCTCCTACTAGCTTAGGGGGGTGTATTTTTTTCCATTATCTGTTCCCCTTTCTGATGATCATGTGCTGGTCGGAGCGGAGGGAATATTTCTTCAGTTTAGGGTGCATGCCCATTCAGCTCTGCTCACATGTTCTTCTGCCTTGGCCCAAGTCCCGGCCAGCCGCCTGCTTATCTCCTTGCCTTCCCTGGCAGAGTGATCTTCCTCTGCTCCCCACCCAGTAATAGCCGGGGCCCGGAGAGTAAGACATGATATGGCGGCGGCGGCGACGGGCAGAGAGTCACTAATTGCCGCCATTACTAGTAAAAAAAAAAATATGTCCCCGTATTTCATTTTAAAAATCTGGTCACCTTAGTCTAGGGCAGTGATGGCGAACCTTGGCACCCCAGATGTTTTGGAACTACATTTCCCATGATGCTCATGCACTCTGCAGTGTAGTTGAGCATCATGGGAAATGCAGTTCCAAAACATCTGGGGTGCCAAGGTTCACCATCACTGGTCTAGGGTGTCTCCACTCTTAATGGAAGAGCAACAGAGCCACCCTTATATTAGCTGGCTGATTCATTTAGGCAAAATAAGTAAATAAATAAATAAAAATTGGAGGTTGGAATGACCCACAGCAATGAAGCATTTCATGCAACCTTTAATCCAATTGCTAGAAATAGGATCAACTTTGTGTCCGAATCAGCTCAGTTCTACCTTTTGATGCAAAACGATCCATAATTTTTCTCTTTGGCTGATTGATGCAGTTTGATCGAATCCAATCTAAATTATTATTATTATTATTATTATTACTGTATATACTCAAGTATAAGCCGACCCGAGTATAAGCCGAGGCACCTACTTTTACCACAAAAAACTGGGAAAACGTATTGACTGGAGTATAAGCCTAGGGGGGGGGGGAAATGTGCCCATTGCCACCTCACTGTGCCAATTGCCCAACCTTACTGTGCCCATTGCCATCTCACTGTGCCACCTCACTGTGCCCATTGCCACCTCACTGCCCATTGCCACCTCACTGTGCCCATTGCCACCTCACTGTGCCCCCTTACTGTGTCCATTGCAGCCTCCCTGTGCCCGAGTCAGTCAGTGTACCTGAAAATCTTCTTATTCCGCGGCCGGCGTCCATTGTTTAAATCTCGCGGATTTCTTCTGGTCCCTTCCGCGATAGGCGTTTCCAGCAAACACTGTGTTGAATGTTGCGCCTATCATGGAGATCCTCTCATTCTCGGACTCCGTTTCTCAGCATTCACTGTATTCAGTGTTCCGCCAATCACGGACGTCGGACAAGAGAACGTCCATGATAGACGCAACACTTAACACAGTGTTTGCTGGAAACGCCTATTGCGGAAGGGACCAGAGGAAAGCCGCGAGATTTAAACAATGGACGCCGACCGCGGAATAACAAGATTTTCAGGTACTGATTCGAGTATAAGCCGAGGGGTATACATTCAGCCCTAAAAAAAGGGCTGAAAAACTTGGCTTATACTCGAGTATATACGGTATACAGGATTTATATAGCGCCAACAGTTTGCACAGCTCTTTAGAACATCAGGGAGGACAATACAGTTACAATACAATTCAATACAGGAGGGATCAGAGGGCCCTGCTCATTAGAGTTTACAATCTAGAAGGGAGGGAATAAATCTTATGTTAATCGATCGTAAGGGAATTTATGTCTATTGGATAGGTTTTTTAGTCAATCGTTTTGATCAAATCGCACATACAGCAGCATTATCAGTCTGGGGAGAGGGTAGTGTTAGATGGGCTAGCAGATTTAGTTGATCTTGAATAACAAATTATAGTAAAACTCCAGTTAACACTTATTAACCCTTTAGTGACGGAAGATAAAACAAATGTTAACACCTGAACACAATTTTTCAACTTTAACTTTCGTTAGTAATATGACCGCAACTACTTTGTGTATCTAGGTGGATTATACATTTTTTTTTGGTGGTAAAGGGTAACTGATATATTTTTTTTAATTATCAAAGGAAAACTGTCCTAAAATAGTTAAAAAACAACAATTTCAAAAAAAAAATTGTAGTATATATTTCTTGTTTTTACCATAGCTTACCACCAGTGTTAATTTTGGCAGCAAATTTCGATTTAGTTTTAGTCTTAGGAATAAAATGTCATTTTAGTTTTAGTCCCATTTTAGTCTTCTGCAATTGTTTTAGTTTTAGTCGTCTACAATCTAATGAGTGTAATTAAATTGTAATGCATTAGTTAACATTTCTCTACAAATTTCCAAACTCATTATATACTGCTGGAGTGAAAAATCTCATATGTTATTATTTATGGTATTGAGGTATGAACATGCACTACAGACCAGTGTTAATTTTGAAGTCAAATTTCAATTGAGTTTTAGTCCTATGCCGCATACACACGGCCATTTTTAATGTCATTGAAAAAAACGAAGTTTTTCTCGACGTGATTTTTGTCAAGCCTGCCTTGCCTACACACTATCGTGAAAAAAAACGCTCGAGCAAAGCGCGGTGACGTACAACACGTACGACGGCACTATAAAGGGGAAGTTCTATTCAGATGGCACCAGCCTTTGGGCTGATTTTGCTGATCTCGTGTTAGTAAAGTTTGGTGAGAGACGATTCGCGCTTTTCAGTCCGTTACAGCGTGACGAATGTGCTATCTCCATTACGAACGCTAGTTTTACCAGAACGAGCGCTCCCGCCTCATAACTTGCTTCTGAGCATGCACGTTTTTTTGCCGTCATTAAAGCGTACACACGGACGTTTTTCACAACGAGAAAAACAACGAGAAAAAAATAGAGTACCGTATATACTCGAGTATAAGCTGACTCGAGTATAAGCCGAGGTACCTAATGTTGCCCAAAAAACTGGGAAACCTCACTGACCCGAGTATAAGCCGATGCCCCACTGTTCCCTAGCTCGCTCTTCCCTGTAAATAGAAATTTTTACATTGTAATTATTACCTGTAAAGAAGTTGCGGCTGCGGCGTCCATCGTTCAAATTCCGCGGCGTCCATCGTTCGAATTCCGCGGTCTCTTCCTGTTCCTTACTTGATAGGCGAGTCTCAGCAGACACTCTCCGCCTATCACGATCATTCTCTCATCCTTAGTTTTCCCAGCAGACACTGTGTTGGGTATTCCGCCAATCACAGACGTCTGCTGGAAAACTGAGGATGAGAGAACGTTCGTGATAGGCGGAGAGTGTCTGCTGAGACTCGCCTATCAAGGAAGGAACAGGAAGAGACCGCGGAATTTTGAACGATGGACGCCGCGGAATTCGAACGATGGACGCCGCAGCCGCAACTTCTTTACAGGTAATATTTGCAATGTAAAATTTATATGACTCGAGTATAAGCCGAGGGGGGGACTTTCAGCCCCAAAAAAAGGGCTGAAAATCTCGGCTTATACTCGAGTATATACGGTATGTTAGAAATTTTTAATGCCCATTTTTCTCGTCCAGAAAAATGCTCTGGAGCCTACACACAATCGTTTTTAATTACCAATTAAAAAAATTGCATTTTTCTCGGCGTGAAAAACGATCGTGTGTACGCGGCATTAGTCTTTTGACTAAAATGGCAATTTAGTTTTAGTCGTATTATAGTCTTTTGACTAAAATGCCATTTTAATTTTAGTCGTATTTTAGTCATCTTAATTGTTTTAGTTTTAGTCATTTTAGTCGACTAAATTAACACTGCTTACCACTAAGGAACAACACAAAATAAATTCTCCTGCTCCTGACAATCACAATGATGCCACATACAGTGCCTTGAAAAAGTATTCATACCTCTTGATATTTTGTCATGTTAGAACCAAAAATGTAAATGTATTTTATTGGGATTTTATGTGATAGACCAACACAAAGTGACACATAATTGTGAAGTGGAAGGAAAATGATAAATGGTTTTCACCATTTTTTACAAATGGATATGTGAAAAGTGTGGCGTGCATTTGTATTCAGCCCCCTTTACTCTGATACCCCTAGCTAAAATCTAGTGGAACCAATTGCCTTTAAAAGTCACCAAATTAGTAAATAGAGTCCACCTGTGTGTAATTTAAACTCAGTATAAATGCAGCTGTTCTGTGAAGCCCTCAGAGGTTGTGTAGAAAACCTTAGTGAACAAACAGCATCATGAAGGTCACACACCAGACAGGTCAGGTATAAAGTTGTGGAGAAGTATAAAGCAGGGTTAAGTTATAAAAAAATATCCCAAGCTTTGAACATCTCACAGAGCTCTGTTCAATCCATCATCCGAAAATGGAAAGAGTATGGCACAACTGCAAACCTACCAAGACATGGCCGTCCACCTAAACTGACAGGCCGGGCAAGGAGAGCATTAATCAGAGAAAAAGCCAAGAGGCCCATGGGAACTCTGGAGGAGCTGCAGAGATCCACAGCTCAGGTGGGAGAATCTGTCCACAGGTACAACCTCACAAATAAAGACCCACTTCCGTGAGGCCGCATATACGTAGTATCAGCAAAAAGGGGTTAAAGCGCAATATTTTTTCCTTTTGGAATAAAGGTTTCATATAAAAGAATAAAAGCTGATCATTGTAAGCACCCCTGTCACTGTAAAAAATGTTGTCCCAACACTCTAACTACCATATGGACAGCTTGGTCTGTTGAATACTAACAGACTTGCTGGCAGTTTTACCAGGTGAAAAAAAAAGAGGAAAAGCCTAAAAAAATGCAACCACCAAATATAAGAAATGGTAAGTTCCAATATAATACATTTTTGCTTTGGCGTTCAATACCGTATTGAGAATCATCATTACATAGCTCTCCTTCACAGATTTTTAGTCAAACCTTTCATACTATGTTACTCACTTTGCTCCATGAAACGGGGACAGGTATCTCTTCTTTTTTTTTTTTTGGCAGGTGGAAATGACAACAAATTTAGGTAAAAAAAAAAAACTCCTTAACAGAGCCAGTGACAGATCTACTCACATCAGACATCAGGTCACTGTTTGCAAATGTGTTGACAGCAAACAAAACAAGATAGCAATCAAGCCGCATAGAGGTGAGAATGGCTAGATAGGCTGCTAATGACTCAAAACAACAATTAGAGGACTGATAATGTACAGTGAAAGTGCTGATGATTCAGGAATCACGACATGACACTGAAGTCCTAAACATTTAGCTTTCTTTATCTTTCTTATTCAGCCGGGGTTAAGGGTCATCAGCACTGACATCTACCTGCCTATAGCCCACCACAGACATCCCCTCCCCCCAAACTGATAGCTCCCTGGTCACACCCTATCTACACCCTCTAACCCCCATCTACTCTTTAAATCTTTCTTTCCTATCTGTAAAATGTGGCTTTCAGTAGACTGTATGGACCAACATGACGCATACACACCCTTTCTGCTGACCAGTGTCTGTTCTTCCCCTCTAAGTTACTGGACAATGGATTCCATTAGGATTTCCATTTCTTCGTTCCTATTCCAAGTTATGGGCTCAGAATGCATAAAAGCCAGTTGATCGGCACTGCAGACAGGTAACTAGCATTTTCAAGAGATCTGCAATGGTATCCCACAGGTTTAATTTAATGGTTTAATTTAATGTAGTTATTTTATTTAGTGTGCTGTAATGAATACATTTTTTTTTATCTATAACTTATACATTCAGGGCCAGCGCTACCACTAGGCAAACTAGGCAGATGCCTATGGCGCCCTGCCACTGGGGTTCCTACTCTCTTCTTTCTGCAGCAAGCAACTAAGTCTCAGCATCAGCAGGCAGCCGCCGCTCCATTCGCACATAGCGTCAGATGCGCGGCGGAGGACTGTGTCTGTGTCCCGACTCCCGAACGAATGGAAGCAAGCAAGCATTCATTGATGGGCACTGGCAGGCTGCATTGATGGGCGCTGGTAGGCTGCAATTGATGGTGGCTGGTGAGGCTGCATTGATAGGTGCTGGTGAGGCTGCATTCGATGGGCGCTGGTGAGGCTGCACTTGATGGGTGCTGGTGAGGCTGCATTTGATGGGCGCTGGTGAGGCTGCATTGATGGGCGCTGGTGAGGCTGCATTTAATGGGCGCTGGTGAGGCTACATTTGCTGGGCGTTGGTGAGGCTGCATTTGCTGGGCGCTGGTGAGGCTGCATTGATGGGCGCTGGTGAGGCTGCATTTAATGGGCGCTGGTGAGGCTGCATTGATGGGCGCTGGTGAGGCTGCATTTGCTGGGCGCTGGTGAGGCTGCATTGATGGGCGCTGGTGAGGCTGCATTTAATGGGCGCTGGTGAGGCTGCATTTGATGTGTGCTGGTGGGCTGCATTTGATGGGTGCTTCATTAAAAAGGTGGGGTTTACATGGGCAGGGCAAAGGGGATGGAGTCAAGGGTGGAGCCGCAAAATTAGGTTTCGCCTAGGGTGTCAAAAATCCTTGCACCAGCCCTGTATACATTGTATTGTGAAATGTTTGTGGACGCCTGACCATCAGACCTATTTGAGTCCGGAGCCCATGGCAGAAAACACTTTAGTCCTATGACGAACTCCCTTTACGGGAGCCATATTGTGGCCAATGGAAGTAGAAAATAGTCCGGGTTCAGTGGTCAGTGGGAGTAAACAATGCCCCAGGGTTGGTTGCTTGTGGAAGAAAAAAAATGTCTCAGGGTTGGTGGACAGTAGAGCTAAAAAATATCCCAGGGTTGGTGGTCAGAGGATGAGAAAAATGCCCCAGGGTTGGTGGACAGTAGAAGTAAAAAATTCCCCAGGGTTGATGATCACTTGTAATTAAATATACCCCAGGGTTGGAGTCAGTGGTTGTAAAAAAAAATGCCCCAAATTTGTTGGTCAGTGATAGTAAAAAATATGCACCAGGGCTGGAGTTAGTGGTAATAAAATATGACCCAGGATTGATTGTCGTGGGAGTAAAAACTAATTCTAGTGTCTATGATCATTTGGAAGTAAAAATATTGCTGCATCGTTGGTACCAATAAATGGAATGACGCCTCATTTTTTATATCAGTGGGAGGAATAGTGCCCCATTGTTAAAGAAATAATGTCTCATTGTTGGTATCAGTGAAAGGAATTGTGTCTCATCTTGTCAGTGAAAAGAATAGGGCCCCATTATGTCACTGGAAGGATAAGTGCCCCATTATGCCAATAGAAGGTATCGTGCCCCATCATGCCAATAGAAGGAATAGTGCCCCACTGTGTCAATGGCAGGAATTGTGCCCCATTGTGAAAGAAATAATGTCTCATTGTTGGTGTCAGTAAAAGGAATTGTGTCTCATCGTATCAGTGGATGGAATAGAGTCCCATTATGTCAATTGAAGGAATAGTGCCCCATTGTGTCAATGGCAGAAAAATTGCCCCCTTGTGTCAATGGAAGGAATAGTGCCCCACTGTGTCAATAGAACAAATAGTGCCCCACTGTGCCAATGGAAGGAATAGTGCCCCATCATGCCAATATAAGTAATAGTGCCCCACTGTATCAATAGAAGGAATAGTACCTAATCGTGCCAATAGAAGGATTAGTGCCCCATTGTGTCAATGGAAGAAATAGTACCCCAATGTGTCAATAGAAGAAATAGTGCCCCACTGTGCCAATGGAAGGAATAGTGCCCCATCATGCCAATAGAAGTAATAGTGCCCCATTGTGTCAATGGAAAGAATAGTGCCCCAACATGCCAATAGAAGGAATAGTGCCCCATCATGCCAATAGAAGGAATAGTGCCCCATTGTGCCAATGGAAGGAATAGTGCCCCACTGTGTCAATAGAAGGAATAGTCAATAGAAGGAATAAGAGGCAGTACCTGGTCACGCTTCCACGCCATTTCCGGTCCTGTTGGTTGCTGCCTTGGAGCTGGTGGAACGCACGCTATACACAGAGGTGGACGCGATCGATGCTGTTTCCACACCATTTGACATGACATGCCAGCAGCCCCAGTGCCGGGATAGGCACTTTTAAATGTAAGTAGCCACTTGGCTATGCTTTTATCTATTGCTCACTTTTAATAAACGTTATTACGCTATGGATGTCCTCCATTTTCTTTATATTTCCGGCCTGTATCTATGAGGAGGAAGGTTCACCTATATCTCCAGAAGTGATGAGCCGAACACCCCCGGGTTCGGTTTGCACCAGAACCGGTGAACGGACCGAAAGTTCGCACGAACGTTAGAACCCTATTAAATACAATGGATGCGAGCGTTCGAAATCTAAAGTGCTAATTATAACGACTATTATGCATGTTATTGTCCTAAAAAGGGTTTGGGAACCCGGGTTCTGCACCAGGGGACATGTATCAATGCAAAAAGAAGTTTTTAAAACGGCCGTTTTTCGGGAGCAGTCATTTTAATGATGCATAAAGTGAAAAAAAAAAGTCAAATATTCCTTTAAATATCGTACCTGGGGGGTGTCTAAAGCATGCCTGTGAAGTGGCATGTGTTTCCCGTGTTTAGAACTGTCCCTGCACAAAATTACATTTCTAAAGGAAAAAAAGCCATTTAAAACTGCTTGCGGTTTTAATGTAATGTCTGGTCCCGGTAATATGGATGAAAATCTTTAAGAAAAATGGCATAGCTACCCCATCAGCCCCCCCCCCCCCCCTACCCCAGCCCATTACCAGCCCCTTTGGGTCTTGTATGGATATTAAGGGGAACCCCGCACACAAAAGAAAAAAGGCCCTATATACTCTGAACAGCCGTATACTGGCGGTGCATACAAGACAGGGACTGTAGGTTTGTTCTTATGTAGAATCTGTTTGTAATTTTGAACAGGTACATTGTTTAAGTGTAGCTCCAGCCCAAATACCTATTTTTAAGCTTTTTGGAAAACATAGGGAAGGGTTGTCACCCCTGTAACATTTGTTTTGCTGTCTGTGCAGTGTGCACCTGTTCAGAACAGTTCACCTCACTTTCCGTCCTAATGACAAATGTTTTTAGAAAATTTGGGGTTTTTATTGAAACAAGAATTGGTGATAAAGCATCAGTGGAGAGGAGACACTTTTTTTCCCCATATTAACTCTTACAGGAGAGAATTTGCCTTCCTAGGGGTAGATTTCCTCTCACTTCCTGTTGTATCCTTCCATTTGCAAGGAGGAGTCGTTTGTAAGTTGGATGTTTGAAAGTAGGGGCCTGCCGTATATACTCAGCTGAAATTTGCCCCTTACATGTTGGTGTTGCCACAACACTGTGAGCCCTCACAGTTACTCTTGGTGGGCGCATGAATAGGCCCTGCTGTGAATTATTAGTTTAAGAATTGTAATTGCATGCCCCTGTTGAACAGGGGCTGAAAAATTGGGCCTTTGGTGGTGGTGGTGGTGGTGTTGACACAACACTGTAAGGCCTCACAGTTACTCTTGGTGGGCGCAGGAATGGGCCCTGCTGTGAATTATTAGATCAAGAATTGTAATTACATGCCCCTGTTAAACAGGGGCAGAAAAATTGGGCCTTAGGCACTGGTGCCACAACACTGCAACCCCTCACAGATACTGTACTTGGAGCACAGCAATGAGCCCTGTTGCAAAGTATTGCATCAAAAATTGTAATTACACGCCCCTGTTAAACAGGGGCTGAAAAATTGGGCCTTAGGCACTGGTGCTGGTGCCACGACACTGCAACCTCTCCCAGATACTCTAGTTGGAGTGCAGGAATGAGCCCTGCTACAAAGCATTGCATAAAAAATTGTAATAACACGCCCCTGTTAAACAGGGGCTGAAAAATTGGGCCTTAGCCACTGGTGCTGGTGCCACGACACTGCAACCTCTCCCAGATACTCTAGTTGGAGTGCAGGAATGAGCCCTGCTGCAAAGCATTGCATAAAAAATTGTAATTACATGCCCCTGTTAAACAGGGGCTGAAAAATTGGGCCTTAGCCACTGGTGGTGGCACCCAGAAACAAAAATGTTCTTCCAAGCTATCATCATCAATCGGATCATTGAGGAGGAGGAGGATAGTCAGTCAACATAACAGGACAGTCTCTCAGCATCAGCATCAGTCTTGAAGGGATGTGACATTTGAAAATAAATTAGTCTGTTATATCAGCTTCAGGTGTTTGGTAACTGGTGGTGATCCAAGACTGGTTCATCCATCTTTATGAAGGTCAGTCGATCAACCGAGTCGGTGGACAGGCGCACCCTGTGATCCGTGACAAATCCTCCAGCAGCACTGAATGTGCGTTCTGAAAGAACGCTGGATGCAGGACAGGCCAGTAGCTCAATTGCATACTGTGCAAGCTCTGGCCAGTGATCCATCCTCAAGACCCAGTAAGCCAGAGGATTTTCGGTGGGGAAGGTGTCCAAGTCTGACCTTGCCCCTAGGTATTCCTGCACCATGTATATCAGATGCTGGCGATGGTTGCTGGAACCGATCATACCTTGGGGTATGACGGCCACCTTCCCCACCGCTCCTTCTTTGACTGACCAAAGCCTCAGCAACTCGTTGTCCAGGACCAGGAGTTTGTAACCTCCCAGTCTCTGGAAATGCGTTGCAGAGACCTTTCTGCAAGGCCTCCTGGAGTTGTCTCATCCTCTGCTCCCTCTGCGACTGTAAGATAAGGTTCGCAACCTTACTCTTGTACCGTGGATCAAGGAGAGTGGCCAACCAGTAATGGTCCCTCTCCTTGATCCGAAGAATACGAGGATCCTTACGCAGACTTTGCAGGATCAGGGAGGCCATGCAGCGTAGGTTAGCTGAGGCATTCGGTCCGGAGTCCTCTGGGTCACTAAGGACGACATGATCCGCAGCCACCTCCTCCCAGCCACGTATAAGTCCACGGGTTTCTTGGGACTGTAAATCATCCCTAAAAGACTGCTGCTGATGATGCTGAGTGCCAGGCTCCACCTCCATGCTGACACAATCCTCCTCCTCCTCCTCTTCCTGTGCGATGGGTGGGACAGAAGGAACACTGTCTGGATAAAGGGGGCCTTGAGAGGCAAGGAAGTCCTCCTCTTCCTGCCTCTGTTCTGCCTCAAGTGCCCTGTCCATTATTCCACGCAGCGTATGTTCCAACAGGTGGACAAGAGGTACAGGGTCACTGATGCATGCACTGTCACTGCTCACCATCCTCGTGGCCTCCTCAAATGGTGCCAGGACAGTGCATGCATCCCTGATCATGCCCCACTGGCGTGGTGAAAAAAACCCGAGCTCCCCTGACCCTGTCCTGGGGCCGTAGTCGCACAGGTACTCATTGATGGCCCTCTGCTGCGTGTGCAGCCGCTGCAGCATGGCCAACGTTGAGTTCCACCTGGTGGGCATGTCACATATAAGGCGGTTCTTGAACAGGTTCCACTCCTTTTGCAGCTCAGCCAGGCGAGCACTGGCATTATAAGATCTGCGGAAATGCACACAGACTTTCCTGGCCTGCCTCATGACATCCTGTAAGCCCGGGTACCTGCCCAAGAACCGCTGCACCACCAGGTTAAGGACGTGAGCCACACAGGGCACATGGGTCAGTTGTCCCTGTCGGAGGGCGGAGAGGAGGTTGGTGCCATTGTCGCAAACCACCATTCCTGGCTTAAGCTGGCGTGGCGTCAACCACCTCTCGGCCTGCCCCTGCAGAGCAGACAGAACCTCTGCCCGAGTGTGGCTCCTGTCCCCCAAACACACCAGCGCAAGCACGGCATGGCATCTTTTAGCCTGCGTACTTGCGTAGCCCCTTGAACGCCTACGGAGCACCGCTGGTTCCGAGGACAAAGCACAGGAAGAGGCCATGGAGGAAGAAGAAGAGGAGGGGGTGGAGGAGAGAGGTGTGTCACAACCAGTAGTAGCATTTTGGAGGCGTGGCAGCGGAACAACCTCCAACACTACTGCACCTTGTCCTGCATCCTTCCCAGCTGACAAAAGAGTGACCCAATGGGCCGTGAAAGAAAGGTAACGTCCCTGTCCATGCCTGCTGGACCATGAGTCAGTGGTAATATGCACCTTACCGCTGACCGCCCTGTCCAGCGAGGCCAAGACATTGCCTTCCACATGCCGGTAGAGAGCCGGAATCGCCTTCCGTGAGAAAAAGTGGCGTTTGGGAACCTGCCACTGAGGAACGGCACATTGCACAAACTCACGGAAGGGGGCCTAGTCTACCAACTGAAAAGGCAGCAGTTGAAGCACTAGCAATTTAGCCAAGCTAGCATTCAACTGCTGGGCATGTGGATGGCTGGGAGTGAACTTCTTTCGACGGTCCAGCAGCTGGGGCAGGGAAATTTGCCTGCTAGAATTGGACGTTGGTGTACTGCTAGCAGAGTGCCCGCAAGTACTTGGCTGTGACACACCTAATTCTACACCTTCATTCCTCTCCGTGCAGGTTTCAGAGAGGACTGAAGGTATAGTGGGGTTGGAGATCCCAGCTGATGCGGTGCAAGGAGAGGTCCGCTTTGTTCTTTGGTGTGGGTCTTTAAGGTAGGCTTGCCAACGAGCTGCATGGCAGGTCAACATATGTCTGGTCAAGCATGTGGTGCCCAAGCGGGTGATGTTTTGGCCACGCGATATACGCTTGAGACATATGTTGCAAACAGCAGCTGTGCGATCTGATGCATTCGACTCAAAAAGGGCCCACACCAAAGAACTTTTTGAATAACGGGCAGAGGCAGCGCCCTGCACAGGCGGAGCTCTGCGGTGTGATTCCGTCAGTGTGCTGCCCTGACGCTGGCCCCCCGAGGGCATCCTGCCTCGTTGGAGATGTGCCTCCTCCTCATCCTCCTCCTCCTCTCTCCTATTAGGCACCCACGTGTAGTCAGTGACCTCATCATCCCCTCCCTCCTCATCACTGGAGCCAATCTGGCAGTATGCTGCAGCTGCTGGAACATGACTGCCAGATTGGTGTCCTTCTTGAGCATCCCCTCTCTCTGCTCTCATGCTACTGCCTTCCTCTAGCTGGGTATCATCATCAGACCCTTCGAAACGCTGGGCATCCTCCTGGAGCATGTACCCAACACTGTGCTCAAACAGTTCGGGGGACTCCTCAGGAGGACATGGTTGGTCTAGGGAAGGAGTGACTGATGATGACATTGATACCAGGGAAGAGGACGCTTTGGCAGCTGATTTGCCAGTACCCTGAGCCTGGGTGAGAGAGGATGAGGAGGATGAGGAGGGCTTGGTCATCCACTCTACCAAGTCTTCGGCATGATGCGGCTCAACACGTCCAGCTGCCGAAAAGAAGGACAAGCGTGTCCCATGGCCACGTGCTGATGGCGATGCACCGCGTCCACGACCAGCACTGTTGTCTCTAGACACAGAGCCTGCTTGCCCTCTTTTATTGGCTCCTGACTGTCTGCCTCTCCTTGTTTGCCTTCCAGACATTCTAGTGGCCTGCAGGGAGATGGGAAAACCAGCAATAAGGCCTAGCTTCAGGAGTATATTTTGCAGGAATCACACTACGCCTGCTGAAAGTGCTGCAAATGCCTGTTGGTGTAACACACAAGGAAAACACAGCAATAAGGCCTAGCTTCAGGAGTATATTTTGCAGGAATCACACTACGTCTGCTGTAAGTGCTGCAAATACCTGTTGGTGTAACACACCAGGAAAACACAGCAATACGGGCTAACTTCAGGTGTATAATGTGCAGGAGGCACACTCCGCCCGCTGTAAGTGCTGCAAATGCCTGTTTGTGTAACACACCAGGAAATACAGCAATACGGGCTAACTTCAGGTGTATAATGTGCAGGAGGCACACTCCGCCCGCTGTAAGTGCTGCAAATGCCTGTTGGTGTAACACACCAGGAAAACACAGCAATACGGGCTAACTTCAGGTGTATAATGTGCAGGAGGCACACTCCGCCCGCTGCAAGTGCTGCAAATGCCTGTTGGTGTAACACACCAGGAAAACACAGCAATACGGGCTAACTTCAGGTGTATAATGTGCAGGAGGCACACTCCGCCCGCTGTAAGTGCTGCAAATGCCTGTTGGTGTAACACACTAGGAAAACACAGCAATAAGGGCTAGCTTCAGGAGTATATTTTGCAGGAATCACACTATGCCTGCTGTAAGTGCTGCAAATGCCTGTTGGTGTAACACACCAGGAAAACACAGCAATACGGGCTAACTTCAGGTGTATAAGGTGCAGGAGGCGCACTCCGCCCGCTGTAAGTGCTGCAAATGCCTGTTGGTGTAACACACCAGGAAAACACAGCAATACGGGCTAACTTCAGGTGTATAATGTGCAGGAGGCACACTCCGCCCGCTGTAAGTGCTGCAAATGCCTGTTGGTGTAACACACCAGGAAAACACAGCAATACGGGCTAACTTCAGGTGTATAATGTGCAGGAGGCACACTCCGCCCGCTGTAAGTGCTGCAAATGCCTGTTGGTGTAACACACCAGGAAAACACAGCAATACGGGCTAACTTCAGGTGTATAATGTGCAGGAGGCACACTCCGCCCGCTGTAAGTGCTGCAAATGCCTGTTGGTGTAACACACTAGGAAAACACAGCAATAAGGCCTAGATTCAGGTTTATACTGTGCAGGAGGCTTAGCAACAATGACACTGACACTGTCCCCTGCCTATCCTTCTCTCTCCCTGCACACAAGGTTTATCAAAGAATATGACACTGACACTCTCCCTGCCTATCCTTCTCTCTCCCTGCACACAAGGTTTAGTAAAGAATATGACACTGACACTGTCCCTTGCCTATCCTTCTCTCTCCCTGCACACAAGGTTTATCAAAGAATATGACACTGACACTCTCCCTGCCTATCCTTCTCTCTCCCTGAACACAAGGGTTAGCAAAGAATATGACACTGACACTGTTCCCTGCCTATCCTTCTCTCTCCCTGCACACAAGGTTTAGCAAAGAATATGAAACTGACACTCTCCCTGCCTATCCTTCTCTCTCCCTGCACACAAGAATAGCACAAAGAATATCAACACTGTCCCTGCCTATCCTTCTCTTTCCCTGCGCCGGAACACACTACACAAGGCCGCCGCGCTGGCGGCCTTTTATAGTGTGGGGCGTGTGCTAAACCCCCTGAGCTATAATTGGCCACAGGCAACCTGCCTGTGGCAAATTATGGCTCTACTAGCTGTCGGCGCTGTGATTGGCCAAGCATGCGGGGTCACAGTGCATGCTTGGCCAATCACAGCGCCGGGATTGCACTGCGATGGCGCAGTGTATTGTGGGCCGTTCGCGTCACTCGAATTTGGCGCGAACGGCCCAAATCGTTCGATGTTCGCCGAACGGTCGAACAGCCGATGTTCGAGTCGAACGTATGTTCGACTCGAACACCGAGCTCATCCCTAATCTCCAGTCCATTCCATGTGAGCAGGCACAATCCTTCACAAGCGTTGTTTGACTCTCTTTTTGGTTAAAGGAGTCAAATCTGTTTGATAAGCAGACTACATATTCAATCACTTTTGGGTGACATATCACAGTATGGTGAAGGATCACATATTAATCTGTTGAAGATTTCATCACAGTTGCAAGATTTCCATTTATTGGATTCTCTTATGGACTTTGAATATCACTAATATCACTAATATTTGTGTTTTCTAGTTGTTGGGACTCTTTTTATTATTTTTTTCACAGTGTCACACAGGTGTATAAGTGATCTATTGCTTATTCACGTTTTTCTTCAGTTCATTATTTTATTATCATATAATTTTATGTCTTATGTAAATTAGTGTGTATATATATGGGCACAGCACCATTCACATTATTAATACTTACAGCGCCCCCTATCTTTTACATATAATAGAAGGAATAGTGCCCCATTGTGCCCATAGAAGAAATAGTGCCCCATTGTGTCAATGGAAGGAATAGTGCCCCATCGTGCCCATAGAAAAAATAGTAATCTACAGTATCAGTGCAAGGAATAGGGCTCCAAGGGCTGGATAACAGCAAGCAATGGTTGCTTTAGGCCCAAAGTCCAGTTTGGGGACCACCACCCCTCACGCCAGGGTACTAGGTGTAATCCTAGACTCTGACTTGTCATTTCAGCCTCAAGTCCAATCGTTGTCAAAAGTTTGTAGAATTCATCTCCGTAACATCTCTAAGATTCGCCCCTTTTTAACAAATGAAACCACCAAACTCCTCACTCACTCCCTTATTATCTCTCACCTTGACTATTGCAACTCCCTTCTCATTGGCCTTCCTCTCCAAAGGCTATGCCCTCTTCAGTCCATCATGAATGATGCTGCCAGACTTATCCACCTTACCAACTGCTCAGTGTCTGCCAAACCTCTCCTCCAATCCCTACACTGGCTCCCAATCACCCAGCGAATTAAATTCAAAATACTAACCACAACCTACAAAGCCATCCACAACTCTGCCCCGAGCTACATCACCAATCTTGTCTCCAAACATATCCCAAACCGTCCTCTCCGCTCTTCTCAAGACCTCCTACTGTCAAGCTCTCTCATCTCCTCCTCCCATGCTCCTCTCCAGGATTTCTCCAGATCCTCTCCCATCCTCTGGAACTCACTACCTCAACCTGTCCGGCTATCCCCTACTCTTGCTACCTTCAGGCGATCCCTGAAATCTCACCTCTTCAGGGATACCTATCAGCAAATCTTTTACCACTTCCATCAGCTCATTCCCCACATTTACAACCTTTTGTAACACCTGCCCTACCCTATTAGATTGTAAGCTCTTCTGAGCAGGGCCCTCTTAATCCTCTTGTATTTTATTGTATTGTAACTGTATTGTCTCCCTTTTATATTGTAAAGTGCTGAGTAAACTGTTGGCGCTATATAAATCCTGTATAATAATATTAATAATAATAATAATAATAATAATAATATAAATAATAGCTTTAAAAAGTTTTATTTATATTTATATTTTCATTTTATGATAACACGAAAATTGCACATAATTTATTTCACGTGTAAAACTGTGAAAATGTTAGCTGGAATTGATTTTTTTCTTTTCTTTTTATAAATCATATAAACCAGCCCAATGATTTTGTACTGTCCTTTTAAAGTTCAGGGCAGTACATAAGAAAAGAGCCATTTTGATCCAGAAAGAGAGAGTGACTTCATGTACCAGGTAGAACAGACGACGTGACACCGACAGCAAGAACTCAAAATTATATGTCACATCAATTGGCTGCCTCTTTTCAAGTCCAGGAAAGTTCTATAGGGGAGGCTGTATCTCCTGGTAAATAATGGTATTTAATTCAGACGTTGTGTTGACTTATTCATTTTAAAATTATCATTCCTACTTTTTCTTCTCGCCTTTTTTTTTTCCAAGGGTGGCAATCTTATCGAGCTAAGTCTCTTAAGCCTTGTTATCTGTTTCTATTTCCCAGAATAAACAAAGCACTCGGGGAGAGAGGAAAATAACTTTCGCCAAATCTATTGTTTTCTCAACGCCTTTGGTCTTTGCTGTTGTTATTCTGTTTTGTAGATAACAAGAAAAAAAAAAAACTCCAAAACTTTCAATCTTCATTGATTGTAGCCACAAAGGTTTGTACAAACAGAGGAAGAACACAGTGGGGCCTTGGCGATTTACTGCTCAGTCGCTGCTAGGCCGAATCCCTCCTGCATTGCAATTCAGGATCAGCACGTAATGTGAATAAATGCCGGAATGTCCAGGTCATTTCATTGTGATGATACAAGGCCTCTTCTCCGATGCCAAAGATCAGTGAAGGACCAATCATCTATGAGGAACGCTTACAAAATATACGGTGATGAACCTAGTCAGGGAGCTAATGCATGACCTTTGTTGTTATAAAACCATAAGTGGAGCCACTTCTGTCTTCGAGATCATGTTAGTGCAACTTTTATCACTGAAAGACGGCTGGCAGACTTCATATATATATATTGCCTCCCTCGCTCATACTTCTTATGCTGCGTACACACGACCGTTTTTCATGACGAGAAAAATGCCATTTTTAAAAATGGTCGTGAAAAACGGTCGTGTGTATGCTCCAGAGCATTTTTCTCCACGAGAAAAATGGGCGATTTTTTTTCAAAACCTGCTCTATTTTTTCTCGTACGTTTTCACGTTGTTCTTTTTAACGTCGTGAAAAACGGTTGTGTGTATGCTTTTACGAGGTAAAACTAGTGTTCGTAATGGAGATAGCACATTCATCACGCTGTAACGAACTGAAAAGCACGAAGACTGAAAAGCGCGAATCGTCTCTCACCAAACTTTATTAAAACGAGGATCAGCAAAAGCGTCCCAAAGGGTGGCGCCATTCGAATGGAACTTCCCCTTTATAGTGCTGTCGTACGTGTTGTACGTCACCGCGCTTTGCTCGAGTGTTTTTTTTCATGAATGTGTGTATGCAAGGCATGCCTGAGAGGAAACATGACAAATCACGTTGTTGACATGAATAACAGTTGTGTGTACGCGGCATAAGACTAATGCCCTGTACACGCGAGCGGAATTCCCGTCCAAAAGCTCACATCTGACTTTTTACGACGGGAAAACCGATCGTGTGTACGCAGCATTAGAAGAACATGAAGAAGTAATGTGAGTGCATGCTTAAAGCGGAAGTAAACCCATTGATTTAACAGTTTCAAAAAGCAGTTACATTCCCGGCATGCCTGCACATTGGTTGTGCTCTCAACCAAACTGTCAAACCATCCAATGGCTGGTGTCATAACTGATCACATGTGCAGCATCATGGCAGTTGAAGATTAAACAGAGGCCAAGATGGCAGCTTTCTTGCCTGAAAATGATAGGAGTGTTTACTTCCACTTTAATCAATAGCTCCCAACTGTCCCTGATTTCGAGGGACCGTCCCTGATTTGGAACAAAGTCCATCTGTCCCTCATTCCCCCTCATGTGTCCCTCATTTTGGTCTGATCTATATAGCTGTATATAAAATGCACTTTTTATCTTTCAAAAAGTGTTTCCCAGTGCTAAACCTTTCATCCAATTTCTAAATTGCTGCATTTGTAAATTTCAAAAGCCAATATAAAGGAATAGTAGTGGTAAAAAAATCACTTGTGGATTTAACTAATCCCTTTATTTATATAACTCTCCTTTAGGGGTGTGTGGCAGGGGGTGTGTCCTATGCCAACATACTTTTGCTAATAGGTGTCCCTCGCTCCTATCTCAAAAAGTTGGGAGGTATGGTTAATTGCTTAATGCATCTATAGAGAAATAAATAGTTCCTATTATACAAGCATAAATGGAGGTGTGAGTTCTGGAAAATGTATACAGGACAGCCGACATCCCTATGATATATAGAAAAGGGTGTGCAACTAGTACACTTGGGGTTGCCCCATGGGACTTTTTAGGCAGAAAAATATTCAAGAGAGTATATATATGCACATAAAGTGCGTTTTTTTACATATATTTACTCTCTTGAATATTTTTCTGCCTAAAAAGTCCCATGGGGCAACCCCAAGTGTACTAGTTGCACACCCTTTTCTATATATTATACAAACATGTTAATCTCCATGCTTCTGCTTCTTCCTTTATACAACTTTATGTTTGTTATATGTGTATGTTCTATATATTTGAAAACAGGTAAATATACAGATTTTTCCTACACGGGTTAGTCAGCATAGGTGTTAGTAGGGGGAGGGATTGTTTTTAAAGGGGTTGTAAAGGCAGATTTTTTTTTTATCTTAAATGGGTTCAGCCCCGGAATATTTGGCTGGCCAAAGACCAGAGCACTTTTTGCGATTCGCACCGCGTCGATTTAACTGACAATTGCGCAGTCGTGCGACGTGGTTCCCAAACAAAATTTACGTTCCCCCCCCCCCCCACAAATACAGCTTTCTTTTGGTGGTATTTGATCACCTCTGCGGTTTTTATTTTTTGCGCTATAAACAAAAAAAGAGTGACAATTTTGAATTTTTTTAAATATTTTTTACTTTTTGCCATAATAAATATCCCCCAAAAATATATAAAAATTATTTTTTTCCTCAGTTTAGGCCGATACGTATTATTCTACATATTTTTGGTTAAAAAAAAAAAATCGCAATAGGCATTTATTTATAAAATAAATATCTAGTCCTATATCCCTATGTTTGTCAAAACAATTAGGTGTGTGAATCTTGTGAATTTTCTACTCTAATGCCGCGTACACACGATCGTTTTTCACGCCGTTTTTTAAATTGGGCATTAAAAACGATTGTGTGTATGCTCCAGAGCATTTTTAACTACGTGAAAAACGGCCATTAAAAATTTCACGTCGTTTTTCATGTAGTTTTTTTTAACGTCGTGAAAAACGGTAGTGTGTATGCTTTTACAAGGGGAAAAAAACGCGCATGCTCAGAATCAAGTATGAGACGGGAGCGCTCGTTCTGGTAAAACTAGCGTTCGTAATGGAGATAGCACATTCGTCGCGCTGTAACGGACTGAAAAGCACGAGGCTGAAAAGCGCGAATCGTCGCTCAACAAACTTTACTAACATGAAGGGTGGCGCCATCCGAAGGGAACTTCCCCTTTATAGTGCCGTCGTACGTGTTGTACGTCACTGCGCTTTGCTCGAGCGTTTTTTTTTTAATGAACGTGTGTATGCAATACAGGCTTGAGAGGAAACAAGAAAAATCACGTCGAGAAAAACGTTGATTTTTTAAAATGACATTAAAAACGGTCGCGTGTACGCAGCATAAGGGTGTGGTATCCACAATTGCTTGCATAATACCAATCAAAAATCCTGCTGCGATTTTAAACATAAAATATATAAAGTGCAATGTCCAAAAAAAGATATATGAAGTGCCAAAAAACTCATATTATAATTCATTTAGTCCATCAGATATGTTATATAAATAAAAGGAGATGTGCAGTGAAATATAACTTCAATGACCAAATAGCTGCAATAAAAAATGCACAAAGAGTCCTATGTGAATAATTGCTCTTTTCACTGGTGACTTGCTGTGCTTCCACCTTCACCGTGTTTGTGCCTACACCACCACCAAGTAGAATGGCCACTCACCAGATAGGCTAGATTATACGCCTTTGGTTCATAAGGATAACCACTCCGTCTCTCAGACTTGTCAGCAGTTCCTGCCAATAAACTGGTAGAGAATCTTGCTCTATGATTGCTCATGAAACATATAAAGGACTATCATGGTTTAGTATATCATAAAAAATGTATTGAGATTTAAAAAATTCCATCCACCCACATGAAAAAGTGCCTTGAAGCCGGCACTGAGCTGATCCAGCTATACATAGAAGATATATATGCCTGGTTCCGCACGTGTGCCCCTATGGTTCCTTCACATGCTGGCTTGCATCCCAAGCCTCATTATGGTTCCGGAAGTGATGAGCAGATAATGGTCCCGCAGCCTCTATGCATTTCGCATCAAATGCGTCATCAGGAAGCTGCCTCATCACTGCTCGTCCCCTCATTTATACCCCCTTGTGCTTCATATTATCCTATCCCCATTTTTTAGATGAGGAACAGTCGCTCCGTATGACAGGAAGCGGTGAAACCGCCATCTTAGCTACTGGCGCTGCCCCATTGATTATAACATCTGGTCGGAAGCACCCCCTCCGTTCTACCGGAAGTAGGCTGACCGCCATTTTAACTATTGGCGAGTGTCTGTTGCCAAAGGTACGAACCTACTGGCAATATCAACCCCCGTTTTTGGGACTTTCCACAAGTAATCCCTCTTGGGATTTAATATATTTCGGGTGTATTTGCACTATCAACTTTCCCCAAATTTTGTACCGGGTCACCCCTATGTACAGTTGGGTCGCTCTTGCAATCAATCATTTCTAGCAAAATCATGTTTTAAAATCATGTTTAAAAACGCGTGTACAGACGCTTAACCATTGTTTTAACAAACATAGGGATATAGGGTTGGATATTTTAAGTTAGCGCAATTCACTTCATTTTTACATATTTTCATTCAGCCTATATTGGTTGTATATTTAATTGCAGCAAACTATTTGTAGGAAATAAGCATCTTAGCGCCGGTAACACATTTATTCTAAATAGTCTTTCATTGATTGGTTTGCGCAAAAGTTATAGCGTCTACAAAATAGGGGATAGTTTTATGGCATTTTTATTAATATATATATATTTTTTTACCAGTAATGGTGGCAATCAGCAATTTTTATCATGACTGCAACATTATGGCGGACGCATCGGACACTTTTAACGCCATTTTGGGACCATTGCCATTTATACAGCGATCAGTGCTATAAAAATGCACTGATTACTGTAAAAATGACACTGGCAGTGAAGGGGTTAACCAATAGGGGGCGCTGAAGGCGTTAGGTGTGTCCTAAGGATGTGTTCTAACTGTGGGGGGGATGGGCTAGGTGTGACATGACACTGATCACTGCTCCCGATCTCAGAGCAGTGATCAGTGTCCTGTCACTAGGCAGAACGGGGAATGCTTGTTTACATCAGCATTTCCCCGTTCTTTCTCTCCGTGAGATGATCGGGGGACTCCTGGCGGACATCGAGTCCGCGGGACCTGCAGTCACACTCACGGAGCTTGCGGCGGCGAGCACTCGCGCACAATGCCGCGTCTTAAAGGCGACGTACCTGTACGTTGATATGCCCATTTCTGCCGACTTATATCGGCGTGACGCGGTCCTTAAGTGGTTAAATAACAAACATGTCAAACTTACCTTCACTGTGTATCTCGTTTTGCAGAGTGGCCCGATCCCCGACTTCTGGGGTCCCCCAGCGGTGCTGGTAGCTCCTCCCCGCATCGAGTGTCCACATTGGAGAAGCACTCTCCTAAGGTGGATACCCGTGCGGGCGCGCTCCCGAGTCCTGCATCTGTGTACATTCAAACAGAATGCCGGACTCGGCCCCGCCCCCCCGGCGCCCACATCACTGGATTTGATTAACAAGCCAATGGCTTCGCTGCTATCAATCTATCCAATCAAAGGCCGAGACAACAGGCAGAGAGGAAAAGCACGTCTCCGCCGAGGGAACGAACAGGCTTTAGGTGAGTAAAACACGAATTTCACATGCTTGCCGCTCTTACAGTAAAGAACCCTCTACGTAGTTTAAGGCGAAACTTATTTTCTTCTAATTTTAATGAGATAATAAAGTTTTATCCCTATTGTGGGGTCACCAGTACGGTATTTGTAAATTGAAATCATATCCCCTCTCAAGCGTATCTTCTCCAGAGAGAAAAAGATCAGTGCTTACAACCTTTCCTCATAACTAATATCCTCCAGACCCTTTATTAGCTTTGTTGCCCTTCTTTGTACTCACTTCATTTCCAGTACATCCTTCCTGAGGACTGGTGCCCAGAGCTGGACAGCATACTCCAGGTGTGGCCGGACCAGAGTCTTGTAGAGTGGGAGAATTATCGTTTTATTTCTGGAAGTAATCCCCTTTTTATTGCATGCCAAAATTCTGTTTGCTTTGTTAGCAGCAGCTTGGCATCTACTAGGACCCCCAGGTCCTTTTCCATCTTAGATTCCCCAGAGGTTCTCCCCTCAGTGTATAGATTGCATTTGATTTTTGCCACCCAAATGCATTATTTTATATTTTTCTACATTGAACCTCATTTGCCATGTAGTTGCCCACCCCATTAATTTGTTCAGACCTTTTTGTAAGGTTTCCACATCCTGCGGAGAAGTTATTGCCCTGCTTAGCTTAGTATCGTCCGCAAATACAGAGATTGAACTGTTTACCCCATCCTCCAGGTCGTTTATGAACAAATTAAACAGGATTGTCCCAGCACAGAACCCTGGGGGACCCCACTACCCACCCCTGACCATACTGAGTACTCCTCATTTATCACCACCCTCTGCACTCGCCCTCGTAGCCAGTTTTCAATCCATGTACTCACCCTATGGTCCATGCCAACGGACCTTATTTTGTACAGTAAACGTTTGTGGAGAACTGTGTCAAATGCTTTTGCAAAATCCAGATACACCACGTCTACGGGCCTTCCTTTATCTAGATGGCAACTCACCTCCTCATAGAAGGTTAACAGATTGGTTTGGCAAGAACGATTCTTCATGAATCCATGCTGATTACTGCTAATGATACAGTTCTCATTACTAAAACCTTGTATATAGTCCCTTATCATCCCCTCCAAGAGCTTACATACTATTGATGTTAGGCTAACTGGTCTGTAATTCCCAGGGATGTAGTTTGGGCCCTTTTTAAATATTGGTGCTACATTGGCTTTTCCCCAATCAGCTGGTACCATTCCAGTCTGTAGACTGTCAGTAAAAATTAGGAACAATGGTCTGGCAATTACTTGACTTAGTTCACTAAGTACCCTCGGGTGCAAGCTATCTGGTCCTGGTGATTTATTAATGTTAAGTTTCCCAAGTCTAATTTTAATGTCCTCTGTTAACCATGGAGGGGCTTCCTGTGATGTGTCATAAGGATAAACACAGTTTTTTTCAGTTACTGAAGCCCCCAGATTCCCTCGTGAAGACTGAAGAGAAGAATAAATTGTGGACAGCCTTCCTAGAAGAGTTGAAGCTGTTATAGCTGCAAAGGGTGGGCCAAATCAATATTGAACCCTACGGGCTAAGATTGGGATGCCATTGAAGCTCATGTGCGTGTAAAGGCAGGTGTCCTAATACTTTTGACAATATAGTTTAGTTACATAGTTAGTCTGTTTGAAAAAAGGCCATACAGTTCAACCAATAGATGGGGAAAAAATGTTTTTTATACAATCTTATATACACAATCCTATACCCACGGATCTAGAGGAAGGCAAAAAAAAAAACAATAAAGCATGATCCAATTTGCTCCAACAGGGGAGCTGGATGCCATTGAGTTTGCCAAACCACTGTGTATATTTTTTCTTTCATGAAACAACGTGCTTTCATTTTTCATCACTTTTTGCATCTCAGTACTGATGATCTTCTGCAGCCTTTTTCAGCTACTTTCTGTCTACAAGCACTTGCTTTAGCGTCAATTGCACATGATTGCTCAGGCCCAACTTCTTGACATTGGAAAAGCGTTAGGCCATGACTTTATTATATGTTATATTATTCCAAGGTAACATGATATATACAGTCAGGTCTATAAATATTGGGACATCGACACAATTCTAATCTTTTTGGCTCTATACACCACCACAATGAATTTAAATTGAAACAAACAAGATGTGCTTTAACTGCAAACATTTGGCTTTAATTTGAGGGTATTTACATCCAAATGAGGTGAACGGTGTAGGAATTACAACAGTTTGTATATGTGCCTCCCACTTTTGTAGGGACCAAATGTAATGGAACAATTGGCTGCTCAGCTGTTCCATGGCCAGGTGTGTGTTATTCCCTCATTATCCCATTTACAAGGAGAAGATAAAAGGTCCACAGTTAATTTCAAGTGTGCTATTTGCATTTGGAATCTGTTGCTGTCAACTCTCAATATGAGATCCAAAGAGCTGTCACTATCAGTGAAGCAAGCCATCATTAGGCTGAAAAAACAAACCCATCCGAGAGATAGCAAAAACATTAGGTGTGGCCAAATCAACTGTTTGGAACATCCTTAAAAAGAAAGAACGCACCGGTGAGCTCAGCAACACCAAAAGACCCGGAAGACCACGGAAAACAACTGTGGTGGATAACCGAAGAATTATTTCCCTGGTGAAGAAAACACCCTTCACAACAGTTGGCCAGATGAAGAACACTCTCCAGGAGGTAGGTGTATGTGTGTCAAAGTCAACAATCAAGAGAAGACTTCACCAGAGTGAATACAGAGGGTTCACCACAAGATGTAAACCATTGGTGAGCTTCAAAAACAGGAAGGCCAGATTAGAGTTTGCCAAACATCTAAAAAAGCCTTCACAGTTCTGGAACAACATGCTATGGACAGATGAGACCAAGATCAACTTGTACCAGAGTGATGGAAAGAGAAGAGTATGGAGAAGGAAAGGAACTGCTCATGATCCAAAGCATACCACCTCATCAGTGAACATGGTGGTGGTAGTGTCATGGCGTAGGCATGTATGGCTGCCAATGGAACTGGTTCTCTTGTATTTATTGATAATGTGACTGCTGGCAAAAGCACCAGGATGAATTTTGAAGTGTTTTCGGGCAATATTATTATCTGCTCATATTCAGCCAAATGCTTCAGAACTCATTGGACGGTGCTTCACAGTGCAGATGGACAATGACCCGAAGCATACTGCGAAAGCAACCAAAGAGTTTTTTAAGGGAAAGAAGTGGAATGTTATGCAATGGCCAAGTCAATCACCTGACCTGAATCCGATTGAGCATGCATTTCACTTGCTGAAGACAAAACTGAAGGGAAAATGCTCCAAGAACAAGCAGGAACTGAGCACAGTTGCAGTAGAGGCCTGGCAGAGCATCACCAGTGATGAAACCCAGCGTCTGGTGATGTCTATGCGGTCCAGACTTCAGGCTGTAATTGACTGCAAAGCATTTGCAACCAAGTATTAAAAAGTGAAAATTTGATTTATGATCGTTAATCTGTCCCATTACTTTTGGTCCCTTAAAAAGTGGGAGGCACATAAATAAACTGTTGTAATTCCTACGCCGTTCACCTGATTTGGATGTAAATACCCTCAAATTAAAGCTGAAAGTCTGCAGTTAAACCACATCTTGTTCGTTTCATTTCAAATCGATTGTGGTGGTGTATAGAGCCAAAAAGATTAGAATTGTGTCGATGTCCCAATGGTTATGGACCTGACTGTACTTTGCCACAAAGCCAATGCATTCTGGGAGTTCAACAGGGCTTCGTCAGGGCTTGAGTGCTGGCAAGGAATTCACAGACATGCTAGACAATGTCTACAATGAAACACAGACAGATTTTTTTTTCAAAAACAACTGTTATTCATTTATATAATAAATATAAATCCAGAACAATATTAAATGTCAATACAGGCCATAAGGCCCGGTTCACACAGGGGCGGCACGACTTTGGGGGCGCCTCGGCGGCGCAATCTCAAGACGACTTGAGACGCTCGCCTGAGGCGATTTACATAATGACTTCTGTATAGAAGTCAATGCAAGTCGCCCTGAGTCGCCCCCAAAAGAAGTACAGGAACCTTTTTCTAAGTCGGAGCGACCCGAGTCGCTCCTATTAGAACGGTTCCATAGTACAGAGCAGGAAGCGACCCGTCAGGCGACCGAGTCGCCTGACGAGTCACCCCTATGTGAACCGAGCCTAAATCATAGGTTACAACATTTGAAACAGACCTTAGTCCGGGTAAAGACATACATTTCTAACATATGTTAAGACCATTAATAGCTGGCTTTTCTACTCAAAGTAGTTTGGAAGAGGGTGTACATTTCCTTATAGGAGGCACAAGTTAACTTCTGTCAGTGGAGCATATTCTAGGTAGTTTGGTCTTGATGATTAGAGGCAGTTAGAGGAGTCAGTAGAGTTGGACAACACTTGACATCATGAGTAAATATATAGAAAAAAATTACCAGGAAAAGAGGAGAGGGAGTGAGAGGATAGAGGGGGAAGGGGGAGACACCATAACCTTCTTACGGAACCAGAGCCATTTTTCCTTGCCATTGTGAGTTGGAGCAAGACCTGGGGCAGGTAGGTAGTTGACTCAGGAAAAACTTTCAAAAAGGAGCCACAACTCCCAAACTTTACCATACTTTTCCAACAGGTTGTCCTTCCATTTGACATTCTGGACCCTTGTTGTGTTGTTCTAGTAACACTAAACTGTTAAAAAAAAGTCCATCAACAGCTCGTTTGAGCAGCTGAGGCTGTGGAAGTCCTTTGGCTAAGGACTCCTAAGGTTCTAGTGCTATCCTTCTACATTTCCTGCATGATGTGTGTTGGCACAGCTGCTTGTACTCTTCATTGGGTGGTGCATGTCACAGGTTGACCACACAGCAGCACAAATGGGCGGCAGTGGTCCTTCTATAACAGGAAGTACCTGAACAAGGACCTTCGTGACAGGATCACCAGGGATTCTTTTAACTAAAGCTGCCTAAAGAAATATGTAAGCCTTTACCATAAATATTTTAACCACTTGTCGACCGCCTTCTGTACTTATACGTCGGCATAATGGCATGGACAGGCACATCAACGTACCTGTACGTCCCCTTTAAATGTGCGCGCGACCCTGCCGCCATCCCCGTGAGTCGGACCGCGGGTCCCACAGAATCGATCGCCACGGAGATCCCCGCAATCGTCTCACAGAGGTATAGAGCGGGGAGATGCTTGTGTAAACAAGCATCTCCACGCTCTGACTAGTGACAATGACACTGATCTCGGCTCCGTGTACTCGGAGCGGAGATCGGTGTCATGTGACACAGAGCTCATCCCCCCTACAGTAAGAAACACTATGCAGGGAACACTTAACCCCTACAGCGCCACCTAGCGCCACCTAGTGGTTAACCCCTTCACTGCCAGTGTAATTTTCACAGTAATCAGTGCATTTTTATAGCACTGATCACTGTGAAAATGACAATGGTCCCAAAAATGTGTCAAAAGTGTCCGATGTGTTTGCCATAATGTCGCAGTCACGAAAAAAATCACTGATCATTATTAGTTAAAAAAATTTTTTTATAAAAATGCCATAAAACTATCCCCTATTTTGTAAACGCCATAACTTTTGCGCAAACCAATCAATAAACGCTGATTGCGATTTTTTTACCAAAAATATGTAGAAGAATACATATCGGCCTAAACTGAGGAAAAAAAATTTGTAGAAGAATACATATCGGCCTAAACTGAGGAAAAAATATATATTTTTATATATTTTTGGGGGATATTTATTTTGATTATAGCGCAAAAAATAAAAACTGCAGAGGTGATCAAATACCACCAAAAGAAAGCTATATTTGTGGGGAAAAAAGGACGTCAATTCTGTTTGGGAGCCACGTCGCACAACCGCGCAATTGTCAGTTAAAGCGACGCAGTGCCGAATCGTAAAAAGTGGCCTGGTCTTTAACCAGCCAAAATGGTCCGGGGCTGAAGTGGTTAAAGAAAACCATTTACAATCAGACATATTCATACATGAATTTTTAATATTTAATCAATATAACTGTACAGGCCCACTTAGCAAAGATCTAAATGTTCTCCTAATAAAATTGAGGTTTACCCTAAAATTATTTAAGAAACATTAAAAGGCAATAAAACACATGTTCCTTGATGAATGCTTAGTACCATATTTGACTTCGGTCCATGCTCTGGTTGTCCAGCAACCATCACTGGAAATTGCCAGCCATTTATGTGCGACACTATACAACTCATGGTGTGGGCCAGCCCCCCCATGTTATCACCCACCATCTTGAATTTGTAAATCTTTACTTCCTTTGGCTGAGCCCAACAGTTTAGATTGTTAAACTGCCTGCCAACTACCTGACCTCACACAGTGCACATTCAGAAATGTGAGACGGTGCATGAGGTTGACAGACTAGAAACTGTAAGACTACAGTTGAATTTTGACCCACTAATTGCTTAGCCGGTGGAAGATCCTAGACTCTATCTCGACAGTTTATTTGTGCTTGTGGACAAAAGAAGGCAATCAGAAGCCCCATGTCTGAGCATTCATGTTTACACAACCAGGCTGAAAAGCTTATCCTATTTTAAATGGACAGTACAGTGGCTTAGTTGTTCTGCCTTGCAGCACTGGGGTCCTTGGTTTGAATCCTGGTTAGGACACTGGAGTTTGCATGTTCTCCCTGTGCGTCAGGAGTTTCCACTGGGTTTCCTCCCACACTCCAAAGACATGCTGGCAGGTAAATTGGTTCCTGTCTGGGGCGTGGCCTGGATAGCAATGGGATAGGTCGCATGTGATGTGAGCTCCGTCTGCCCATACTCCTAACCTACCATCCTGCCTGCATCCTGCTCGGTTCCTGCCATCCCCTACATCCGAGGACGTGTCCTGCTCTCCCTGTGGTTCCTGAAGCCTGTTAGCCCGCTGGTTTGCCGCCACTGCCGACGCGGCGCTTCCCGGTCATCTGCTTCAGGAAAGGCCCCGGCTTCGGCCTAGTTCCTGGTTCGGCGGCCATCTTGGCCCTCCCGACGGCGGCCCTGGACACTTCTCCTTGCCTCCCTGGGCGCACTGGGCTCCATCCTCTTCTGCATCGGCCCCCGGATTACCTGCTGCAGCTGCTGGGGTGTCTTTGCACTCTGCACCTGCTGTGTGAGCGGACCGCGGTCTCGGCCTGACTCCCGGAACGGCGGCCATCTTGCTCCACCCGGAGACATCTTTGGCAAGTATTACAGGCCTCCCTGACTCCCCTGAGCTCAGATTCCCCTGCATGCAGCCTGTTGCCATTACAGCTGCTTGAGAGTGACCTGCTGCCTACGTTGGGCCGTCCCTGGGCAGCGGTGGGGGGGAGGTTGTGGAGGACCCGGCCTTCTTAACAGCGGCCATATTGGTGCACCCAGGGATCTTCCCTGTCGCCTTACAGCATGTCTCCGTCTAAAAATAATTCTGAAGCCATCGATAAACTGGCCAGATACCGCCGGCTTGAGGAGGGGGATCGGCAGGTCAGAGACGGCGCTGCTGCTTTCCTGGATGCGGATCACTCTGTGGTGGCTACTAACAAATTACTGGATGCCATCGCCATGTGCCAGAGCACGCTTACCACCAAGATCGAGGAGGTAAAAATTGATGTGTCCCTTATCCGGCAGGATCTCTCTACCCTCAGGGACCGCGTGACGGAGACGGAGACCCGTATTAGCAGAGCAGAGGATATCTTACATCCTTTACAACATACCACCGATGAGGTGCGCCGCCAGTTACAACAGATTAGCGCAAAACAGGATGACATGGAAAATCGCCTTCGGAGATGTAACCTCCGCTTCATCGGTCTTCCTGAGTCTGCTGAGGGCACCGATCCAGAGAGCTTCCTTGAAAACCTCCTAACCTCAACCTTCGGCAGAGACGCATTTTCGGTAATGTTTGCAGTGGAGAGAGCTCATCGAATCCCTGGCCGCCCTCCTCCCCAAGGAGCTCCACCGCGTACCCTGATAGCGAAGTTCCTTAATTTCAGGGATCGCGACAAGATCCTCCGCCTAACCAGAGAGAAGGGGAATATCCCTCATACCAACGCTCGTGTTGCCGTCTTCCCGGACTTCTCCAATGAGGTGCAACGGCAGCGGTCCAGGTTCCAGGATGTTAAGAAGCGCCTCCGCACTCTACACCTCAAATACGCCATGCTGTACCCTGCAAAGCTTCGTGTGGAGTGCGACGGTCGGACCCACTTTTTCGAGGACCCAGAGTCGGCATCCACTTGGATTGACCGGAGAGATCGGCGAGATTGAGCATACCGCGATGTCTGGGAGCTGTGAGTACTTTTCTTTTCTCTCCCCTGCTGCCCCCTGTGCCGGTGGCACTCCCTGTTCGTGCCCTGGTGATTCGCCTCACGGTTGCTCTGTTGCTAGTGGGTGCCCTCCGCCGGGACGGGGGAGACAGACCTAAAAGCCTTTTTCGCCCCTCCTCGGATCTCACAGCACGCTCGCCACCTTCGGGTGACCTAACTGTTAATTCCCCGTTCTCCCCACGCATGGGAGATGCTTGTAGAGGGCAGCTTACCGAACGTTGCTGGAACTTCCTATCCTACTTTACGTACCACCCTGATGGCAGGCGGGGCTCCCTTCTGCACGGCTGCAATGGTGTTGTGCTTTTGTGGCCCCTACACCCCATGCACTTCTCAGAGAAGAAGTCGCCCCCCTAGGTTCTCTATGGACTTTTTTCACTCCCCCCGTTTACCTGATTGTTTTTTCCTCCTTTTTTGTTTTCTGTTCATCACAGGTATCTATGTCCCTTTGAAATTAAGTCCCTCGCCTCCAATGCTTTTTTCACGTTGGATGTCCCCGGTTGATACCTGGTTTTGGGATACTATGTTCATGCCGAGTTGGGGTGGCACTGGACTGGGAGGGAGGGGAAATGTTTTGGCTGTTTTTTATTTGCCACTATGTTCACAATTGTTTATTTCTGCTAAAGGTACTATGTCATTGTCATACATGCACTATCAATATTGGTTGCTGATGTGTTCTGTACTGTCTGATGTGTCCTTCTCTGCTCTGCTGGTCCTGGTTTGGCTGCGGTCTATTATACATACCATATACCCACCATGAGTTCCCTGAAGTTCCTCACGTGGAATGTTAGAGGCTTACGCAATAAGATCAAACGCACAGCGGTCCTGACATTTCTCAAATCTCAGAGAGCTGACATTATCACACTGGTCGAGACCCATGTCACGGGCCACTTGCAATCCTCCCTTAAAAAACCTTGGGTGGGGTGGGCTTATCATGCCACTCACACCTCATATTCCAGAGGAGTATCGGTCCTGGTTGCCAAACGGGTACCTTTTGAGCTTATACTGCTCCGCACGGATCAGCAGGGCAGATATGTGTTTATGCACGCCACCATTAATGGGTCTCCTATCCTGCTACTTGCCTGCTATATTCCCCCCCCGTACAACTCAGCTGTAATTCAGGAAGGCCTTGCCTTTATGACACAATACCCCTCCGTACCGGCAGTGTGGATGGGGGACTTCAATATGACCCTGATCCCCACTCTGGACCGTCTGGGCACACTGCATCCCCCCCTTAACCCACCGACCCATACCAGACTGCACCGCATAATGACCGACTTTGCTCTTGTCGACACTTGGCGCCACAGACACCCGCACACTAAAGTCTTCTCATGCTTTTCAGCCAGTCATAACACAATGTCACGAATTGATTTTGTTTTTATCTCAATGTCCCTGCTGCCTAAGCTAGGAGATGTGGGCTTTGCTCCGAGAGTACTCTCGGATCACGCCCCCTACTGGGTCACGATCCAGCTCCTGAAGGCTTCCCCTGCTCCTTCTTGGCGGCTAAACCCGTTCTGGCTGACTGCCCTGCAGGACCAGGATGACATCCCCACAGAATTGCAATACTATTTTACGGCCAACAGGGACACTGCCACGCATGATGTGGTGTGGGAAATGTTTAAACTTCACGCTCGTTCCCTACTTTCCACACGTATTAACAGGCTTAAATGGTCATCAACATTTATTGTCCAGCAGGCTGCGGAGCACCTGCAGGCGCTGGAGGAGGCGTTCCACCGGGACCCCTCGCCCAGCGCGGCCAACAATCTAAAGATTCAGGCGCGCCAGGTCTCCCAATTGCACATAGAGAAGGCTAAACAACGTATCTTCTTCTGTAGACAGAGGGTGTTTGAGTATGGAGAGAGATCGGGCAAACTGCTCGCATATCTCGCCCACTTGGATATGCGTCCCCCTGTGGTGGTGTCCTTGACCGACCCGCAGGGGAACGACATCACCGATCCGCAACTGGTGGCGGAGGAATTTGGGAGATTCTACCGTGCACTCTACACTTCCAGGGTCACCCACACTCCCCAAGACACCAGGGACTACCTAGCGGGAGTTCAATTCCCTAAACTGACAGACGACCAGCTTGAAATTCTGGAAGCCCCTATTACTGAGGAGGACATCTCCGAGGCCATTTCCTGTCTGGCCTCATCCAAGGCCCCAGGATTGGATGGCCTACCTCTTGAATTCTATGCCACCTACTCTGAAATCCTAATCCCTGAACTTAAGTACCTGTATAAATCTACATTTGACTCAGGAGTTCTACCCCCATCTATGCGAGAAGCCCAAATAGTCGTAATTCCCAAACCCGGAAAGGACCCTAAATACCCGGAGTCGTATAGGCCCATTTCCCTGTTACAGGTAGATATTAAAATATTAGCTAAGATTCTAGCCTCCCGCCTTAACCAGGTTATTCTGTCATTGATACACCCTGACCAAACCGGCTTTATGCCAGGGAAGAACACGGCCATGAACATTCGCCGCCTATTTATGAATATTCAGGGGTCCCATGATGAAATTGGCTCGAGGGTCGTGGTGGCGCTGGATGCCACCAAGGCCTTCGACTCCGTGGAGTGGAACTACCTGTGGGAGTGTCTCTCAAGATTTGGATTTGGCCCCAGCTTTATTCGCTGGGTCCAACTCCTCTATCAATCCCCGAGGGCCAGAGTGTTTGTGAATGGTTGGCTTTCTGACCAGTTCCCGCTGGAGAGAGGGACCCGGCAGGGCTGCCCCCTTTCCCCCATGCTTTACGCATTGGCTGTGGAGCCGTTGGCCATAATGGTCCGTGCGGACACTTGCATCCGAGGTCTCAGGATGGGGAACCTGGAAGAAAAGATTGGGATGTATGCCGACGACACACTTCTGTATCTGGCGGACTCCGGTCCTTCTCTTATAGCAGCCCTCCAGTCCATAGAACGTATGGGTGGCCATTCGGGTCTGAGTATTAATTGGGCTAAGTCCCAGATCCTTCCGATTGACCATTTCCCCTCCTCGTTCGCGTCCCCTCCTCTGGCTCTCCCAAGGGTCTCCCAGATTAAATACCTTGGCGTACAGGTCACTAGATCGCTCTCAGATTATAAACTACTGAACATTGAACCCCTGTTTGCTCTGATCAAGAACAAGACGCAGACTTGGGCCAGACTACCCCTGGGTGTTATGGGTCGCGTCAGCTTGGTTAAGATGATACTCCTTCCCAAGATACTCTATTTGGTCTGGCATGCTCCCCTCTATATACCATAAAAAAATTTCAGGACAATTGAATCCATCCTGAATTCATTTATTTGGGGTCATGGCAGACACAAATTATCCTGGAGAATCCTGAAGAACCCTGTGACGTTGGGAGGAGCTGCTCTCCCTGACTTTCAGGATTATTATTTTGCCTCCCAGCTGTCCCACTTCTATTATTTTGATAAACATGAACTAACGAGATACCAGACACTACTCTGTGAGCACCCAGATGACTCGGCCCACACCCCACTTCAATCGGTCCTAAGAGCCCCATTGACAAGACGCCCCCCCCCAACGCACAGCAGACATGTTGACTCACCACCGGAGGGTATGGCGGGCGGCACTGCAGAGAACTGGGACCCCAAGGGTACACTCTCATACCCCTCTCTGGTACAATACATGCTTGCCAGAATTATTGTCCATTCCGGACCCCGCGGCGTGGATACGCCATGGGATCTTATACATACACCAGATCATGACCGATTCAGGCCTTAAGTCATTCCAAATGCTGAAGGACGAATTTTCCCTCCCCAATTGCCTTTTCTTCAGGTATTTGCAACTCCGTCACGCCATACAGGCCCAGTTTTCTGGCTCTTACCCGTCCCTGGCAGTTCCCTCCATAGTGGACACAGTCACGGGTAATGTGCCTGCTAAGCTCATCTCCACTTTGTACTCCGCCATTCGTCTCCCTAGCACCACAGCATTGGCCTATACTGCTAAGACTAGATGGGAGGCGGATGTTGGACTTATAGAGGATGAGGACTGGGGTGAGATTTTGGAGGACGTGAAAAAGGTTTCCCCCAAGCTGTCGGACCGCCTCACACAGCTGTACATTATACATAGAACATATCTGACCCCTCAGAGAGTGGCACGTTTCAGGCCCACGTACAATCCAGGATGCCGCCTCTGTGACCATACCCCGGGCTCCTTTTACCACCTCATATGGTTCTGTCCTACCATTCAGGCATATTGGACACAGGTGATACGCTTCCTACACGATCAGATGGGCTCCCCTGCTACCCTTGACCCAAAGATGTGCCTACTTGGCCTGTTGCCAGACTTGGATGCCGACAAACCCCTCCGTACCTTTTTACATGAGACGCTATTCTTGGCAAGAAAAGTAGTGGCCCGTAATTGGATGCAGGCCCTGCCCCCTACAGTTCAGTGCTGGAAAAAGGCGGTTAACGATGCTCTCCCATATAAAAAACTGATTTATGTACATAGAGGGTGTCCGCTAAAGTATGAGAAGGTCTGGGACAGATGGATGGCGGATGGTGAAACGTGTACCTGACATGTTGATTTTTTGTTTTTGTTGTATACCGGCTCTACTTTCACTGCTGTTATTATCTTTGTGACACACAGATGCTTCACTGTATGTACTATTATATTGGCCATATTGGCTTATGTTGATTTATGTACCATGCATACTTTTCAATAAAGTTGGTTTCCAATTAAAAAAAAAAATTGGTTCCTGTCTAAATTGGCCCTAGTATGTATGCATGTAATATAGGGACTAAGCTCCTCGAGGGTATGGATCAATGTAAATGTATAGCATCAAAAGCTCTGCATACATTACATATATATCTATATAAACACCTGTTGCAAACCCCTTGAGAAAGCCAATCTATAAGATTATTTTGCCAGGAGCCACTCCCAGACAAAGGCACACAAATGTACTCTATGACACTCCCTTCATGTCAAATCCAGTACACATAGAAATGTAATAACCAGTGGCGGCCACTCATGCAGGGCATACGGGAGCCACCCCCCTTAATCCATGCACCGGGCCCCCTAATTTACATGCAGGGTGCAAGACGTATGGAATTTAATTTTTTTTTTTTAAGCACATGATTAGAGCCTGAGGCTTCAAAAAAGGGTGGGCTCGGGGCGCAGAGCACTGCACCCTGAGTCCAGGATTGGCCGAGAGGAGAAGCGACCGGATTGGCCGGAGCAGAAGTAGGAAGACGCAGGGGGAAGCCGCCAAGTGTATTGACTGACTGACCAGGGGAGTGCTCCAAAATATGAAGCACCGGCCGCCACTGGTAATAACCACACCCATTTCATCAAAATCCCTCCCCTTTTTCCAAACAAGTCATTGCCAATACAGAATTGGCAATTTATTAGAACATGCTGTATGCCCTGGCAGGAGCGGAGTACTGTACTGTGTTAGCCATTGAAAACATTAGAAATTCGGATTTAGCATAATACCATTTATTTAGCATGATACTATTTATTGGGTAACTAAAAAACCCTTAGAATCCATAAAGATAAAAAAACCTTGAGCCTTTAGAACCACTTTAAAGAAGAACTAAACTGAAAAAAGTACTCCTCTCCTTATTCCAACAATAAATCCTTCACGGCCACTGTAATCTCCTCCCTTGCTTGATTGGCTGGTGGCAAAATTAGACAAAAACAAAAAAAGCAGCACCTCTATGGGTAAAGCATGAATACTTGTAGACCTTTGGCTAAGTAAAAAGTAAATTTATTGCACTTCTGAGAAATAAACAGCAACTGTCAATAATAATAAGAACTACTGTAGCAGCAACTGTTAATAGTAAAAACTTGCAGAGGTTGCAAAAGCAGTCATAGAAGCCTACTGCCAATATAGATACTGATGTAAAAGATTGTTATTAAAAATAACGGTACCACATCCGGATGGGGAAGGTCAACATCAACCAGTCAGCTTGCAGGTAGAACATGAGAAGAGATGTAAAAATCCATGTGGATAACGATGGAAGCCCGGTGTTCAGAGGGGGATAGTTGTGTCACAACCCTTTACCTCTGGCTGGTGGTTAGACTCTGCTGGTGTGCAAAATAGGAACCACAATGGCGGAGGGCCCTTTTGGAACACAGTGAGCTCTATAGCTAGTAGCGGGTGTAAACCCCGCTGAGCTGCTGGCAGTGTGGTATAGTGTCCACCGCTGAGGAATAGGACCGGGTGAGCCGAACAGGCTGTCTGGAGCCGGGCGCACTGGATGACGTCCGTGTCGTGCCGGAAACTAAGGGAAACAGGAAGCCCGTCTGTCGTGGTGGACCGCAAGCTCTGGGTTGCCATGGCTTACATGTTTCGCATGCATGCACTTTTTCAAAGTCCATGTTCTACCTGCAAGCTGACTGGTTGATGTTGACCCTTCCCCACCCAGATGTTATAGTGGTACCATTCTTTTAATACTCTTTTACATCAGTATCTATATTGGCTATATGCTTCTATGACTGCTTTTGCAACCTCTGCAAGTTTTTACTATTGACAGTTGCTGCTAGTTCTTATTATTATTGACAGTTGCTGTTTATTACTCAGAAGTGCAATAAATTAACTTTTTACTTAGCTAAAGGCCTACAAGTATTCATGCTTTACTCATAGAGCGCTGCTTTTTTGTTTTTGTCTTTTGTTATCCATTCTTCCATTGGTTAGCAGCTGCACTGGGTTCTAGTCCATTCTACATTCCCCAGCCACTAGCGATAATCGTGGATGAAACCCGGCATGCTGGTTGTACCCAGACCGATCGATCGATCAACTTGGTACATTCAGCCTGCCTATACACAGTTCAAATCTCGGCTGGTTCAGCAGGAACTGGCCGAGATTTGAACCGTGTATGGCTTGTCTGATGTCATCCCTCGCATGAGCATGGGAGTCAGCCATTTAGACATTGCAAGTCTCTTCTGCAATAAAGTCCTGCTTGCTCACTATGTTTTAACCACTTCTTCTCTGGAGGGTTCACCCCCCTTTCTGACCAGGCCGTTTTTTGCTATACTGCACTGTGTTGCTTTAACTGACAATTGCGCAGTCGTGCTACACTGTACTACACTGTACACTGTGCTACACTGTACCCAAACTGTCCTTTTTTCCCACAAATAGAGCTTTTTGTTGGTGGTATTTGATCACCTCTGCGGTTTTAATTTTTTGTGCTATAAACAAATGTAGCGGGGTGTTCCCCTTTAATGCAGAGAGACAAGAAGTTCCAGGTGAGAGGTGAGTCGGGAGGAAGTAAAGAGACATTATGGAAGTGAAAGCAGAGGAGAGAGAGACTACATCTCCCAGTACATCTTGCAGCACCCAGGGTGCATTGCTCCAGAACAGAGACTGCTGGGGCAGACTTTATAAAGGGGAGGCGGAGTTTTGGTCGGCCTCTTTGGACACCCCTCTCCTAGCAAGAGGATCTCTGTGCTGAACTGCTGTGTGCACAAGGCCTGAAGCCTGGGTCGTGTGCTCCTTTCCAAAGAGCCCTCTGCCAGCCTAGCAGAGCCTTAGAGACATCTAATCCTCCTTGCTGCAGTACACCAGAAGGATTGAAGACTTGGATGTCGGTGGATTCCTGTTCCTAGACGAATCGATGGAGGAAAGGGACTTGGACTTGTCCAGGTGGTGAGAGCTGTTTAAAGACAGATACTTTATCTTTACTATTCGTTGGGATTACAAAGTTGTTCTTCAAGTGCACCACCGAGAGATTGCTAGCAAATATTGTTTCACTGAACTTCCATTTAGATCAGTCAGGCCTGACTGCATAGGTAGACATTGCTGGGTGTTAGTCTACCCATGAGGGGAAGTAGCTGTAAAAGGGCAGCGCTAGAGTTGCATAGCAATACTTTATTATTCTGATTACTCTGTTTATCTTTATTACTGTTTGTTGCAGGGATCTGCAACTTGTTATACTGTTGTTTATTACTTGCCCATTAGCCTCAGTAAAATATCTGGGTAAAGTACATTTGGTGTCAGTTCCGCTTACTTTAATAGGAGTTTTAAAGTATATTCTGTGTATGTTTGTTATAGGACTGCGTCACCAACAGTTGCGGTCACGCGGTCCTATCTCTCTATCACCAGCTGTGCCACGGGAGGTTAGAGCCGATTGCCGGGGGTTGACAGCGGTGCACTGCAGGGCCCAAATCAATATCAGCGGCTCTCTTAACTGGGGGTAGCGCTACACGTGGGGGCTCGAGTCCGGGATCCTTGTACGTTGCACGCTGCAATCAAGCCGGTCAGAAGTACCAGCATGGACCCGCTGGCAATGTCACAGTGGTGCGCAGCGATTGGCGCCGATCCAACCGCGGCGGTAGTCATTGTACTCCCGGGGGAAAGATGGAAGGAAGAGGAGATAAAACAGCTCGTATTGTTACTGTCTCCGAGCCACAAAGCATGGGTGATGGATTTTAGGCCAGATCCAGTGATCTCGTTTACATACGCACTGGTAGAATGGAAAAACGAAATCCCAGAGCATTTTAAAAGTCAGAGTATACAAGCCATAGATAATCAGATCTATCACTTGATACATACGCTGCCAGTGAAGGAAGAATGGTTTCAGACACCAAAGCCATCATTCCCACAATTATCTCCACCACTATCCCCTAAAGCAGAAAAGCTTAAGGAACTATTAAGCCCGGGATCACCGCTGGCCGCTATAGGGCCTGAATTGTTGAATGCTCTAGGAGACCTTGTAATTAAGTGCCAGAAAAGCAGTACGGTGCATGTGGAGGCCAATTACCGGAAGCTTAGCACCTTCTCAGGGAAGCTCCCCGTCCCTGCGGGGGAGGAAGATTTTGACACTTGGGTGGAACAAGCATTGCAGGCAGTAGAAGCATGGGAGGTGCCTGAGGCACAGAAGAGACAGCGAGTCTTAGAAAGTCTGAAAGGTGCCGCGGCAAAATCGGTGAAGAGCTTCCGGTTTGGAAATGAAAACTGTACAGCTCAAGATTGCCTGGCCATGCTGCAGGAAGAGTTTGGTCAGCTGGAGAAGGTGTCAGAGATGATTTATCAAATTGAACACACTCTCCAGCAGCCGAATGAGAAACTGTCAGAATATGTTAGAAGGCTGAACAGGCAGTTATGCAAGATTGTACTGAAGAAGGGAATGCTGCCCAAAGATGCAGATGAAGCACGCATGAAGCAGATCATGAGGGGAGCGCGGCGCTCAGACCCGGTCTGGCTGCACCTGAAAACCTCAGGAGGAGGAATGTCACTAACCTACTCTGATCTAATAAAAATTATTAGGGACGAAGAGGCGCTGGAGGAAGATCAGCAGGTGGCCAAGGCGAATGTCACACCTGTACCAGTGTTGGTCCATTCGGTCAAGAGCCCAGAAAGAGATGCGGAGGTTGACACTCTGAAATCGCAAATGGCCCAAGTGTTGGAGATGCTGACCTCTTTGATGGAGAAAGATCAGAGAAGACGAGAGAAACCAAGCCCAAGAAAGGAGTTGTTCCCGAACACCTCAGCACCGGCCTCCCTACAGGACCGAGAAGAGGTGATTTGCTATAACTGCGGAGGGAGTGGCCACTTTGCTAACGTATGCTCCAGCCCAAAGAAGAAGAGAACAGATAATTGCAAGCCGGCGGGAAACTCCAAAGGGCCCCGGTGAAGGAGTCAACCGGGTGCCCATCATCTTCAGTGCGCTCCAAACTAAAAAAAAAGGCCAAGAATGGAGGAGACAAAACTCCTAGGAGGAGGTATAGTACACCCCCACCAAGATGTACCCCAGAGGGAGGGGCAAGACCCCTCAGTGGAAGTACAGCACCCCAAAGAAGGAACATCCACCTAAAAGGAACAATAACATCCCTCAGCGGGTTTGTGCCCCCATTGAGAGGGAGAAAGTCAATGCATGCCAGGCTCAGGAAAAATTAAAGTCCAAAAGGAGCAGGGCAAGGGTCGAAAGCCAAAAAAAAGAGGTGACCCCAGTCCGGCCATACCCAAAGGAACTGGTGGGCCCGTCTCCTACTGTGCCCATTCAAGTGGAAGGAGTCTATACTAAAGCTCTTTTGGACACCGGAGCACAGGTGACTTTACTATACCGGGACTTCTATGATAGGCACTTGAGTCATCTGCCTATCCAGAAGATAGAAGAGCTTGAGATATGGGGACTTGGAACCCAGAGTTTCCCTTATGATGGGTACCTGCCCATAAAGATGACTTTCGACCCATCCGTGGCTGGGAAGGCTGAAGTGTTTGACACCCTGGCAGTTGTGTGTCCCCGGCCGCCTGGAGCCAGCAAGATTTCCCTGATCATTGGGACAAACACGGATCTAGTCAGGAGACTCCTGACCCCTCTCGTGAAAGAGAGAAACCATTCAGCCACCAAAATCCATCCCATGCTAAAGACGGCCTACCAACGACTGGTCTTAGAGCAGAAGACCCCGGGAGAGGGGATAGGGAAGGTGTGGAGACTTGGCAGAGAAGGAGTAGTACTACAGCCCGGAGAAGTAACCTGTCTTAGGGCCACTGTGAAGCTTTCGTGGGAACAACCTGGCCCCTTTGTCATGCTGGAATCAGACCCAAGGGAAGAGTCCTCAGGCCTGGAAGTGATACCAGAAGTGATTCCGTTCAAGGCCCTGAAGAAGGCCCATGGCAGAGTTCCGGTGAGTGTTAGGAACACTACGGGAGGACCCATGGAGATCCCTGCCAGAGTGTTGCTTGGTCAGGTGAGCCCTGCTGCCCCGGTCACTTGGTCCGAAGTCAAGGGGACGGGTGACGGAGGAGATGTTTGGGAGAAACTGTCCGTGGAAAACCCGAACCTACCCAGGGCTTGGAAAGAAAGAGCCAAGGCCCAGCTGACCAGGTGGGAGAAGATCTTTTCCGAAGATGAATTCGATGTGGGGTGTGCAAGAAGTGCCACCCATCGGATCCGCCTCCAAGAAGATAAGCCCTTCCGAGAGAGGGTCAGGCGGGTCCCCCTGGCAGATCTGGAGGATCTGAGGGAACAACTTGTAGAACTAAAGAAGACTGGTGTGATCCGGGAGTCTAGAAGTCCCTATGCCTCCCCAATCGTGGTGGTCAGAAAGAAGAATGGGTCGTTGAGGCTTTGTATCGATTACAGGACTCTCAACAGGAGAACCATCCCTGACCAATACACCACGCCAAGGATAGAAGATGCCCTACAAAGTTTGTCTGGAGCCAAATGGTTCAGTGTGATGGACCTCAAGAGTGGGTACTATCAAATCCCTATGCACCCAGAAGACAGGGAGAAGAAAGCCTTCATAACCCCGGTGGGATTCTTCGAATTCAATAGGATGCCTCAGGGTCTGTCTGGAGCTCCTGCTACCTTTCAACGCCTTATGGAGAAGACTGTTGGAGACATGAATCTTATAGAAGTCCTTGTGTACTTGGACGATGTCATTGTCTTTGGAAGAACCTTGGAAGAACATGAAGCCAGGTTGGAGAAAGTATTGAGAAGACTCAGCGAAGAGGGACTTAAGCTTTCCCCCGAGAAGTGTCGGTTCTACCAGTCTTCTGTGAACTATCTGGGGCACATAGTGTCTGAAGAAGGGGTGGCCACAGATCCTGAGAAGTTGGAAGCAGTCACTTCCTGGCCACGACCCACCACAGTAACAGAGCTCAGATCCTTCCTGGGGTTCTGCTCCTATTATAGGAGGTTTGTGGAGGGGTTTGCTCGGATTGCCCGCCCGTTGAATGAATTGCTAAAGGCAGAAGGGGAAGAGGATGACTCAGGGCCCAGGAGGCCTGGTGAGTCAGTTCAAGATCAGTGGAACCCAAGGTGTGAAGAGGCCTTTCATGCTCTGAAGAGGAGCTTAACCACTGCCCCAGTCCTGGCCTACGCCGACCCTACCAGACCTTATGAATTACATGTGGATGCCAGCCTAGGTGGTGTACTCTACCAAGAACATGAAGGACAACTGCGACCAGTGGCCTATGTGAGCAGGAGCCTGACCCCCTCAGAAAAGAATTACCCCAATCATAAGCTGGAATTCCTGGCCCTCAAATGGGCGGTAGTAGACAAGCTAAAAGACTACTTGTATGGGGCAGAGTTTACTGTGAAGACAGACAACAACCCCCTGACCTACCTCTTCACCACCGCGAAACTAGATGCCACCGGACACAGGTGGTTGGCCGCATTGTCTGGATTCAACTTCAGTCTGAAGTACAGACCAGGAGCCGGAAATAGGGATGCAGATGCCCTGTCCCGGAGGTCTCATGCCACGACAAATGACTGGGAAGATTGGACCCAAGTGGCACCGGACGGGGTGCGGGCCCTTTGTCAAGGGGCTGAATTCCAAGCCAGAGGAGGCTCCAGAGCAGAAGAAATAGGGGTTACCATGGTAGGAGTCCCCAAACACTATTGTGGGGTAACTCAACTGGAGGAAGACAACCTACCGAGACTGTCCAAGAAGGAGTTGAGGTGTGACCAATTGGAAGACCCCATGGGGAGATTGGTCCTCGAAGCCCTGGAGAATCAGGATCCCAACAAATTCCTACATCACCCCTCAAAGGAGGCTCGCCTGTTGAGGAAGGAATTGGACAGGCTACAGGTACATCAGGGAGTGGTCTACCGAAGGGGCCCCTCTGATGACTCAGAAGATAAGTGGCAGTTATTTCTTCCAGAGAAGCACCGAGAGACTGTACTAATTGCCCTGCATGACCATCATGGTCACCTAGGGGCAGAAAGGACCTTCCAGCTTGTCAGAAATCGGTTCTATTGGCCCTGCATGAGGGCAGAAGTAGAGGAGTATTGCCATTCCTGTGCACGATGCATTCAGAGAAAGACCCTACCCCATCAAGCTGCCCCAATGGGCCACTTACAGAGTCAAGGCCCAATGGATCTGGTATGCATTGACTTTCTCTGCCTTGAACCCGACCTGAGTTGATTGGGGAATGTTCTGGTAATAACCGACCATTTCACCCGCTATGCTCAAGCTTTCCCAACCAAAGACCAGAAGGCATCCACCGTGGCCAAGATACTTATGGAGAAGTATTTTGTCCATTACGGACTACCACAGAGACTCCACTCAGATCAAGGAAGGGACTTTGAGAGTCGGTTGATCCGAAGACTTTTGGATTCATTAGGAATAAAGAAGACCAGAACCACGCCTTACCACCCACAAGGAGATGCTCAGCCGGAGAGATTTAACCGGACCCTGCTCAACATGTTGGGAACCTTAGAAACAGAGAAGAAGCAACACTGGAGTCAGCACATATCAGCCCTAGTACATGCCTATAACTGTACCACAAGTGACGCCACTGGCTACTCCCCTTATCGACTTATGTTTGGAAGAGAAGCAAGGCTACCTGTGGACCTGGCCTTTGGCACTTCTATAGACAATACCTCAGCTACATCCCACAAGGGATACGTGGACAGACTTAGACGTAGCTTGCAGGTGGCCTATGAACAAGCCCAGGCGGCTTCGGATCAAAGGGGGCCCGCAACAAGAGAAATTTTGATCTGAAGGTTCGAGTGCAAGATCTGCAGCCCGGGGACCGAGTACTGCTACGCAATCTGGGGGTCCCTGGAAAACACAAGCTTGCCGACAGGTGGAGATCTGAGCCCTATGTTGTCTGTAGGAAGTTGCCCGGTTTGCCTGTCTACAAACTAAAGCCAGAAGGAAAGGTGGGTCCACTGAAGATGTGGCATCGGAACCACCTGCTCCCACTTGCTGAGGCAGTCAGAATACCTCCCGTGAGAGACTCCCCTGAACCGGCCTCTATCCTGGATATTCCTAGGCCGAACACTCGGTCCCAGACCTCTCGAGCCAAAGATGGGGAGGCCTCCCAATTGAGTACAGAAGAAGGTGGAGAACTGGACTGGCTGTGGCCTCCCTCGACTCTGGGAACGTCCGCCATAGATCTCCCAAATGGAGGGGATACCCCAGATGCAACGCTGAATCCGGAGGCTACTGAATTCATACCCTTCAGTCCCTCAGCTGATTACTGGGAAGATGTTCCTGACACTTGCGCTGAGGAGGACTCTAGAGATTCCATACGTCAGTCGACTTCTGAATCAGAGGTTCCAGAACCAGCAATGTTACCTGAACTTACTCCTGAAGAAGAGCCTGTGGTGCCAGAGTCAGAAGCACCAAGAGAGCAGAGGGCTCGCAGAGTCATCAGGCCTCCCAAGAAACTAACTTACCCCCAAATGGGGACGAGCTCAGAGGACTCTGTTGTAACGGCTAGGAGAAGTGTTGAACAACCTGATCCTTCCACCGTCCATTTGGTGGAGGGCAACCCCAGCTCACTCTCTGGCACAGTTAGGCAGGCCACTCATGGTAGTGTGACCTGTGGGCAAGAGAGTTCCATCCCAAAGTTTTGGTGGGAATTCCCTATGCCAACATCATGCTCGACATTGTCCAAAATGGTAAACAGTATTTGTTGAAGTTTATCTTTGGGGACCAAAGAGTTCAAGTGGGGGGAGTGTGTAGCGGGGTGTTCCCCTTTAATGCAGAGAGACAAGAAGTTCCAGGTGAGAGGTGAGTCGGGAGGAAGTAAAGAGACATTATGGAAGTGAAAGCAGAGGAGAGAGAGACTACATCTCCCAGTACATCTTGCAGCACCCAGGGTGCATTGCTCCAGAACAGAGACTGCTGGGGCAGACTTTATAAAGGGGAGGCGGAGTTTTGGTCGGCCTCTTTGGACACCCCTCTCCTAGCAAGAGGATCTCTGTGCTGAACTGCTGTGTGCACAAGGCCTGAAGCCTGGGTCGTGTGCTCCTTTCCAAAGAGCCCTCTGCCAGCCTAGCAGAGCCTTAGAGACATCTAATCCTCCTTGCTGCAGTACACCAGAAGGATTGAAGACTTGGATGTCGGTGGATTCCTGTTCCTAGACGAATCGATGGAGGAAAGGGACTTGGACTTGTCCAGGTGGTGAGAGCTGTTTAAAGACAGATACTTTATCTTTACTATTCGTTGGGATTACAAAGTTGTTCTTCAAGTGCACCACCGAGAGATTGCTAGCAAATATTGTTTCACTGAACTTCCATTTAGATCAGTCAGGCCTGACTGCATAGGTAGACATTGCTGGGTGTTAGTCTACCCATGAGGGGAAGTAGCTGTAAAAGGGCAGCGCTAGAGTTGCATAGCAATACTTTATTATTCTGATTACTCTGTTTATCTTTATTACTGTTTGTTGCAGGGATCTGCAACTTGTTATACTGTTGTTTATTACTTGCCCATTAGCCTCAGTAAAATATCTGGGTAAAGTACATTTGGTGTCAGTTCCGCTTACTTTAATAGGAGTTTTAAAGTATATTCTGTGTATGTTTGTTATAGGACTGCGTCACCAACAGTTGCGGTCACGCGGTCCTATCTCTCTATCACCAGCTGTGCCACGGGAGGTTAGAGCCGATTGCCGGGGGTTGACAGCGGTGCACTGCAGGGCCCAAATCAATATCAGCGGCTCTCTTAACTGGGGGTAGCGCTACACAAAATAAAACCGTCAACTTTGAAATAAAAAAAAACAATATTTTTTACTTTCAGCTATAAAACACATCAAATAAAAAAATTTAAAAATCAAATTTCTTTATCAGTTTAGGCCATTTTGTATTCTTCTACATGTTCTTGGTAATAAAAATCCCAATAAGTGTATATTGATTGGTTTGCGCAGAAGTTATAGCATCTACAATCTATGGGATAGATTAATGTCGGCAAAAAAATAGATTTTTAGCAGGACTACGACATTGCGGCGGACAAATCGGACACTTAACTGACACTGTTTGGGGACCAGTGACACCAATACAGTGATCAGTGCTAAAAACCTGCACTGTCACTGTACTAATGACAATGCATGGAAGTGGTTAACATCAGGAACGACCAAAGGGTTAAATGTGTTCCCTGGGAGTGCTTTCTTACTGCGTGGGGGATGGTTTAACTGTAGGAAGACAGAGATCTGTGTTCGTGCTTAGCAGAAACACAAGATCTCTGTCTTCCTTACTAGCAGAACGGTGATCTGTCTTGTTTATATAGGCAGACCGCCGTTCTGCCTCTCTCGGAAAAATCGCCGGCGAACATCGAGTCCGCCGGTCCCTCTGATTGGCTCCCACTGTGGCCAGTGGCATGCGGGGCTCGAGCAGCATGTGCGAGTGCCCCAGAGCCAATGAAAAAAATTGCGTACAGGTGATTTTGCGCTTAAGGGGCCGCCCTGCCGCAGTATATGTATGTGGGGCGGTCCTTAAACGGTAAGTTCACCTTTACAGAAAAATCTGTAAGGTGAACTTGCACAGGATGCCCTCCTCAACCCCCCCCAGTCCCACTGACCTGGAGCGCGGCAATCACCCGCTAGGAGACATCGGGTTGCTGCCTCACCGGTCTGGGGCTTAGAAATCCCCTGCAGCTTAATCAGGGGGTACGTTTAGGAGCATTCTAATTGGTCGCCCATGTGATGGCGCCGAACCAATCAGAACCCGCGTAGCCCGCTCTGTCACCGCGGGCGAAGAGGAGATAAAGCTGCAGACCGGTACAGCGGCGATATGAACTGTCAGCGGGGGATCGCCGGACTCTAGGTTAGTGGAACCAGGGGGGGGGGGGGGGGAGGAGGTCCAGTGTAAGTTCAGCTTACAACCTTAAAGATTTTCTGTAAAGGTGATCTTACACTTTAAGTGGTCAAAGGTTACCTTTAGTTCTACTTTAGTTCTGTGTCAATGTCAGTCCCCAGCCAATTGTCGCTGCATCACCCGCTATCCTTATAGCCATTTCCAGGTATACATGTGCTAGGAATATTTCACTGGATATTATTATTATTATTATACAGGATTTATATGGTGCCAACAGTTTGCGCAGCGCCTTACAACATGAGGGCAGACAATACAGTTACAATACAATTCATTACAGGAGGGATCAGAGGGCCCTGCTCGTTAGAGCTTACAATCTAGAAGGGAGGGTCAAGTGGAACAAAAGGTAATAGCTGTGGGGAATGATCAGATGGAGAAAATGAAAATACAGTTGTTATGTGTGGGTAGGATAGGCTTCTCTGAATAGTAGGGTTTTCAGAGCTTGTCTAAAAGCTAATAGAGTAGGAGATAATCGTACAGATTGGGGTAAGGAGTTCCAAAGGTTTGGAGAGGCTCTGGAAGAGTCCTGGAGGTAATCATGGGAGGAGGTGACGAGGGAGCTAGAGAGCAGGAGGTCTTGAGAAGAAATTATCAACTGGAAACCCATAATTGCCATTGGGTATCCAGGCAATGAAAGTGGAGTTCCACCCAGAATTTTTTTTTACACGAAAAATTCTAAAAAAAAATAGATTTATTTTTATTTTTTTATACTCACCCGAAATACCTGTTGCTATGCGGAAGTCCGTAATCTGCCTCTTCCATAACCGTGGTCTGTTTTCTTCCCCATCCTCTTCTAGTGAATGGGGCGTGCTGCTTTCTGGGAACTGTGTGTAATCCCAGAGAGCAGCCGCCCAGTCACAAGTCGGCGCGAGACTCGCGCATGCACAGTAGGAAACGGGCAGTGAAGTCGTAAGGCTTCACTGCCTGTTTCCCTTAGTGTGGATGGCAGCGTGGGACCTGCAGTGACCGAGGGATCGGCATTGGGGGGGGCCATCAGCGCGGGAGAGTAGGACAGGTAAGTGTTCTTATTAAAAGTCATTAGCTACAGTGTTTGTAGCTGCTGACTTTAAAAAAAAAAAAATCCCGGGTGGAGCTCCGCTTTAAAGGTTCCTTCTACAATGGAGCTAAAGTGACTGTCTCTATGGGAGAGTCTCCATTAGACCCAGGGTGGTCTGTAATCAGCCGAACACAATATTCAACAGTTGCCGGGTATTTTTGCAGTACTGTCTGCAGACAAGCCTTTCAAGGGAAACTTAGACCTGGCTGATTTTGTAAAGACAGAAAAATAGGTATGACATACAGAGGACAAAAATCCAGTTCAGCGGTTCTTTGAATGTCTAATTCCTTACAATAAAATAAACGCTTTCCAACAATAAGAGTTAAATGGCATTGTACACGGCAATTATACCTTTCTACATCTCTACAGCACGCACGGCCTTTTGTAGCAATATACATGTCAGTGTGGTTTAAAAAAAAGAAAAAAAAAAAAAAAGAAAAGCTTCCTCTATCAAGTTTAACAACTTTCTGGTATAAGTTCTCAGCCTCTCATTGCTTATTCATGTGGAAACGGGTACGCCCTACTCGTTTCGCTTGCCTTTGCTACTCTTTGTTGGTCTCTTAGGCTGTTAAGGCAGCTGCAAATGGCTTCTCAAGTGACATTTGCTGACATTCAATGAAGTACATTTATCAGCATTGTTCGCTTCACCTCCATACAGACAATCCATTTTATTTTGTTCTTGATAGTAACCTCTTTTGCTGCATCCAGGCTCTGAAAATGATAAATGACGAGGTGGCATATTTCAGGGCTGCAGGAAAATGTCACTTTGAAAAATCCTTAATGGACTAAGTGTTGCTTTTCAGGTTTCAACTTGTCAGGCATAGAGAAATTCTAGATTTTTTTTTTTTTTCTCCTCCCAGCTTAATCCCCCCATTTCTTTAGAATGGCACAACTCTTTGCAGAAACTAATTATAAGTTACACTGATCACAGCAGGACAGACAGATCAGGTAAGAATTCATCCGATCAGGCAGGATAAATTTGTTTGTCCCTCCGAGTTGTGTGTTTGAGAGTTCATATACATAAAGAAAAGAAATTTCCTAGCCCTGGCTTAGGCTGAGATTAGCACCTACTTATTCCCGTTCTATGGAGGATCCATCAAGGTATTTCTGATATTATGGTAAGAGGATAAAATATTGCAAGTTATTCTATAGGAAATTTTCTATTCACTTTATTCTTTTATGGAGTGCTGACGTGTTACACGGTACATAGAGGCGTTCGCAAGGAATCCCTGCTCCAGTGGAGCTCACAATCTAATGTCACAGTCAAGCGAGCACGTATAAACAGTAGGGCTGGATAACGCGGAAGTCGTATAATTGACTTGTATGTTTTTGGATTGTAGCTGCATTACGATAATAGAGAGAAATTGTCTGCTTTGAATGAAGGTGAGTTAATTCATGCAGAAAATGGTACTCCGAGGGGCCCTACGATGTCAAAGCAATGGTGGTGGTGTGCTCTTTGCAGAAGGGAAAGATCCATGTTTTCGAAAGAACTGCTGGATTGGGTGACTCTGTCTGAATGTCCATCCCCCTAGGTCCCCCTGAGAGGAGACGAGAGGCCGATGCTACTGTAAAGGTCAAGTGACCGGCTTAACCACTTGCTTACCGGGCACTTTCACCCCCTTTCTGCCCAGACCAATTTTTCAGCTTTCAGCGCTGTCACATTTTGAATGACAATTACGCAGTCATGCAACACTGTACCCATATGACATTTTTATCATTTTTTTTTTCACACAAATAGAGGTTTCTTTTGGTGGTATTTAATCACTGCTGGGTTTTTATTTATTTTTGCTAAAAAAACAAAAAAAGACCAATTAAAAAAAATAAAAATGTTTCATAGTTTGTTATAAAATTTTGAAAACAGGCAGTTTTTCTCCTTCATTGATGTGCGCCGATGAGGCTGTACTGACGAGCATTGATAGGCTGCATTGATTGGCACTGATAGGCTGCACAGATAGGCACTAATAAGGTGGCACTGACGGGCACTGAGAGGTGGCACTGATGGGTGGCACTGATGGGCACTGATAGGCTGTACGAATAGGCACTGATTAGGTGGCACTGATGGGCACTGATAGGTGGCACTGAGAAGTGGAACTGAGAGGTGGCACTGATGGGTGGCACTGATGGGCACTGATAGGCAGCACTGAAGGGCACTGATAGGTATCACTGAAGGGCACTGATAGGTGGCACTGATGGGCACTGATAGGTGACACTAATAGGTGGCACTGATAGTTGGCACTGATAGGTGGTACTGATAGGCACTGATTGGCAGCACTGATAGGTGGCACTGGTGGGCATTGATAGGTGGCACTGTTGGGAACTTCAAAGCAGCAGTGGCTCTCCGTGATCGGGACCGATGTCCCTCTGACAGAAGCTGCTAATTGGCTTCTTTCTTCTCCTCACGCTCCTAGCATGAGAAAAAAAAGCCAATTTCGATCTTCTGTTTATATCACATAATCAGCTGTCATTGGCTGACAGCTAATCACGTGGTAAGAGCCAGGATCAGCCCCTTACTCTGATCTGTGATCACCCGAATCTCAGTGACTCGCTGATCACAGAGCACGGCGTGCGCCTGGCAACTGACCACAGGGGTATTAATCTCTGTTCTTGCAACTGGCTACTAAGCAAATGAATCACTACTCTTCCAATTGGCCACGAGAGGTATGAATCATTGTCCTTGCACATGGCCACTAGGGGTATGAATCATTGCCCTTGCACATGGCCACTAGCGGTATGAATCTCTGCGCTTGCAACTGGCCAATAGGGGGATGAATCACTGCTCTTGAAACTAGCCACAAAGGGGTATGAATCATTGCCCTTTCAACTGGCCACTAGGGGTTTGAATCTCTACCCTTGCAACTGGCTACTAGTCAGATGAATCACTGCTTTTGCAACTGACCACAGAGGTATGCAACTCTGTTCTTGCAACTGGCTACTATGAGTATGAATCTCTGCCCTTTCAACTGGCCACCAAGCATATAAATCACTACTCTTGCAATTGGCCAAGAGGCGTATGAATCTCTGCCCTTGCAACTGGCCACTAGAGGTATGAATCATTGCCCTTGCAAATAGTCACTAGTAGTATGATCTCTGCTTGCACAATGGCCACTAGGGGTATGCGCCTTGAGGCGATTTAGTTTGCATTTGCAGCGCTATACAAGTTACTCACTCACTCATGAATCTCTGCCCTTCTAACTGGCCACTAAGGGTATGAATTTCTGCTGTTGTAACTTGCCACTTGGGGAATTAATCATTGCCCTTTCAACAGTCTATTACGAGTATGAATCATTAGCCTTTTTAATGGCCACTGGGAATATGAATCTCTACCCTTGTAACTGGCCACCAGGGGGATGAATCTCTGCTCTTACAACTGGCCACCAGGGGGATGAATCTCTGCTCTTACAACTGGCCATCAGGGGTATGAATCTCTGCCTTTGCAACTGGCATATTGTAATATCTATTTTTTTTTTTTCCCACAAATGAGTCTGACATTTTCCTGCTTTTCAAGCCAAATAAATAAATCAATTCACTAAGAATGTCATTCCCAGTTTGGAAAATGTTACAGTTAAGTGGAAATATTTCAAGCTCAGCCAAAAGTATAAAATGTTCAAAAATATTTCTGTCAATATTACGATGCAACCTGTCAAATTAAATCTGCAAATAAGAAACTTCAGTGGGTGTGGAGTTCATAAAATAATTAAGAGAATTCCACGTTCCAAGAACAATAAAAACATTTGCGTGCAAATAAATGTTTATTAAAGGGATTTTCTGAATGACAAAGAATAGGGAGTGAGATCTGCAGTTTGCATGATGAGGAGGACACCTTGCTGTATGCCTCGGGGTATCGCTGAAGACTGGGGGGGGGAGATCAACCTGTTCTCAAAGTCCCTGCTGTAATCTACCCCATGATCCAGCTGATGGATGGAGGTGTAAGGTAAGTTGTTTTCTCCTTAGGATCACTTACTGACCCAGGGACAATCCAACTGGGCAAAAAAAAAAAATGGCAGATATCGCACTCCCACACCTCCAGAAAAACTCACAGATATTTTACTTTTGTTGACCTGCCTAATATATAAGACCTTTAACCACTTCATCCCTGAAAGGTTTTACCCCCCTTTATGACCAGGCCATTTTTTGCAATACGGCGCTGCGTTATTTTAACTGACAATTGCGCGGTCGTGCGACGCTGTACACAAATTTTTTTTTTTGCCTCTTTTCCCCACAAATAGAGATTTCTTTTGGTGTTATTTGATCATCTCTGTGGTTTTAATTTTTTTTTGTGCTACAAACAAAAAAAGGCTGACAATTTTGATGTCAATAAAACACCCAATAAAAAAATGTAAAAAATCGAATTTCTTCATCAATTTAGGCCAATATGTATTCTGCTACATATTTTTGGTAAAAAAATCCCAATAAGCGTATATTGATTGGTTTGCGCAAAAGTTATAGCGTCTACAAACTATGGGATAGATTTCTGGATTATTTTTTTTTACTAGTAATGGAGGCGATCAGTGGTTTCTAGCCGGACTGTGACATTGTGGCGATCAAATCGAACACTTAACTGACACTTTTGACACTTCTTGGGGACCAGTGACACCAATAAAGTGATCAGTGCTAAAAAAAATGCACTGTCACTGTACTAAAGACACTGGCTGGAAGGGGGTTAACATCAGGGGCGATCAGACCCGCTGATTGGCTCCCACTGTGCCCAGTCACAGCGGGAGTGGGACGCGCGCGTGCCCCAGACCCCGTGCACAAAATCACATAGAGGTACCTAATTTCGCGCAGGAGGGCCGCCCTGCCGCAGCACATCTGCATGGGGCGGTCCAGAAGCGTTAAGCTGAGATGATAATGCAGGCAGGAGGAAGCATTTTCTCAGTCTCCTCTCTCCTAGTGATCAGACAACATTGTAACTTTGTAGCAAGTCTCAGGGTGAGAGGATGCAGCAGGGGCTGATCTGTGGGAGACATGCCAGAACACAGCTAGTAGCTGCACAGGCACCAGAGTATACATGATTGGGTCATCCCTGAGCCCACATTTCAGTCCGGGAAGTAAATGCTGACCATGGATGACGCCTGAACAAAGATGGCTCCTTCATAGAGAGACCAGCAGATGAAGGCATTGTCAGAAGTACTGTGATCATGAGAGAAAATAAATACCTGGAAGTGTGCATTTATCATGAAAAAAAATCAATATATATATATATATATATATATATATATACATGATACTAGGTCCAGTTTAAAGGAATATGGTAAAAAAAAATGGTAAAAAATGTATTTTTATTTATTTATTTTTTACTAGTAATGATCAATGACATATAGTGAGACTGTGATATTGCAGTGGACAAATCTGACACTAACTGACACTTTGACACTTTTTTGGGACCAGTGACACCAATACAGTGATCAGTGCTAAAAATATGCACTGTCACTGTACTAATGACACTGACTGGGAAGGAGTTAACATCTGGGGCAATCAAAAGGGTTAACTGTGTGCCTAGCCTGCATTTGTGTACTGTGTAGTAGGTGTTTTTACAAGGGGAAGGCATTGATCCATGTCCCTGCTTTGCAGGAACACAGGATCAATGCCTTCCTTACTGACAGAACAGTGATCTGCCTTATATGCATAGGCAGATCGCCGTTCTGGCTCTCTGCCTAATGACTGATGAGTGCCGGCAGGGGCATCAAGTCTGTGGTACCACAGATCAGCTCCCGCTGTGTGTAATCACATCTGGAGCAGGTTGCTGGTGGTGCGGAAGTGCAGGATCACGTACTAGGTATGTGATCCTGCACAGCAGAGCCGCCTTGCTGCCATATATGTAAGTTATATGGTCGGCAAGTGGTTAAAGTGTAATTGTGGCTAAAATCAAAAATGGCATGTATGATACAGTCTGTCATTAGCATTAAAGCAATCGTTTTTGTTTTTCTGAACCCTCCCCCCACCCCTTGCAACATAGTTTATCACCTGGTGTTCTGGCCAGTAAGTCTGTTATTTTTCAATCACTTTTAACAGACCAAGCTGTAAAAATTTCATAAATTGTACCTTATCAAATTGGATACGGTGGCTGCCATTTTTTTTCCAGGCTTTTATTCCTTCTTTTTCTCCAGGTGATTGGCCGGTAACACACTTTCTGTCCATGGGTGGCTACATTCACTCCTTCACTGCATCTATGGAGGAGCAACGTAGCCACCCATGGACAGCAGCATTGTTAAGAGGGTGGTGTTGGAGGCATTAGTAGATCTAGATGGACTTTACATAAGTGACTATCAATTTAAAGCCAAACTCCAGCTTAACAATTATTAAGCAGTTACAGTAACAGTTGTGTTCCTTGTGGGATAAAACTCGTCCTTAACCGCTTTAGCACCAGAAGGTTTTACCCCCTTTTTTGCGATACGGCACTGCATTGATTTAACTGACAATTGCGCAGTTGTGCGATGCTGTACCCAAACAGTGCTCCTAGAGAGTGATTTCCAACTGTGGGGGGAATGCTGTGACTGGAGAAAAACAGAGATCCGTGTTTCTGCTTAGCAAAAACACAAGATCTCCATTTCACTTTTTCACTTTTTTGAATTAAAAAATAAGACAACAGTAAAGTTAGCCCAATTTTTTTTTTTATATTGTGAAAGATGATGTTACGCCAAGTAAATTTATACCTAACATGTCACGCTTCAAAGTTGCGCCCCCTCGTGGAATGGCGACAAACTTTTACCCTTAAAAATATCCTTCGGCGACGTTTAAAAAATTCTACAGTTTGCATGTTTTGAGTTACAGAGGAGGTCTAGGACTAGAATGATTGCTTTCGCTCTAACAATCGCGGCGATACCTCACATGTGTGGTTTGAACACCGTTTTCATATGCAGGCGCTGCCCACGTGTGCGTTCGCTTCTGCACGCGAGCTCGGCGGGACGGTGGCGCGTTTACATTTTTAATTTTTTTTCTTATTTATTTTACCTTTTATTTTTATTTTTTACTCTGTTCTTTTAAAACAAAATTGGGTCACTTTGATTCCTATTATAAGCAACGTAAACATCCCTTGTATTGGAAAAAAAGCATGACAGGACCTCTTAACCACTTGCCGCCCGCCCTATAGCGGATTGACGTCGGCAAAGTGGTTGCAGAATCCTGACAGGACGTCATATGACGTCCTCAGGATTTTGAGCCGCTGCGCGCCCCCGGGGGCGCGCATCGCGGCGATCGTTGCTGCGGGGTGTCAGTCTGACACCCCGCAACACCGATCTAGGTAAAGAGTCTCCGACGGAGACTCTTTACCACGTGATCAGCCGTGTCCAATCACGGCTGATCACAGTGTAAACAGGAAAAGCCGGTCATCGTCTTTTCCTCACTCGCGTCTGTCAGATGCGAGTAGAGGAGAGCCGATCGGCTGCTCCTCTGACAGGGGGGGTTTGTGCTGATCGATTATCAGCACAGCCCCCCGAGGATGCCCACATGCCCACTGGACCACCAGGGATGCCACTAGACCACCAGGGAAGCACACCATAAAGATATATAAGGTATGCCACCCTAGACCACCAGGGATAATGGATGCCAATCAGTGCCACAATGGATGCCAATCAGTGCCCACAATGGGCACCACTGATTGGCAGGCATTATTGTTTGGCACTGATTGGCATCCATTAGTACAGGACAGTGCCACCTATCAGTGCCCACCCATGCCACCTATCAGTGCCCACCCATGCCCACCCGTGCCACCTATCAGTGCCCATCCATGCCGCCTATCTGTGCCCATCAGTGCCCACCCGTGCCGCCTATCTGTGCATACCCGTGCCGCCTATCTGTGCCCACCCGTGCCACCTATCTGTGCCCACCCGTGCCGCCGATCTGTGCCCACCCGTGCCGACGATCGTTGCCCATCCGTGCCGCTGATTGTTGCCCATCCGTGCCGCCGATCGTTGCCCATCCGTGCCGCCGATCGTTGCCCATCCGTGCCACCTCATCGGTGCCCATCCGTGCCGCCTTATCCATGCCCGTCAGTGCAGCCCCATCAGTGCCCATCAGTGAAGGAGAAAACTAACTTATTTACAAAGTTTTGTAACTGAAACCAAAAAAAACCTTTTTTTTTTCAAAATTTTCGGTCTTTTTTTTATTTTTTAGCAGAAAATAAAAATCGCAGAGGTGATCAAATACCACCAAAAGAAAGCTCTATTTGTGGGAACAAAATGATAAAAATGTAGTTTGGGTACAGTGTACCATGACCGCGCAATTGTCATTCAAAGTGCAACAGCGCAGAAAGCTGAAAATTGGTCTGGGCAGGAAGGTGTTTAAGTGCCCAGTATGGAAGGGGTTAAAAAATGAAATCTGGGGTCAAAAAGACCTCAGATCTCATATTTACACTAAAATGTGATAAAAAACAAAAACAAAATGTAATGTCATTTAAAAAAATAAAATGAAAAAGTCCCTTTAAGAGCATTGGGCGTAAGTGACGTTTTGACATCTCTTCCGCCCTACAATGATATGGAGACGGGTGGGGGGCCATCTTCCCCTCACTCGTCTCCATGTCAGGCCAGGAGAAGGATCCAATCACCTCCGTCGCTACCGACAGCTCCGGTAAGCGGCGGAGGGCACCTCTCTCCCGCCACCGATAGAAGTGATCTTGCGGCCAATCCGCCGCAGAGACCACTTTTATCTTGAAGCGGACCGCCCGCTCTTGAAGAGGATACTGGGGTTAAGGTAGCTAGCTGCTACAATAACAATGATATTCCTCTCCAAAGTAGTGACGTAAAACGACGGCGGGTGGTCCAGAAGTGGTCAAAGGAACAGGAGAGGTTGGCCCCCTAGTCTGCGTGCCGCCCCACTAGTTTTCATGCAGGGATGCATAGTTTCTATGAGGTTTTTTTCTCTCAAGCCACATGATTAGAGCCTGAGGCTAATTGGCTTGAAAAAAGTTGGGCTCGGGGTGCAGAGCACTGCGCCCCGAACCCACCCACTTATGACACTAGCGAATCAACATTCGCTATTGTCTTCCGGCTTCTCCTTCTGGGTCAATCAGGACAGGAGGAGGATCGGGTTGGCCAGGAGGAGAAGCCGAGGAAGTCAAAGAAGGCGCGGGGGTGGAGGCCGGGCGAGTGCGGACCTGGGGGGTTTGTTTGCCGCCCTCCTCCCCCAAAATAAAAGTTTAGCACCAGCCGCCACTGTAAAGGAAGCTGAAAAATAACAGACGCACTGGCTGGATCACCAGGTGAAAATAAAGAAAAAAAAAAACAAATGCAGCCACCAAATGTAAGGATTGGTAAGATGCTATATATTACATTTTTGATTTATTTTGATTTTCGGTTTGGAAGTTGTAAGTAAAAGTGAACTTTTTTATGCTTATTCTGATTTATTATGCTTTCATTTTTTTTATCATGCTTTAATTCTTTTTTATGTCTTTAACTTTTTGTAACAACAAATTATATTTTTCGCTTCTATGACTTAAAGCGGAGCTCCACCCTAAAGTGGAACTTCCGCTGATCGGAACCCTCCCCCCCTCCGGTGTCACAATTGACACCTTTCAGGGAGGAGGGGGGTGCAGATACCTGTCTAAGACAGGTATCTGCACCCACATCCGGGCGTCCTCTCTGCTGGAAATCTGCGGGAAGCACGTCACTTCCCGCAGATTCCCCGTTGTGTTCTGGGAGACATTCGGCTCCCAGAACACAGGGGACCATTCAGAACGGCGCAGCGCGACTCGCGCATGCGCCGTAGGGAACCGGGCATGAAGCCGCAAGGCTTCACTTCCTGGTTCCCTCACCAAGGATGGCGGTGGAGGCAGCAGATAGACGAGCAATTGCTCGTCCTCTGCTGCGGACGTCGCTGGACTCCAGGACAGGTAAGTGTCCTAATATTAAAAGTCAGCAGCTGCTGTATTTGCAGCTGCTGGCTTTTAATAAAAAAAAATCCGCGGCACCTCCGCTTTAAAGGGTTAGTTTAGATATAAAGTGCTAAATGTAAGTAAAATTTACATTTGTTATGCTTATTCAGATTTATTATGCTTTCATGTTTTATCATGCTTTAATTCTTTTTTTTTATGTCTTTGTAACAACATTTTATATTTTAAGCTTATATGACTTAAAGGGTTAGTTTAGATGTAAAGTGCTAAATGAAAGATCAAAAAGATCTCATATTTGGGAAAGAAGTCTGTTTAACAATTTTGATTTTTTTTTTTTTGATAATATCTATGACTTTTTATTTCTCAAAATCCATTTTCCAGTAGCAGTAATAGGCTTGCCTGGAGCCTTGTCTGCTTCTATGGCTGGAACTTTGCTGTTCTAGTCACAGATACACTTTGTTCCCCCCTTGTGTAATAGTGCCCGGTGTCCGTGGAATGTTCAGCCCCGGCTCACAGAGACAATAGATGGGCCGCTGGTACATGGCTGAGGCATAAGAGCAACATGTAGAGTTCCCGGAATTTCCATTAGGTTTTTACCAGAATATAATTACAGTGCGGTGATCCATTTACAACGAAGGAATCTCAATTAATCTCTGCAGAACAACATGGTGTAATAAAACAAACTGTAAATATAGCTGAAAAAACTGTTCATTTACAATGAGAAATACAGTACGACCATAGAAAAATAACACCTGTTACAAACAAAAATCCTTAAAACCAAATACCTACAATTTACAATTGGTTTTATGTTTTTTTTTTTTTTTTTTTTTTTTTAAGCATCACTGCATTAATATTTAACAATTTAAAGTACCGTATACACTCGAGTATAAGCCGAGTTTTTCAGCACATTTTTTTGTGCTGAAAATGCCCCCCTCGGCTTATACTCGAGTCACCTTTTTGTGCCTGATCTCCCGGACTTTGGGGACCCGGTACCGGCCAGCAGTAGGTCCCATGGACCCCAAACTTGGCACACATGTAGCCCCATTTCTCCTCTATAAGTGTGCAAAGTTTTTTGTCTGGGGGACCTACGGCCGGGGAGCACCGATTTTTCAAAGCCGGGCACCCCTTCTATAGACTCCCATGTTAAACGTCAGTCTAGTCAAGGACACAGTGAGGCATGGGCACAGTGAGGCATGGGCACAGTGAGGCATGGACACAGTGAGGCATGGGCACAGTGAGGCATGGGCACAGTGAGGCATGGACACAGTGAGGCATGGACACAGTGAGGTATGCACATGGACACAGTGAGGCAAAGTGAGGCACAGTGAGGCATGCAGATGGACACCCTAGGCTTATACTCGAGTCAATACGTTTTCCCAGTTTTTGTGGTAAAATTTGGTGCCTCGGCTTATATTCGGGTCGGCTTATACTCGAGTATATACGGTAGATGTAAAGCATAGCTTTGCTAGAGCCTTGTGTATCATAAACAACTGCTATTTTTTAGTAAAAATTACTGTATTTATTGGCGTATAACACGCACAGGCGTATAACACGCACCCTAACTTTAAAAAGGAAGTTTCCGGAAAAAAACGTTCCAAAGCCCCCTGCGTATAACACGCAGGCACAGTTTACCCTCTATTTTCAGGGTAAAAAAGTGAGTGTTATACGCCAATAAATACAGTAATAATTTTTCACCTTTTTTAATCATTTGTTTCATCTTAGAGCTGCTGATCTTCTTCAGTGTTTTTGCAATTGTAGCTGCTGAGGTTTGGACGGGTTCTCCCTATGTAGTACAGTGGTTACCAGTCACACAAGCAACAGTCCATTCACTCCAACTTCATTAACCGCTTGAGGACCACTGCACGCCGATGTACGTCGGCAGAATGGCACGGCTGGGCACATGGGCATACAGGTACGTCTCCTTTAAGAGCCCAGCCGTGGGTTGCGAGCGCGCCGCCGGCGGCGCGCTCGCGACCCGGTCCTCTTCTCTGTGACCATCCGCCGCTGGTGTCCCGCGATCAGGTCACAGAGCTGAAGAACGGGGAGAGGTAAGTGTAAACAAACCTCTCCCTGTGCTTCCTAGTGAGCCTGTCACTGATCGTCTGTTCCCTGTCATAGGGAACGACGATCAGTGACGTCACACGCTAAGCCACGCCCCCCACAGTAAGCAAAACACATCAGGGCACACTTAACCCCTACAGCGCCCCCACCTGGTTAACCCCTTCACTGCCAGTGTCATTTTCACAGTAACCAGTGCATTTTTATAGCACTGATCGCTGTAAACATGACAATGGTCCCAAAAATGTGTCAAAAGTGTCCGATGTGTCCGCCATAATGTCGCAGTCATGAAAAAAATCGCTGATCGTCGCCATTACTAGTAAAAAAAAAAAACAATAAAAATGCCACAAAACTATCCCCTATTTTGTAAACGCTATAACTTTAGCGCAAACCAATCAATAAATGCTTATTGTGATTTTTTTTACCAAAAATATGTAGAAGAATACATATTGGCCTAAACTGAGGAAAAAAAATGTTTTTTTATATATTTTTGGGTATATTTATTATAGCAAAAAGTAAAAAATATTGAATTTTTTAAAAAATTGTAGCTCTATTTTTGTTTATAGCGCAAAAAATAAAAACCTCAGAGGTGATCAAATACCACCAAAAGAAAGCTCTATTTGTGGGAAAAAAAGGACGCCAATTTTGTTTATGAGCGCATTTGTCAGTTAAAGCGACGCAATGCCGAATCGCAAAAAGGGACCTGGTCCTTATGCTGCATATTGGTCCGGGGCTTAAGTGGTTAAGCAGCCTAGGGAATGTCTTTTTAGGTTTTATTGCTGAAAAAATGTTAACAGTTGAAGGAAAAGGGGGTATGGGATTCTCCAAACGCAAAAATTATACAATTTATTTTTTTGTTGTTGTTCAATTCCCTTTAGATTTACCTTTAACTATGTAGTGCAAGGGCCTGCCTGATTGCATTCAATTTCAGTATTTAGGTGTGACCTCATATTATATGGTTTTGGTAAATCTAAAGGAAAATTGCACCAGAAAATTGTATAATGTGTACCCAGCTTTGAGCTCAATTGACTGAGGATACTATTCTCTTTGAAAAAAGGCAACACAGTCTATCTCTCACAGCTGGAAACCATAAGATACCTCAGAATAGATAAAGTCACAAAGCTGGGGACAATGAGGTACCAAAAAGCAATGTAAGTGCTCTCTCTTCATCTATTATTTTTTCTTTATTTTATATATTTATTTATTTGTTCTTTTCTCTCTTGAGTGGTCTATGTAGTAATGTATGGGAATGGTACATGCTATAACCAACGCTGTATCCTGGCCTAGGCCAACAAGGCCCAGGCCTAGGGCAGCACTTTGCAGGGGAGCAGCATGGAAAGAGTCCCCGCCGGCTTGCGCTACACTGTTAGTGTAACGCAAGCTGCTTCTAATTTTGACTGTACCTTCCTCACTGTGCTATATGTCTTCTGCTGCACCATTGGCATGGTTATATCTTCTTAGTCCTCTCCATAAAATTATCAGAAATATGTGCTTAAAGTAGAACTATAGGCAACACTTTTTTTTTTCATTTTGGATAGAGTAAGGGAGGGTTATAGCCCCTGTCAGTTTATTTTTTTACCATCCCTGTCCCATTGCAGAGATTTCCCTTCACTTCCTGCCCCATAGCCAAACAGGAAGTGAGAGGAAATCTATATAAATTAAGGGAATTCATTGCCCCCCCCCCAGGCCCTCAGAACTAGTGTCCCCACTTGAAATTTTCAGGGCGGGTCTTAAAAAGCAAGGGATGTGGCCTTGACAGGAAGGGGTGGGTCATATTTAAATGAGTCAGGCCTAGGGCAGCACAAAACCTAAATTCACTACTGGCTATAACCCTATATTTAGTAGTTAACGAAGCCATAGCAATTTTATAAAGAGTAGGTAAGAATTAGAGGCAGTTGTTTTATAAAAATATACAAGGGGTCTTTAAAAAGTTTCTGTTTATATTTAATTGAGTTTTAAAAAGTGCGGAAACTTTTTGAAGAACCCTTTTATAATTATGTACATTTTATTTTATTTATTTTTTATATATGAAAATTTTTTTATTTTCCTTTCTTTCTTCCCTTCTTCCTTTCTGTACCCTATTAATATTAAATTATTATTTAAAAAAAGGATTAAAAAAATGCAGTAGAAAGGTCATAGACTTCTATGACTAAGCTCTGGGGGGGGGGGGGGCAGGACTAAATGAGTCAGTAACTTTTTGAATAACCCTCGTATAATTATGTACATTTTTTTTTGTATATGGAAATATTTTTATTCTCCTTTTTTCCTTCCCTTCTACCTGTCTGTACCCTATTAATATGAAAATATTATTAAAAAATGGATTTAAAAAAATGCAGTAGAAAGGTAATAGACCTCTATGACTAAGCCCTGGGGGAAGGGCGAAATGAGTCAGTGGCGTGTCTTGGGAAGACCCGAGGCTGAGGCCATTTTGAGATCCCCTGTCATTTGGTGAGCTGTAGGTGTGTGGCATCTTGCTACTGCATTGGTGGATCGCTCTTAGGATAAGCTTTTTGGACACCTTGCACCATATCATTTGTGGATCACTGGAGTGGTAATGTCAAGCACATTAAGCAGGACTAAAAGAGACTGGTATTGTTGTGAGTTCAGAAAAGCTAAAGTCTCATAGCTGCGACCCATGATGTAAATCCTGAATAGTTAAAGTATCATACCTGGTGACAATGAGTTCAGAGTTCAGAAGTCTCATAGCTGGGACCCATGATGTAAATCCTGAATAGTTAAAGTATCATACCTGGTGACCATGAGTTCAGAGTTCAGAAGTCTCATAGCTGGGACCCATGACGTAAATTCTGAATAGTTAAAGTATCATACCCAGTGACCATGAGGAAGCCCCAGAATAGTTAAATTATCATAGCAGGGGGCCATGAGGAATGTTTCTGGTTATGCTATTTCAGATGCATGTACTGTATTATTATGGAAGGAAGACCTTTCCTACGGCGAGAGAAAGTGACGAGTCTGTATAAGTTGTCATCACCTAAAGGTGGTATAGGAGAAGGCTTTCAGGTTGAATCATGCAGCTTTAGCTAATCATTCTGTGGACACAATCCAAGGATGATTAACACTAGTAAAGGTGATATAGCTTTTAAAGTGGTCCTCTAAGCCAAGGGTCAATAATATTTTAGTGTTTGGTTGATGAGTAAATAGATTTTTGCCTGCTAATGGTTTACTTTTTCTTGTGTGTCATATAAGATCTAGATGGTTCTATAATGCGGCGTACACACGATCGTTTTTCATGCCGTTAAAAATGCCATTTTTAAAAATGGCCATTAAAACCGATCGTGTGTATGCTCCAGAGCATTTTTAACGGCATGAAAAACGGCCATTAAAAATTTCGAACATGCTCTATTTTTTCATGTCGTTTTTTTTTAACGACGTGAAAAACGATAGTGTGTATGCTTTTACTAGGGGAAAAAAAACGTGCATGCTCAGAATCAAGTATGAGACGGGAGCGCTCGTTCTGGTAAAACTAGCATTCGTAATGGAGATAGCACATTCGTCACGCTGTAACGGACTGAAAAGCACAAGGCTGAAAAGCGCGAATCGCCGCTCAACAAAGTTTACTAACATGAAGGGTGGCGCCATTCGAACGGAACTTCCCCTTTATAGTGCCGTCATACGTGTTGTACGTCACTGCGCTTTGCTCGAGCGTTTTTTTTAATGATCGTGTGGATGCAAGACAGGCTTGAGAGGAAACATGAAAAAAAACGACGAGAAAAACGTCGGTTAAAAAAATGGCATGAAAAACGATCGTGTTTACGCCGCATTAGATTGTTCTACACACACCTTGAAAGTTACAAGATGATCCCATTTATGGTGGATTTTTTTTGTTCAATTTAGATTATGAAAAATTCACAGAAACAGTGTGAGCAGCACAGGAAAGTAATGCCACGTACACACGACCGTTTTTAATGTCATTGAAAAAAACTATGTTTTTCTCGACGTGATTCTTCTCAAGCCTGCCTTGCCTACACACTATCATAAAAAAATGCTCAAGCAAAGCGCGGTGACGTACGAAATGTACGACAGCACTATAAAGGGGAAGTTCCAATCGGATGGCGCCACCCTTTGGGCTGCTTTTGCTGATCCTTGTGTTAGTAAAGTTTGGTGAGAGACGATTCACGCTTTTCAGCCGCGTGCTCTTCAGTCCGTTACAGCGTGACGAATGTGCTATCTCCATTACGAACGCTAGTTTTACCAGAACGAGCGCTCCCGTCTCATAACTTTCTTCTAAGCATGCGCGTTTTTTTTCACGTCGTTAAAGCCTACACACGGCCATTTTTCATGACGAGAAAAACGACGACGTGAAAAACGACGAGAAAAATTAGAGCCTGTTCCAAATTTTTCATGGCCATTTTTCACGTCGTGAAAAATGCTCTGAAGCCCACACACGATCGTTTTTAATGACCATTTTAAAAAATGCCATTTTTCTCGTCATGAAAAACAGTCGTGTGTACGCGGCATAAGACACCAGGGTCCGTGGGAGAATAAAAATCAGGATCCATGGCTGGGGGATCACGTCATTGAATTCTACAATAAATATAGAATCCCAACGACACACACGGTCCTTTAGACTTTACCGATAACCAAAATTTCACTTTTGGGTAGACTGATCCTTAAATGTCAGTACAGTACTCTACAATTGAGCATAAGAACAGTTTATAAGCTCAAAAGAACAGGGAGTGATACGAATAATTGTATGAATTCATTAAAGCACTTCTGGCTATGTTGGCACAATATAAAAATTGGATATTATGAGATCTACAGAATCTCAATATGGAGCACCCTCAGCCACTTTAAAGATATAAGTATAATTGATACATTTTGTACCATTTCACTATTAAAAGGAATGAACTGAATGAAAAAAAAATTCTGTATCTTTTAGTGATACCAAATCAACAATACATTCCATTAAGCAAGGATCCATAATCTCTGATATCCCAATCTGGAGAATAAGATGTTCTTATGTTGCTATTATCATTCTGCAAAGAACTTGACACTCCTTGCTTCAGTTTAGTCAAGGTGTGTTTTTCCATTTCAAAAGATGTCAATGCCTCCTCTAATTGGAAGTGTCCAACTCATATCTCAGCGATGTATTTCTTTTTGCAGTTTGCCATCTGCTCCTTTTGGCCTGTCAAAGGTTTGGCACAAATTGCAGCCACGCTGCACTCTTTTGATGTCAGACATTGTCAGGTGTTTTGCAAGTTAGAAAGAAAGAGGAACTGCAGATAATTGATGGGTGTACACCCCAGAAGCCGAGAGTGCTGGAAGTGGGACTATTACATACTGAGCACTCGTATGTGACCACAAATAACCTTCATTAACTTACGTGCAGTTTTGTTTCTGAGTATAAATACATTTATTGAAAAAGTTGATATATAGACGTTAGACATGTAGACCTTCAAAGTTCTCTTGCCAAATCATTTTAAGAGTGTATAGAGAACTACGAGAGAGACAAGGAGATGATACATGGGAAGGCAGAAGAATGATAGATTAGATAAATAGATAGATAGATAGATAGATAGATAGATAGATAGATAGATAGATAGATAGATAGATAGATAGATGGATAGATAGCTAGATAGATGGATACACAGACAGATAGATAGATGGATACACAGACAGATAGATAGATAGATACACAGACAGATAGATAGATAGATTTAATATTTCAATATATCCAACATTTTATCATTTATATTATGTAAAGTGTATTTAAAGCCATAACTTTTTCTTAAGTTCAATAGAGTGGGGAGGGGATCAAAACCTTTCTCTGGGTTTTTACTACTGTCTGTGTCCCAAAATTCTTTTTCTTTGAGGGGATTTCTTCTGATTCAGAGGGATTTCCTCACTTCCTGCTGTGTCCATAGGACAGGAAGTGAAGTTAACTATCTCCAAACGAAAATGTAAACATTTTTTTGGTATATTTTTGTATCGAGAATGCATATATCAAGAATGCGGGTAACAGAGAGACTGGTCAATTAAGAAACATGAAGATGGCAACTTATGCCACGTACACACGACCGTTTTTCCTGTCATGCAAAAAACCAACATTTTTCTCAACGTGATTTGTCATGATTCCTCTCAAGCCTGCCTTGCATGCACACGTTCAGGAAAAAAAACGCTTGGGCAAAGCGCTGTGACATACAACACGTACGACAACACGTACGAAGGCACTATAAAGGGGAAGTTCGATTCGAATGGCGCCACCCTTTGGGCTGCTTTTTCTGATCTGGTGTTAGTAAAGTTTGGTGAGAGACGATTAGCGCTTTTTAGCCTCGTGCTTTTCAGTCTATTACAGCGTGACGAATGTGCTATCTCCATTACAAACGGTAGTTTTACCAGAACGAGCGCTCCCGTCTCATACTTGACTCTGAGCATGCACGTTTTTTTTTCCCCTCGGAAGAGCATACACACAAGCGTTTTTCGCAACGAGAAAAAGAACGACGGGAAAAACGGCGAGAAAAAATAGAGCAGGTTCTAATTTTTTTGCGGGCAGTTTTCTCGTTGAGAAAACTGCTATGGAGCATACACACGACCAGTTTTCACGACCAATCTAAAAAATAGCAGTTTTCTCGTCATGAAAAACGGTCGTGTGTATGCGGCATTAGAGTTTAGTAGTATAAGTTGAAGATAAAATAAGAGTACTGGGTCTTAGGGTAAACATTAAAGGACATTTGGATGAAAAGACCAAATTTTTAACTATTCACTACTAATTCTTTATGCAGTTATATATCCAATATATGCACACACTGAGCCAGACTAAAAAGCATTCACAGTCTGTACCACAAACCACCAAAATGAGCACAAACACTTGCAGTGGCTTGACTCGAAGTTTACAGAAGCAAATAGTTTATTAACAATTTGTTCATGTTAGAACTCAGTTCCTGGACAAGAAAGTCCTAAATCTTGTCAATAACAAAACAAACTGGATGAATAGCCAACCTTTTGGGTCAACCTGAAGGACTTGGGAACTGTTCTACTACCACAGAATCTCCTGAGCTCTTATGCCTGACTAAAGTACACTCACGCTAGGCACAGTTGAACTGAACCATGCCCAATTTCGATTGTCCTCCTTAACCTGTTGGTCTGCACTCACAATGGGCTATAAGCAAGTGTTCCTGGGCATGCTTACATCATCACCCCTGACAACCAGACCACAATGATCAGTGCCCTGTGGATGGTTCTGTGCACAGTTTACACTCACACTGATGTAAACTGTTCCAGACCAAGAGTGAACCATGTCCAGGACCACTGCTTCTGAGTAGTCCTGGGCATGGTACCCTTAATTGTTCCCTGAGAACAGTTTGGAATACTCATACTACACAAACAAACTGGACCAAAGAGGTGAAGCATGCCTGGGCATGGTTAAAACTGTCAGTGTGAGTGCACCCTAATGAGCAAAGCATCCCACTGTCAACAGACTACGTGAGGTCCATTCACTCTACTGCTTAAGCCATGAGAACTGAAGCAGATCATCCCAGACCAAAAGTGAACCATACCCAGGACCACCTCTTCTGAGTAATCCTGGGCATGGTACCATTAACCGTTCCTGAAAACCGTTTGGGAAAACTCATACTACACAAATCAACTGGACCAAGGGTGAACCATGCCTGGGCATTGTTAAAACTTCCAGTGTGAGTGCATCCTTAATGAGCAAGGCATCCCACTGTCAACAGACTACATGAGGTCCAATTGTTCTATTGCTTAAGCCATGCAAACTGCTCTTACACCACAGAAGAGTAGGGAAATACATATTTCTCACTCCCAGGTGTGCAAAGATCCCATCTCCTCGTCAGAACTTCTCTTTACAACTTACAATAGAGTTCTTCCAGGCCCTGTTACTGCATGTTCTCAAATAAAAAGAGACCTCTCACATCTTATACTGCTGCATTCTTATAGGGAAACACAAGCATAAATGTACAAAAACAAATACACGTAAAATAAATGAACTAATAAAATCCGTGAAACAAAAAAAGTTTATCTTATTGTTACCTACATTTTCCCCCCAATACTTCCCCCCCTCCTACGTTCAGTAGCTCTGACTTTAAGCTAATAATTTCTATCAGGAAGTCTTTATCAGTTGCAAAAAAGCTCAGGCAGCAAAGGTTCAGCATTCTAGATGAAGTATAGTAGATGTTCAAAGACATTTGAAGACAAAGTTAAACATACAATGCACACCTTGAGACAGAATTTGTTTTGACTATAATTCCCACCCAATGTTTCCTTCTATGTGTGAAATGCAAAAAACAGCTAAAAGAATCACATTCTCATTAAATGCGAGTCAAATAAATAATATTTCCAGTGCCAAGAAAGAACTACCAGACATATGGTAGCTCCAGACATCATCTTTAAAAGAGTGTTTTGTCGTTTTTATGTGGCCTTTGTAGTTTGTTATGTTCTTGTATTGTACTGGTTATATTTATTTATAAAACTGGTTCAACAAAGACGCAGGGTATAGGATGTCATGCAACCAGTTAGAACATTAGGATGTTAACACATCAAAATATTTAATCTCAGTCTGTAAATCTTGTATGCATAGGTGTAGGAAATTTGTCATGGTTGGATTTAGGACTTTACGCAGACATCTTGAATGTGATTACGAATGAATATTGGATTCTTCCCAGGTGATACAGGGTGCTTAAGAAAAATTACAGCTGAAGTTTCTTTTTTTGAGCTGTAAATGAGCTAGATGTTCCTCGGTTCCACCTTCCAAGTGCTCCTAGACTAGATGGATTTATTATTAGTGGAGATGGAATGGAGAACCAAGGACATGTTCTATCTGATCTTCTACTAGGAAAATTGGAAGACATGTTAACTGCACACAGACAATTATCAGATTGGTTGAGTCACATTGGACATCTAAGTGAGTCCTAGCAGGCTTGAAGAAGAATACACATTTACATTTACAGCAATTAAAACATTACTGCTCTAAGCATCATTTGCCTAGTTTCCAGCCCTGGGTACCACTACAGCTCTGAACTCATCTCCACTCTAATGCTCTGTACACACGATCGGATTGTCCTTCGGAAAAAAAAAACAGACGGTTTGTCCAACGGAGTTCCGACGGAATTCCGCTCAAGCTGTCTTGCATACACATGGTCACGCTAAAATCCAACCGTCAAGAACGCTGTGACGTAAAACACTACGACGAGCCGAGAAAATTAAGTTCTATGCTTCCGAGCATGCGTCTAATTGTTTCCGAGCATGTGTGGTTTTTAGTCCGTTGGAATTGCATACAGACGAATGGAAATTGAGAACATGTTCTCTATCTAAGTCCGTCGGAATTTCCGAAGGAAAAAGTCCGATGGGGCATACACACGGTCGGAATATCCGATGAAAAGATCCCGTCTGACTTTTTCCATCGGAAAATCCGGTCGTGTGTACAAGGCATTAAAAGATGAAATGCTGCACACCAGATCAAACTTAACAGTTATTGTTTATTTTGATTGGGTTGGTACATATCTCTGCCTACATATGGAAATGCCCATATACACAGCCTCATCTTGGCACGTCAGCAGTGGTGATAATTGTTACCTATGTCCTGAGTATGATTCAAAACCTTGTGCAAATTGTTATGCTATTTGGACAAATTAACAAAGAAAAAGCAAAAAGGTGGGACTTTAAATGAAGTACGCGGTGGGACAAAATATTATATTAAATACAAATTGTATTTATTAGTCTACATATCTACAAAATATTCTGTCACTCTATACCAGTGTTTCTCAACTCCAGTCCTCAAGGCCATTTTTTTTCAGGATTTCTCTCAGATGAAACTGCTGTGGTAATTACTAAGGCAGTGAAACTGATCAAATCACCTGTGCAAAATAATGGAAAACCTGAAAACATGACCTGTTGGGGCGCCTTAAGGACTGGAGTTGAGAAACACTGCTGTATACCTGTCATGGATATGCAGTAGTGTTTGTCTGTCAGCTTACCTTCCTTCCCATGTGTTCATCTTAGAGGCCAGAACCCTTTCACCTGGCTTCCTTTATAATCTCCTCCCAGCCTGACTCCACCCCAGGCCCTATCACAGAACACTATATTAACCTGTGCACTGCAAGCCTGCTTGGCTGATCAACGTGTTTGTTAGGCATTGTGTGTTTGGGTTCCTGCCTGCCGTGTGCTTCGTCTGTCTCTCTGTTACATATTTGGCTTGTCCCCGTCTATCCCTGTCTGCTCGTGACCCTTGACCTTCGGCTCGTTCTCTCGTTATCCTTGTCTGCTTGTGGCCCCTGACCTTCAGCTTGTTATTCGGTTCTCTCATATCTTGTGCTGCTGCTTCCCCTCTTTTCCCCTTATCCTATGGGGCGTGAGCTAGGAAACTCCAGGGGCCGCGACCTGGTCCCAGCCTGCAGCATAACATCCTCACCACTAGAGGCCCTGGAGAAGACCTGCTGGGTCTTAGACTCCGCGCCCTGGGGAATCTTGGCTCTAGCTTCCGTTGGGATCCCGGTTGTGCTCCTCTGGTCCCGCTTTCCACAACCACCCAGTTTCCTATCCGCAGCAGTCAGCCATAGGGTTCACTACCTTGCGGTGCACTCCTGTCCCCCTACGGTGTGCATCTGTCACCTGGCCACAGGTGACCTTGACAGTTTGATCAGCCATGGACCCGGCTGACATCCCGATCCCCGCGGATGATCCATTGCGGGGCATAGTCCACAGACTTGAAACCCAGGAATCGAATCAGACTCAGGTGATGCGATTCCTCCAGGATCTGGCTTCTCGATTCGAGCAGCTTCAGGCCTCCTTGGGAACCCCGAATCCGCAACCTCAAGTACAACCAGCGGTGGTACCTATCGCACCAGTCGCAGCCACACACTCACTAACACTGCCAGCTCCGTTCCGTTTCTCTGGGGACTCCAAGGCCTGCAGAGGGTTCCTTAGCCAATGCATGATTCATTTTGAGCTTCAGCCTCAAAACTTTCTGTCTGATAGGGCAAAGGTAGCCTATATCATTTCCCTCCTCTCTGGTGAAGCTTTAGCCTGGGCAGCCCCTCTGTGGGAACTGAATGATCCAGTGGTTTCTAGCCTGTCTGGCTTCTTGAAACTTTTTCGGAATATCTTTGAAGAACCGGCTCGTGTCTCTTCAGCGGCCAGCGCCCTTCTACGTCTCCGCCAAGAGTCTGCTTCAGTGGGACAGTACGCCCTTAATTTCCGCATACTGTCGACTGAGTTGAGCTGGAACAATGAGGCCTTAGTCGCAACCTTTTTGCATGGCCTTTCTGATAGAGTGAAGGATGAATTAGCAGGAAGAACCATCCCCAATGATCTGGACGGAGTTATCTCCTTGTGTAACCAGATCGATATTCGCTTTCAGGAAAGGACCCTAGAAAAGCGGCGCCAGCACTCCTTGGTCCTTAGTCAGCCTGAGCTCCCCTCTCCTCGACCCGTCGAGCATCTCCTGCCAGCTGAGGAACCCATGCAGCTGGGCAGGACCAGGCTATCCCCAGAGGAACGTGCTAGGCGCAGAACTCTAGGCCTGTGTCTCTACTGTGGGGGCAAAGGTCATTTTCGTGACACTTGCTCTCTTTGTCCAGAAAAACGTTTGGGTCCACTTCATCTGGAAAGGGGAGTATTGGACCCAGAAATATCACCTTCCCCTTCTCGTCTTCTGCTTTCTGTGTTCCTTCATGTTGGTGCTTCTTCTCATTCGGTCTCAGCATATCTGGATTCCGGAGCCGCTGGTAATTTCATGGACTGGGAAATCGCGTCGTCCATGAGACTTACTCTTTTGCCCCTCACCACGCCATTGGTGGTCTTGGCGATTGATGGTACTGTTCTCCCAGGGGGACCTATCCGCTTCCAGACCCTCCCTGTTAAGATGTCGGTAGGGACACTCCACCAGGAGTGGATATCCTTCCTTATCTTACCCAAGGCCTCAACACCTATAATTTTGGGTCTCCCATGGTTACAGCTCCATTCTCCTCATGTGGACTGGACTACTGGACAGATCCTGGCTTGGGGTTCCTCCTGTTCCTCGTCCTGCCTACCCAAGGTTGCCCCCTGTGAACCTGAGCCGGTCATTCATTCCAGGTCGCATAACCATTTACATTTCTCTGTCCCTAATCGCCCTTGGACGCACAGCCAGGCTAGCTTGTCTACAAGTCCTGCAGTCGCTACGTCTTGCGATGCGATTCAGGTAGTCACTACACCTGACTCTGCTATTCACTCGGCCTCTGTACTAGTTATGCCAGTCCAGCCCATGCCCAGTGAGCCGCCTACTTTTTCTTGTTCAGGACATTCTGCTTGTCTTTCAGCTATTCAGCTTGACTCCTGTGACATGTCACCCTCTACCCAACCCGACTTCAGGGTTCCACTGACATCTGCCCAGTTTGATGGTCCTGTGCTAGATGACCAGTTCATCTTTAAGGGTCTAGGGGACCCTCCTCAGATTTCTGTTGATCCTCTCATGCCCTTGCTTATTCCTAGAGAGCCTTTGGTCCTCAATAGATCTTCTTGTCATCTCCCTACCTCGGTTCTGGTCTCTGAGGATAATCTAAAGTACGAGGTTAGACAAGTTCTGGATTCTCGGCTCTGCAGAGGTATTCTTCAGTACCTTGTGCATTGGAGAGGTTTTGGTCCTGAGGAGGCGTCTTGGATCGCTGCATCTGATGTCGTTGCACCTCATCTGTTGAGGAGGTTTCATCTGAGATTTCCCTTTAAGCCTGGGCCCAGGCGGGGGAGGGCCCATAAGAGGGAGGGTACTGTCATGGATATGCAGTAGTGTTTGTCTGTCAGCTTACCTTCCTTCCCATGTGTTCATCTTAGAGGCCAGAACCCTTTCACCTGGCTTCCTTTATAATCTCCTCCCAGCCTGACTCCACCCCAGGCCCTATCACAGAACACTATATTAACCTGTGCACTGCAAGCCTGCTTGGCTGATCAACGTGTTTGTTAGGCATTGTGTGTTTGGGTTCCTGCCTGCCGTGTGCTTCGTCTGTCTCTCTGTTACATATTTGGCTTGTCCCCGTCTATCCCTGTCTGCTCGTGACCCTTGACCTTCGGCTCGTTCTCTCGTTATCCTTGTCTGCTTGTGGCCCCTGACCTTCAGCTTGTTATTCGGTTCTCTCATATCTTGTGCTGCTGCTTCCCCTCTTTTCCCCTTATCCTACGGGGCGTGAGCTAGGAAACTCCAGGGGCCGCGACCTGGTCCCAGCCTGCAGCATAACATCCTCACCACTAGAGGCCCTGGAGAAGACCTGCTGGGTCTTAGACTCCGCGCCCTGGGGAATCTTGGCTCTAGCTTCCGTTGGGATCCCGGTTGTGCTCCTCTGGTCCCGCTTTCCACAACCACCCAGTTTCCTATCCGCAGCAGTCAGCCATAGGGTTCACTACCTTGCGGTGCACTCCTGTCCCCCTACGGTGTGCATCTGTCACCTGGCCACAGGTGACCTTGACAATACCACAGTATCACATGTTAATACTTCATAATTAATATAATTCATATATAAAAATACAAAACTAGGTACCTGCATAGTCTATGGTTCCTCGAATCCCTATCATTAAAAAAGAATGAAAATTGCTAGATAAAAATCTGTGTTACATATATAATATAAATTAGGTTGATAAACAGTCCACAAGAAAAATAGTAACACATGATTGATATTGGAATCCGGCATCTAATGACTCATGTTAAATTATATTAATTTCAAAGTTCATGAATGGAATCCACAGTAAATTGAAATAATATAATAACACATAATTGATATTAGAACACGACATCTCTTGGCTCGACGCGTTTCGTGACTTGGCGTCACTCATCAGGAGCAAGCGTGTAATATATATCTGCAATGACATATGGTCACAAATATTGAGAATGACAGAGGGGAAACCCCATGTGTTGCTTACATGTTACTGTGGGCCATGAGTCCCCCCATATTTGGACAAATTATTTTACAACCAGACTGAACTCACTTGGTTCACTTCACTAAGTTTAGTTATACAGGCGGTCCACGTGTTACAAACAAGATAGGGACTGTAGGCTTGTTCTTAAAGCGGAGGTTCCGCGGCAAAACTTTTTTTTTTTTTTTCCTGCATTCAATGGGGTTTCCCATTAATAAAGTACACTTACTTGTTTCGTTTCTGCTGGTATCCGCTGTCCGTTTTCCTCGTAAAGAAGGAGTTATAAAATATGTTTCTCTGTGTTTCCATTTTGCTTGTGGGCATTGTGAAGCCCACAAGCAATCATTTCCTGGAGTAGCGCCGTAAATGAAAAGGTTGCCATCACAACGGGGCCGCGTTGTGATGGTATGCACAATCTAAATAGAGACACCCTTGTCACGTGACTGGCGTCATGCGTCATGTCGTATGTGAAATCTCTAGAGATTTCGCAGCACTGCATACCAAGTCCCTGCAGCCAAGTCCCACATTGCATTGCGGCGCCGGAGAAAGGCTTGGAAACGCCTACTCCCGCGGGAGGGAATCCCGGAAGTCGCTTTATGAAAAGGCAAATACAAGGTATTTATATATTGGAAAAAAAAAATGTTTTGTCCTTTGATGATATACATATTACAGCAGTTGTGTTACAGTATAGTTGTGAATTTGGGTGAACCTCCGCTTTAAGTTGAATTTGTTTGTAAGTTGGAACAGGTAAATTTTTTAAGTTCCTCCAGCCCAAAAAAATCTATTTTTAAGCTTTTTGGATAGCATAGGGAAGGGTTATCACCCCTGTAACATTTGTTTTGCTGTCTGTGCCCCTGTTCAGAAGATTTCCCCTCACTTTCTGTCCAAATGTCAATTGGATTTTGAAAAATTTGGGTTATTAGGGAAACAAGGATTGGTGATTAAGCATCAGAGGAGAGGAGACACCTTTTTCCCATATTAACTCTTACAGGAGAGAATTTCCCATTCCTAGGGGTAGATTTCCTCTCACTTCCTGTTGCCCCCCTTCGTTTTTAAGTAGGAGTCGTTTGTAAGTCGGATGTTTGTAAGTACAGTAGGGGACCGCCTGTATGCAGTTTAATCTGATGTCTACTTAACCACTTAAGCCCCGGACCATTTGGTAGCTAAAGGACCAAAGGTGATTTCAGAAATTTGCACTGCGCTGCTTTAACTGTAAATTGTGCAGACATGCAATGTTGTACCGAAACAAAATTTGCATCCTTTTCTTCCCACAAATAGAGCTTTCTTTTAATGGTATTTGATTGCCTCTGCGATTTTTATTTTTTGCAATATAAACGGAAAAAGACCGAAAATGTTGAAAAAAAAAGATATTTTCTACTTTTTGTTATAAGAAAAATCGAATAAACTAAATTTAGTCATACATTTAGGCCAAAATTTATTCAGCCACATGTCTTTAGTAAAAAAAATGTCAATAAGCGTATATTTATTGGTTTGCGCAAAAGTTATAGCGTTTACAAACTAGGGTACATTTTCTGGAATTTACACAGCTTTAAATTTATGACTGCCTATCTCATTTCTTGAGGTGCTAAAATGGCAGGGCAGTACAAAACCCCCCCAAATGACCCCATTTTGGAAAGTAGACACCCCAAGGAAATTGCTGAGAGGCATGTTGAGCCCATTGAATATTTTTTTTTGTCCCAAGTGATTGAATAATGACAAAAAAAAAAAAATACAAAAAGTTGTCACTAAATGATATATTGCTCACACATGCCATGGTTATATGTGGAATTGCACCCCAAAATACATTCTGCTGCTTCTCCTGAGTACAGGGATACCACATGTGTGGGACTTTTTAGGAGCCTAGCCACGTACGGGACCCCGAAAACCAAGCACCGCCTTCAGGATTTCTAAGGGCGCAAATTTTTGATTTCACTCCTCACTACCTATCACAGTTTTGAAGGCCATAAAATGCCAAAATAGCACAAAACCCCCCCAAATGACCCCATTTTAGAAAGTAGACACCCCCAAGGAAATTGCTGAGAGGCCTGTTGAGCCCATTGAATATTTTTTTTTTGTCCCAAGTGATTGAATAATGACAAAAAAAAAAATTACAAAAAGTTGTCACTAAATGATATATTGCTCACACATGCCATGGTTATATGTGGAATTGCACCCCAAAATACATTTTGCTGCTTCTCCTGAGTACGGGGATACCATATGTGTGGGACTTTTTAGGAGCCTAGCCGTGTACGGGACCCCGAAAACCAAGCACCGCCTTCAGGATTTCTAGGCACAAATTTTTGATTTGACTCCTCAGTACCTATCACAGTTTCAAAGGCCATAAAATGCCAAAATAGCACAAAACCCCCCAAATGACCCCATTTTGGAAAGTAGACACCCCAAGCTGTTTGCTGAGAGGCATGGTGAGTATTTTACAGCTCTCATTTGTTTTTGAAAATGAAGAAAGAATTTTTTTTTTTTTTCAATTTTCAAAACTTTGTGACAAAAAGCGAGATCTGCAAAATACTCACAATACCTCTCAGCAAATAGCTTTGGGTGTCTACTTTCCAAAATGGGGTCATTTGGGGGGGTTTTGTGCCATCTGGGCATTCCATGGCCTCCGAAACTGTGATAGGCAGTGAGAAGTGAAATCAAAAATTTACACCCTTAGAAAGCCTGAAGGCGGTGATTGGTTTTTGGGGTCCCGTACACGGCTAGGCTCCCAAAAAGTCTCACACATGTGGTATCCCCGTACTCAGGAGAAGCAACAGAATGTATTTTGGGGTGTAATTCCACATATGCCCATGGCATGTTTGAGCAATATATCATTTAGTGACAACTTTGTGCAAAAAATAAATAATTTTTTTTATTTTTTCCGCAACTTGTGTCAACATATAAAATATTCCATGGACTCGACATATAGCTTGGGGTGTCTACTTTCCAAAACGGGGTCATTTGGGGGGTTTTGAACTGTTCTGGCATTTTATACACAACATTAGGAAGCTTACATCCACTCTTCTAACCACTTGAAGACAAAGCCCTTTTTGACACTTTTTGTTTACATGAAAACATATTTTTTTTTTGCAAGAAAATTATGTTGAACCCGCAAACATTATATATATTTTTAAAGCAAAGGCCCTACAGAATAAAATGGTGGGTGTTGCATTTTTTTTTTCTACACAGTATTTGCACAGGGATTTTTTAAACGCATTTTTTGGGGAAAAAATACACTTTTTTTAATTTTAATGCACTAAAACACACTTTATTGCCCAAATGTTTGATGAAATAAAAAAGATGATCTTAGGCCGAGTACATAGATACCAAACACGACATGCTTTAAAATTTCGCACAAACGCGCAGTGGCGACAAACTACATACATTTTTAAAAGCCTTTAAAAGCCTTTACAGGGTACCACGTTAGATTTACAGAGGAGGTCTACTGCTAAAATGACTGCCCTCGATCTGACCTTCGTGGTGATACCTCACATGCATGATGCAATTGCTGTTTACATATGACGCCAGACCGATGCTTGCGTTCGCCATTGGGCAAGAGCAGGGCAGGACAGGGGTGCTTTTTTTTTTTTTTTTATTATTAATTTTTCTTTTTTATTTTCTTTTTAAATTGTTCCTTCCATATTTTTTTTTTTTATCATTTTTATTGTTATCTCAGGGAATGTAAATATCCCCTATGATAGCAATAGGTAGTGACAGGTACTCTTTTTTTGAAAAAACTGGAGTCTAGACCCTAGATCTTTCCTCTGCCCTCAAAGCATCTGACCACACCAAGATCAGTGTGATAAAATGCTTTCCCAATTTCCCAATGGCGCTTTTTATATCCGGGGGGGGGACATTCCCTCCCACTGCTTGTAAAAGCAGTCCAGAGGCTAATTAGCCACTAGGATTGCTTTTACATGAAAGCCGGCCGCTGGCTGAAAAGAATGATACCAAGATGATACCTAAACCCGCAGGCATCAATCTGGTATAACCATTCAAAGTCCAGCAACATACCAGTACGTTGCTGGTCCTTGTTGGACATGTATTGTAATCTTTTTTTTTTCATGCAGCCAGTTGGCTGAATGAAAAAAGAGATTGATCGGGTGGGTATGCCCACCATTAGAATACCGCCCTTCATCCACCCACTTCTAATGATGGGCATACACGCACCATTTATATATGCCGAAGCATGGGGGCATCCTCCCGCAAAAAAGTTATGCCGCACACACATGGTCGGACTTTTCCACAGGCAAGCCTCCGTCGGAATTTCGACCGTATGTACGCGGCATTAGGAGCAAAATCGCTCCTCCGCCCCTGCTGCCCCAATGCTTCGGCATATTTGCTTTTTTTTTTTAACTGTGGTGGTGAAATCACCTCCTACAGCACTGGAGTCGCAGGGATCAGGCCTGTCTCTGCGAACGCTGCAGTTATGTGTGTTGTGTTTTGCAAGTGACAGTGATCGATCGATACTACACTTGGGTGGCCTGGGCTGGACGGAGGGGCAAAACGCAGGTGCTAGCAGGTATCTGGGCTGATCCCGCTAACACTGCGTTTTTGGGAACCCTAAACTGCTGGGGACGCTAGTATAGATCTGATCAGATCAGATATTGATCTGTTCAGATACTATACCACTAAGGAGGGTGTATGCTTCACGCGTGGGTGTTAGCGTTACTGGCACTAACCTGACGCTGCCTGGGGTGTGACGCAGACCCTCTCTGACGCTAAAACCTAATTGATATCACCCGCCGGGCGATCAGGGGGTTAAATCTTTATTTGGTTATATACGGCGGGTGCCCTGACACTATAAAAAGCAAACTAACTAACCAGCGTCACCCGTAACACTTATATGATGATCACTGGTGAAAGGGTTAACTAGGGGCAATTAGGGGGTTAAAACCTTTATTAGATAATATATGGGGGTACCTGACGCTATAAAAACCTGCGGCGAACCTAAAAAAAATTACTGGCTACCGATCTTTCATCACCGACGCTAAGACAGCGATCAGAAAAATGATCGCTTAGCGACAGTGGTGATAGGGGGTGAAAGGGTTACCTGGGGGGCGATCAAGGGGGTTAAACCTTTATTAGATAATTTATGGGGGTACCTGACGCTATAAAAACCTGCGGCGAACCTAAAAAAAAAAATACTGGCTACCGATCTGCATCACCGACGCTAAGACAGCGATCAGAAAAATGATCGCTTAGCGACAGTGGTGATAGGGGTGAAAGGGTTACCTGGGGGGCAATCAAGGGGGTTAAACCTTTATTAGATCATTTATGGGGGTACCTGACGCTATAAAAACCTGCGGCGAACCTAAAAAAAAAATACTGGCTACCGATCTGCATCACCGACGCTAAGATAGCGATCAGAAAAATGATCGCTTAGCGACAGTGGTGATAGGGGGTGAAAGGGTTACCTGGGGGGCGATCAAGGGGGTTAAACCTTTATTAGATAATTTATGGGGGTACCTGATGCTATAAAAACCTGCGGCGAACCTAAAAAGAATTACTGGCTACCGATCTGCATCACCGACGCTAAGACAGCAATCAGAAAAATGATCGCTTAGCGACGGCGGTGCTAGGGGGTGAAAGGGTTATCTGGGGGGTGATCAAGGGGTTAAACCTTTATTAGGGGGGGTTAGGGGGCTACACGGGACCTAAAACTAAACTGTAGTGACACTTTTACAGTCACAAATGTCACTGATTGCAGTGATCAGTAAATAAATGGTCACTGCAATCAGTGACACTGTGACTGGGGGCTGGGGGGTGATCTGGGGGGGCCTGGGGGGGCGATTTATGTGCCTATGTGTGCTGGTGTTAGTGTAGTGTTTGTGCACTAACCTTGATGTCTTCTCTTGTACGGCGGTATATGTGAGCGCCGCACAAGAGATGACATCACTTCCTCCTGCTTCCTCTGCCTGTGTTTACATTACACAGGCAGAGGGGGCATTCTCATTCGCCGGGAGCGATCGCGGGGGGGTGGCCGGAATCGAACGGCCGCCCCCCCATCTCGGATCGCTCCCAGACGAATTCCGACCACTCACTGTACAGAAGGGGGGTCCGATTGGACCCCCCAACTTTACAAAGGCAATCACGTACACTGTACGTGATTGTGCCTGTCGGTGCCATTGTGCCGACGTATATGTACAGTGAGCGGTCGTTAAGTGGTTAATGCATTGTTGTGGGAACATGCCAGGTGAAGCCAGTTGCTCCAATACTTTTGCCTTGGACATATCAAATTGCAGAAAGTCACCTAAAGTAGAGTATCTGTACAGTCTTCTCTATGTGTCAACGCTCTTTCTATCAAGGCGAGGAGTCGGTCACCAATTGCAGAAGTCGAGGTGACTTGATTCAACATGAAACAAAGCCCTCTGTACAAACTCCCCTCCGATGTATTCCTGCTATGTTGACAAGCTTATGTTTGCATTATTAATGTCTTTAATAATTCCTTTGTCAATGCACAAAGGAACAACTGCAAGCTCTATTATTTGTTGCTATAGTCTTAACAAACAATGACTATATCTGTGCATTACCCAACTTACTCTTACAAAACACACTTTTAAAGCCTGTAGATCATTCAAACAAAGAGCATATTTTTCAGCTTTTTAATCTTTCTATTGTTAGACATTTGTGTTAATGTAACCTCATTATTTAGCTAAAGAACAGATTCAGAGTTCAAAGAATTACCATGACAGTTTTGGCTACCGTTCCCTTTCCTGTCAAAAGTCATATAACCTGGGCTGTTTCAATACAAAATAAAAAAAAAGCAGGAAGGGAATTTGGCCTGGACCTACTAGAAAATTCACAAACTTTATAGCAAATGAGCTTGCATTGGGATGTTCTGAAAGGGCAGGATAGTTCTGCTGCACGAGTGACTACTGATCTAATCAGAGAGCTGATATTAGGGTACTGGAGTAATATCACTTCCACGGCGGAATTACTCTATCCTACTGACATGAGGGCAGCAGAATTTCAGCCTGCGTTGGGGGAAATATTTGCTTGCTCATGCATCAGATGCAGATTGGCACAAAAAATAACATAACACAACACACATAAACAGACGGTCCAAGGCTGTGTGTTTAAGCAAAGGGTGAGAACACGTCTTCTAAACTTAAAAAAAAAATCTGCAGAAATAAGGTGTAACCCTTCACCCATCTCATGTACTTAACAGTTAGCTGATGTCCTACCTCCAATATCTTCCAGACCTCCAGTCACTTATCTCAAATTCATAGATCCCCTCAATGGTTCTCCCTAGAAAACAAAGCGAAACCCTCCTATACTTTATAGCCAAGGAAGCTGCCATCTTAGCATCTGTTTGATCTGCAGTTGTCATGGTGCTACACAGATGATAAAATAACATTCTCAGTTAATTAAATTGTGCAACCCTACTTTAAATTTTTTCTTTTAAAAAAAAAATCCTACTTACCTAGGTGGATGCAGCGTCCAATCCTGAATCTGTCCCCCGCCGGCTCTAAGACTGAGAACCGAGTGATCAAACACTGCTGATTGCTCAGTCTCAGTCTCTGTGCAAGCCAATCAAGTTCCTCCACCCCAAACTCGCTCATTCATGTATTTTTGCACCTTGCTTTGTGCACTGGTCCAAATCATTTGGTGGAGGGGGGATTATGGTGTGGGCTTGTTTTTCAGCGGTTGGGCTTGGCCCCTTAGTTCCAGTGAAGGGAGCTATTAAAGGGTAGGGATGAGCTTCGTGTTCGAGTCGAACATACGTTCGACTCGAACATCGGCTGTTCGATCGTTCGACGAAGATCGAACGATTTGGGCCGTTCGCGCCAAATTCGAGTGACGCGAACGGCCCACAATGCACTACGCCATCGCAGTGTCATCCAGGCGCTGTGATTGGCCAAGCATGCACTGTGACCCCGCATGCTTGGCCAATCACAGCGCCGGCAGCGAGGAGAGCAATGATTGGCCACAGGCAGGATGCCTGTGGCCAATTATTGCTGAGGGTGTTTAGTACACGCCCCACACTATAAAAGGCCGCCAGCACGGCGGCCTAGTGTAGTGTGTTCCGGAGCAGGGATAGAGCAGCATAGGCAGGGACAGTGACTGTTATTTCTTTCTTGCTTAACCTGGATTCCTTTAGTTTAGGGAAAGAGAAGGATAGGTAGGGAGAGTGTCAGTGTGTTTTGTGCTTGTGCTATAGTGTGCTTAAAAAAAACATTTATTCTAGGGACAGAAAACTGTAGGTAGGGACAGTGTCAGTTTCTTTCACTCTGCAAGTCCTTGTTTCCAGGGACCTGGAAGGACAGTGAGTGAATTGTCCTTGTGCTATATTGTGCTTAAAAAAACATTTATTCTAGGGAGAGAAAACTGTAGGTAGGGAGAGTGTCAGTTTCTTTCACTCTGCAAGTCCTTGTTTCCAGGGACCTGGAAGGACAGTGAGTGAATTGTCCTTGTGCTATATTGTGCTTAAAAAAAACATTTATTCTAGGGACAGAAAACTGTAGGTAGGGAGAGTGTCAGTTTATTTCACTCTGCAAGTCCTTGTTTCCAGGGACCTGGAAGGACAGTGACTGAATTGTCCTTGTGCTATATTGTGATTAAAAAAAACATTTATTCTAGGGACAGAAAACTGTAGGTAGGGAGAGTGTCAGTTTATTTCACTCTGCAAGTCCTTGTTTCCAGGGACCTGGAAGGACAGTGACTGAATTGTCCTTGTGCTATATTGTGATTAAAAAAAACATTTATTCTAGGGACAGAAAACTGTAGGTAGGGAGAGTGTCAGTTTATTTCACTCTGCAAGTCCTTGTTTCCAGGGACCTGGAAGGACAGTGAGTGAATTGTCCTTGTGTTATATTGTGATTAAAAAAAACATTTTTTCTAGGGACAGAAAACTGTAGGTAGGGAGAGTGTTTTTTTTCTTTCACTCTGCAAGTCCTTGTTTCCAGGGACCTGTAAGGACAGTGAGTGAATTGTCCTTGTGCTATATTGTGCTTAAAAAAAACATTTATTCTAGGGACAGAAAACTGTAGGTAGGGAGAGTGTCAGTTTATTTCACTCTGCAAGTCCTTGTTTCCAGGGACCTGGAAGGACAGTGAGTGAATTGTCCTTGTGTTATATTGTGATTAAAAAAAACATTTTTTCTAGGGACAGAAAACTGTAGGTAGGGAGAGTGTTTTTTTTCTTTCACTCTGCAAGTCCTTGTTTCCAGGGACCTGTAAGGACAGTGAGTGAATTGTCCTTGTGCTATATTGTGCTTAAAAAAAACATTTATTCTAGGGACAGAAAACTGTAGGTAGGGAGAGTGTCAGTTTATTTCACTCTGCAAGTCCTTGTTTCCAGGGACCTGGAAGGACAGTGACTGAATTGTCCTTGTGCTATATTGTGATTAAAAAAAACATTTATTCTAGGGACAGAAAACTGTAGGTAGGGAGAGTGTCAGTTTATTTCACTCTGCAAGTCCTTGTTTCCAGGGACCTGGAAGGACAGTGACTGAATTGTCCTTGTGCTATATTGTGATTAAAAAAAACATTTATTCTAGGGACAGAAAACTGTAGGTAGGGAGAGTGTCAGTTTATTTCACTCTGCAAGTCCTTGTTTCCAGGGACCTGGAAGGACAGTGACTGAATTGTCCTTGTGCTATATTGTGATTAAAAAAAACATTTATTCTAGGGACAGAAAACTGTAGGTAGGGAGAGTGTCAGTTTATTTCACTCTGCAAGTCCTTGTTTCCAGGGACCTGGAAGGACAGTGACTGAATTGTCCTTGTGCTATATTGTGATTAAAAAAAACATTTATTCTAGGGACAGAAAACTGTAGGTAGGGAGAGTGTCAGTTTATTTCACTCTGCAAGTCCTTGTTTCCAGGGACCTGGAAGGACAGTGACTGAATTGTCCTTGTGCTATATTGTGATTAAAAAAAACATTTATTCTAGGGACAGAAAACTGTAGGTAGGGAGAGTGTCAGTTTATTTCACTCTGCAAGTCCTTGTTTCCAGGGACCTGGAAGGACAGTGACTGAATTGTCCTTGTGCTATATTGTGATTAAAAAAAACATTTATTCTAGGGACAGAAAACTGTAGGTAGGGAGAGTGTCAGTTTATTTCACTCTGCAAGTCCTTGTTTCCAGGGACCTGGAAGGACAGTGACTGAATTGTCCTTGTGCTATATTGTGATTAAAAAAAACATTTATTCTAGGGACAGAAAACTGTAGGTAGGGAGAGTGTCAGTTTATTTCACTCTGCAAGTCCTTGTTTCCAGGGACCTGGAAGGACAGTGACTGAATTGTCCTTGTGCTATATTGTGATTAAAAAAAACATTTATTCTAGGGACAGAAAACTGTAGGTAGGGAGAGTGTCAGTTTATTTCACTCTGCAAGTCCTTGTTTCCAGGGACCTGGAAGGACAGTGACTGAATTGTCCTTGTGCTATATTGTGATTAAAAAAAACATTTATTCTAGGGACAGAAAACTGTAGGTAGGGAGAGTGTCAGTTTATTTCACTCTGCAAGTCCTTGTTTCCAGGGACCTGGAAGGACAGTGACTGAATTGTCCTTGTGCTATATTGTGATTAAAAAAAACATTTATTCTAGGGACAGAAAACTGTAGGTAGGGAGAGTGTCAGTTTATTTCACTCTGCAAGTCCTTGTTTCCAGGGACCTGGAAGGACAGTGAGTGAATTGTCCTTGTGTTATATTGTGATTAAAAAAAACATTTTTTCTAGGGACAGAAAACTGTAGGTAGGGAGAGTGTTTTTTTCTTTTACTCTGCAAGTCCTTGTTTCCAGGGACCTGTAAGGACAGTGAGTGAATTGTCCTTGTGCTATATTGTGCTTAAAAAAAACATTTATTCTAGGGACAGAAAACTGTAGGTAGGGAGAGTGTCAGTTTATTTCACTCTGCAAGTCCTTGTTTCCAGGGACCTGGAAGGACAGTGAGTGAATTGTCCTTGTGTTATATTGTGATTAAAAAAAACATTTTTTCTAGGGACAGAAAACTGTAGGTAGGGAGAGTGTTTTTTTTCTTTCACTCTGCAAGTCCTTGTTTCCAGGGACCTGTAAGGACAGTGAGTGAATTGTCCTTGTGCTATATTGTGCTTAAAAAAAACATTTATTCTAGGGACAGAAAACTGTAGGTAGGGAGAGTGTCAGTTTATTTCACTCTGCAAGTCCTTGTTTCCAGGGACCTGGAAGGACAGTGACTGAATTGTCCTTGTGCTATATTGTGATTAAAAAAAACATTTATTCTAGGGACAGAAAACTGTAGGTAGGGAGAGTGTCAGTTTATTTCACTCTGCAAGTCCTTGTTTCCAGGGACCTGGAAGGACAGTGACTGAATTGTCCTTGTGCTATATTGTGATTAAAAAAAACATTTATTCTAGGGACAGAAAACTGTAGGTAGGGAGAGTGTCAGTTTATTTCACTCTGCAAGTCCTTGTCTCCAGGGACCTGGAAGGACAGTGACTGAATTGTCCTTGTGCTATATTGTGATTAAAAAAAACATTTATTCTAGGGACAGAAAACTGTAGGTAGGGAGAGTGTCAGTTTATTTCACTCTGCAAGTCCTTGTTTCCAGGGACCTGGAAGGACAGTGACTGAATTGTCCTTGTGCTATATTGTGATTAAAAAAAACATTTATTCTAGGGACAGAAAACTGTAGGTAGGGAGAGTGTCAGTTTATTTCACTCTGCAAGTCCTTGTTTCCAGGGACCTGGAAGGACAGTGACTGAATTGTCCTTGTGCTATATTGTGATTAAAAAAAACATTTATTCTAGGGACAGAAAACTGTAGGTAGGGAGAGTGTCAGTTTATTTCACTCTGCAAGTCCTTGTTTCCAGGGACCTGGAAGGACAGTGAGTGAATTGTCCTTGTGTTATATTGTGATTAAAAAAAACATTTTTTCTAGGGACAGAAAACTGTAGGTAGGGAGAGTGTTTTTTTTCTTTCACTCTGCAAGTCCTTGTTTCCAGGGACCTGTAAGGACAGTGAGTGAATTGTCCTTGTGCTATATTGTGCTTAAAAAAAACATTTATTCTAGGGACAGAAAACTGTAGGTAGGGAGAGTGTCAGTTTATTTCACTCTGCAAGTCCTTGTTTCCAGGGACCTGGAAGGACAGTGAGTGAATTGTCCTTGTGTTATATTGTGATTAAAAAAAACATTTTTTCTAGGGACAGAAAACTGTAGGTAGGGAGAGTGTTTTTTTTCTTTCACTCTGCAAGTCCTTGTTTCCAGGGACCTGTAAGGACAGTGAGTGAATTGTCCTTGTGCTATATTGTGCTTAAAAAAAACATTTATTCTAGGGACAGAAAACTGTAGGTAGGGAGAGTGTCAGTTTATTTCACTCTGCAAGTCCTTGTTTCCAGGGACCTGGAAGGACAGTGACTGAATTGTCCTTGTGCTATATTGTGATTAAAAAAAACATTTATTCTAGGGACAGAAAACTGTAGGTAGGGAGAGTGTCAGTTTATTTCACTCTGCAAGTCCTTGTTTCCAGGGACCTGGAAGGACAGTGACTGAATTGTCCTTGTGCTATATTGTGATTAAAAAAAACATTTATTCTAGGGACAGAAAACTGTAGGTAGGGAGAGTGTCAGTTTATTTCACTCTGCAAGTCCTTGTTTCCAGGGACCTGGAAGGACAGTGACTGAATTGTCCTTGTGCTATATTGTGATTAAAAAAAACATTTATTCTAGGGACAGAAAACTGTAGGTAGGGAGAGTGTCAGTTTATTTCACTCTGCAAGTCCTTGTTTCCAGGGACCTGGAAGGACAGTGACTGAATTGTCCTTGTGCTATATTGTGATTAAAAAAAACATTTATTCTAGGGACAGAAAACTGTAGGTAGGGAGAGTGTCAGTTTATTTCACTCTGCAAGTCCTTGTTTCCAGGGACCTGGAAGGACAGTGACTGAATTGTCCTTGTGCTATATTGTGATTAAAAAAAACATTTATTCTAGGGACAGAAAACTGTAGGTAGGGAGAGTGTCAGTTTATTTCACTCTGCAAGTCCTTGTTTCCAGGGACCTGGAAGGACAGTGACTGAATTGTCCTTGTGCTATATTGTGATTAAAAAAAACATTTATTCTAGGGACAGAAAACTGTAGGTAGGGAGAGTGTCAGTTTATTTCACTCTGCAAGTCCTTGTTTCCAGGGACCTGGAAGGACAGTGACTGAATTGTCCTTGTGTTATATTGTGATTAAAAAAAACATTTTTTCTAGGGACAGAAAACTGTAGGTAGGGAGAGTGTTTTTTTTCTTTCACTCTGCAAGTCCTTGTTTCCAGGGACCTGTAAGGACAGTGAGTGAATTGTCCTTGTGCTATATTGTGCTTAAAAAAAACATTTATTCTAGGGACAGAAAACTGTAGGTAGGGAGAGTGTCAGTTTATTTCACTCTGCAAGTCCTTGTTTCCAGGGACCTGGAAGGACAGTGACTGAATTGTCCTTGTGCTATATTGTGATTAAAAAAAACATTTATTCTAGGGACAGAAAACTGTAGGTAGGGAGAGTGTCAGTTTATTTCACTCTGCAAGTCCTTGTTTCAAGGGACAGAGAAGGACACCTGAAGGTAGCCCTTATTGCTTTTTTCCCATCTCCCTGCAGGCCATCTATTAGAATGTCTGGAAGGCAAACAAGGAGAGGCAGACAGTCAGGAGGCAATAAAAGAGGGCAAGCAGGCTCTGTGTCTGGGGGCAACAGTGCTGGTCGTGGACGCGGTGCATTGTCATCAGCACATGGCCATGGGACACGCTTGTCCTTCTTTTCGGCAGCTGGACATGTTGAGCCACATCATGCCGAAGACTTGGTAGAGTGGATGACCAAGCCCTCCTCCTCCTCCTCATCCTCTCTCACCCAGGCTCAGGGTACTGGAAAAGCAGCTGCCAAAGCGTCGTCTTCCCTGGTATCAATGTCAGACAAATCATCAGTCACTCCTTCCCTAGACCCACCATGTCCTCCTCCTGAGGAGTCCCCCGAACTGTTTCAGCACAGTGTTGGGTACATGCTCCAGGAGGATGCCCAGCGTTTCGAAGGGTCTGATGATGAAACCCAGCTAGAGGAAGGCAGTAGCGTGAGAGCAGACAGAGGGGATGCTCAAGAAGGACACCAATCTGGCAGTCATGTTCCAGCAGCTGCAGCATACTGCCAGATTGGCTCCAGTGATGAGGAGGGAGGGGATGATGAGGTCACTGACTCCACGTGGGTGCCTAATAGGAGAGAGGAGGAGGAGGAGGATGAGGAGGAGGCACATCTCCAACGAGGCAGGATGCCCTTTGGTGGCCAGCGTAAGGGCAGTACACCGACGGAATCACATCGCAGAGCTCCGCCTGTGCAGGGCGCTGCCTCTGCCCGTCATTCAAAAAGTTCTTTGGTGTGGGCCTTTTTTGAGGCTAGTGCATCAGATCGCACAGCTGCTGTTTGCAACATATGTCTCAAGCGTATATCGCGTGGCCAAAACATCAGCCGCTTGGGTACCACATGCCTGACCAGACATATGTTGACCTGCCATGCAGCTCGTTGGCAAGCCTACCTCAAAGACCCACACCAAAGAACAAAGCGGACCTCTCCTTGCACCGCATCAGCTGGGATCTCCAACCCCACTATAACTTCAGTCCTCTCTGAAACATGCACTGAGAGGAATGAAGGTGTAGAATTAGGTGTGTCACAGCCAAGTACTTGCGCCCACTCTGCTAGCAGTACACCGACGTCCGATTCTAGCAGGCAAATTTCCCTGCCCCAGCTGCTGGACCGTCGAAAGAAGTTCACTCCCAGCCATCCACATGCCCAGCGGTTGAATGCTAGCTTGGCTAAATTGCTAGCGCTTCAACTGCTGCCTTTTCAGTTGGTAGACTCGGCCCCCTTCCGTGAGTTTGTGCAATGTGCAGTTCCTCAGTGGCAGGTTCCCAAACGCCACTTTTTCTCACGGAAGGCTATTCCGGCTCTCTACCGGCATGTGGAAGGCAATGTCTTGGCCTCGCTGGACAGGGCGGTCAGCGGTAAGGTGCATATTACCGCTGACTCATGGTCCAGCAGGCATGGACAGGGACGTTACCTTTCTTTCACGGCCCATTGGGTCACTCTTTTGGCAGCTGGGAAGGATTCAGGACAAGGTGCAGTAGTGTTGGAGGTTGTCCCACCGCCACGCCTCCAAAATGCTACTACTGGTTGTGACACACCTCTCTCCTCCACCCCCTCCTCTTCTTCTTCCTCCATGGCCTCTTCCTGTGGTTTGTCCTATGAACCAGCGGTGCTCCGTAGCCGTTCACGGGGCTACGCAAGTACGCAGGCAAAAAGATGCCATGCCGTGCTTGCGCTGGTGTGTTTGGGGGACAGAAGCCACACTGGGGCAGAGGTCCTGTCTGCTCTGCAGGGCCAGGCCGAGAGGTGGTTGACGCCACGCCAGCTTAAGCCAGGAATGGTGGTTTGCGACAATGGCACCAACCTCCTCTCCGCCCTCCGACAGGGACAACTGACCCATGTGCCCTGTGTGGCTCACGTCCTTAACCTGGTGGTGCAGCGCTTCTTGGGCAGGTACCCGGGCTTACAGGATGTCCTGAGGCAGGCCAGGAAAGTCTGTGTGCATTTCCGCAGATCTTATAATGCCAGTGCTCGCCTGGCTGAGCTGCAAAAGGAGTTGAACCTGCCCAAGAACCGCCTTATATGTGACATGCCCACCAGGTGGAACTCAACGTTGGCCATGCTGCAGCGGCTGCACACGCAGCAGAGGGCCATCAATGAGTACCTGTGCGACTACGGCACCAGGACAGGGTCAGGGGAGCTTGGTTTTTTTTCTCCACGCCAGTGGGGCATGATCAGGGATGCATGCACTGTCCTGGCACCATTTGAGGAGGCCACGAGGATGGTGAGCAGTGACAGTGCATGCATCAGTGACACTGTACCTCTTGTCCACCTGTTGGAGCACACGCTGCGTGGAATAATGGACAGGGCACTTGAGGCAGAACAGAGGCAGGAAGAGGAGGACTTCCTTGCCTCTCAAGGCCCCCTTTACCCAGACAGTGTTCCTTCTGTCCCACCCATCGCACAGGAAGAGGAGGAGGAGGAGGAGGAGGAGGAGGAGGAGGAGGATTGTGTCAGCATGGAGGTGGAGGCTGGCACTCAGCATCATCAGCAGCAGTCTTTTAGGGATGATTTACAGTCCCAAGAAACCAGTGGACTTGTACGTGGCTGGGAGGAGGTGGCTGCGGATCATGTCGTCCTTAGTGACCCAGAGGACTCCGGAGCGAATGCCTCAGCAAACCTACGCTGCATGGCCTCCCTGATCCTGCAAAGTCTGCGGAAGGATCCTCGTATTCTTCGGATCAAGGAGAGGGACCATTACTGGCTGGCCACTCTCCTTGATCCACGGTACAAGGGTAAGGTTGCGGACCTTATGTTACCGTCGCAGAGGGAGCAGAGGATGAGACAACTCCGGGAGGCCTTGCAGAAAGGTCTGTGCAACGCGTTCCCAGAGACTGGGAGGTTGCAAACTCCTGGTCCTGGACAACGAGTTGCTGAGGCTTCGGCCAGTCAAAGAAGGAGCGGTGGGGAAGGTGGCCGTCTGACCGATGCGTTCAGACAATTCTTTAGTCCGCAGCCCCAAAGTATGATCGGTTCCAGCAACCATCGCCAGCGTCTGATAAACATGGTGCAGGAATATCTAGGGGCAAGGTCAGACTTGGACACCTTCCCCACCGAAAATCCTCTGGCTTACTGGGTCTTGAGGATGGATCACTGGCCAGAGCTTGCACAGTATGCAATTGAGCTACTGGCCTGTCCTGCATCCAGCGTTCTTTCGGAACGCACATTCAGTGCTGCTGGAGGATTTGTCACGGATCACAGGGTGCGCCTGTCCACCGACTCGGTTGATCGACTGACTTTCATCAAGATGAACCAGTCTTGGATCACCACCAGCTACCACACACCTGATGCTGATATAACAGACTAATTGATTTTAACATGTCACATCCCTTCAAGACTGATGCTGATGCTGAGTGCCTGTGCTGTTATGTTGACTGGCTATCCTCCTCCTCCGAGTCCTCAATGATACGATTGATGATGATAGCTTGTAAGATCATTTTTGTTTATGGGTGCCGCCACCAGTGCCTAACGCCCAATTTTTCAGCCCCTGTTTAACAGGGGCGTGTAATTACAATTTTTGAAGCAATACTTTGCAACAGGGCTCATTGCTGTGCTCCAAGTACAGTATCTGTGAGGAGTTGCAGTGTTGTGCCACCAGTGCCTAACGCCCAATTTTTCAGCCCCTGTTTAACAGGGGCGTGTAATTACAATTTTTGAAGCAATACTTTGCAACAGGGCTCATTGCTGTGCTCCAAGTACAGTATCTGTGAGGAGTTGCAGTGTTGTGCCACCAGTGCCTAAGGCCCAATTTTTCAGCCCCTGTTTAACAGGGGCGTGTCATTACAATTTTTGAAGCAATACTTTGCAACAGGGCTCATTGGTGTGCTCCAAGTACAGTATCTGTGAGGAGTTGCAGTGTTGTGCCACCAGTGCCTAAGGCCCAATTTTTCAGCCCCTGTTTAACAGGGGCGTGTCATTACAATTTTTGAAGCAATACTTTGCAACAGGGCTCATTGCTGTGCTCCAAGTACAGTTGCTGTGAGGGGTTGCAGTGTTGTGCCACCAGTGCCTAAGGCCCAATTTTTCAGCCCCTGTTCAACAGGGGCATGTAATTACAATTCTTGATCTAATAATTCACAGCAGGGCCCATTGCTGCACCCACCAAGAGTAACTGTCAGGGCTTACAGTGTTGTGGCACCAGCACCACCATCAAAGGCCCAATTTTTACTACCACTGTTCAACAATTATATGTAATTAAAATTCCTGATATAATAGTTGACAGCAGGGCGTTCCAGCACCAACCAAGAGTAACTGTGAGTGCTTACAGTGTTGTGCCAACACCAACAACTAAGGGGCCTATTTCTGCAGAGTATATACGGCAGGTCCCTACTTTCAAACATCCAACTTACAAACGACTCCTACTTGCAAACGCAAGAAGACAACAGGAAGTGAGAGGAAATCTACCACTAGGAAGGAAAATTCTCTCCTGTAAGAATAAATATGGGAGAAAGGTGTCTCCTCTGTACTGATGCTTTATCAGCAATCCTTGTTTCAAGAAAAACACCACATTTCAAAAACAGTTGTCATTGGGACGGAAAGTGAGGTGAAATGTTCTGAACAGGGGCACAGACAGCAAAACAAATGTTACAGGGGTGATAACCCTTACCTATGTTTTCCAAAAAGTTTAAAAATAGATTTTTGGTCTGGAGCTACACTTCAACAATGTACCTGTTCAAAATTACAAACAGACTCTACATAAGAACAAACCTACAGTCCCTGTCTTGTATGCACCGCCTGTATAGGGCTGTTCAGAGTATATAGGGCCTTTTTTATTTTATGTGCGGGGTTCCCCTTAATATCCATACAAGACCCAAAGGGGCTGGTAATGGGCTGGGGTAGGGGGGGGGGTCATGGGGTAGCTATGCCATTTTTCTTAAAGAATTTCATCCATATTACCGGGACCAGACATTACATTAAAGCCGCAAGCAGTTTTAAATGGCTTTTTTTTCCTTTAGAAGTGTCATTTTGTGCAGGGACAGTTCTAAACACGGGAAACACGTGGCACTTCACAGGCATACTTTAGACACCCCCCAGGTACGATATTTAAAGGAATATTTGACTTTTTTTTTTTCACTTTTTGCATCATTAAAATGACTGCTCCCGAAAAACGACCGTTTTTAAAACTTCTTTTTGCATTGATACATGTCCCCTGGTGCAGAACCCGGGTTCCCAAACCCTTTTTAGGACAATAACATGCATAATAGTTGTTATAATTAGCACTTTAGAATTCGAACGTTCGCATCCATTGTATTTAATAGGGTTCTAATGTTCGTTCGAACTTTCGGTCCGTTCGCGGGTTCTGGTGCGAACCGAACCCGGGGGTGTTCGGCTCATCACTATTAAAGGGTCAGCATACCGAGATACTTTCTACAATTTCATGCTCCCAACTTTGTGGGAACAGTTTGGGGATGGTCCCTTCCTGTTCCAACATGACTGCGCACCAGTGCACAAAGCAAGGTCCATAAAGTCATGGATGAATGAGTTTTGGGTGGAGGAACTTGACTGGCCTGCACAGAGTCCTGATCTCAACCCGATAGAATATCTTTGGGATGAATTAGGGCGGAGACTGCGAGCCAGGCCTTCTCGTCCAACGTCAGTACCTGACCTCACAAATGCGCTTCTGGAAGAATGGGCAAACATTCCCATAGACACTCCTAAACCTTGTGGACAGTCTTCCCAGAATAGTTGAAGCTGTTATAGCTGCAAAGGGTAGGCCAACTCAATATTGAACCCTACAGACTAAAACTGGGATGCCATTAAAGTTAATGTGCGTGTAAAGTCGGGCGTCCCCATAATTTTGTTAATATAGTGTATGTTATGTGTTATGTGAGAGTAGAGCTTGAATAGATTGTGGAAGCAGTGCCTGAATAGCACAGCATTGCAGGTATTACTAAAATTGCTGGATAATATGGCAACATACTGGGCATTGCTGCTGATTTCACATGCTTTTGGGCTAGTGTAGAGTCCCAGGGCTGGAAGTTTTACTGTCAAGGCCTTGACTGAAGTCTAATCATTAATAAGGTCATGCACTTTTAATATGTTACTGATAGGTACAGTTAGAAAATGTATTTAGCATAGCCCTGAAAAGGCATTGAGCATCCCAACTTGGTTTTTAAGTGTTATTCATCTACATAATGATCACCCGCTGATCCTTCAGATATTGCCTAGATTGGTCATTGATCATTCCATGTCTATAGTCACAATACACTAAACAACTTAAACAGGAGTTAACATCATTAATCAATTTGGCTTTCAAATTATTTTAAACAAAAGATTGTAATTGACACTATTAAAAATCACACAACGACTTCTGTTTGCAGAACAGTGGGCTTCATACTTTTTTAATGGACTCGATTTTTTCCTATTTCCTAATTGTACATAATATAACTGGATACTAACATTTATAGGTAAAGTTAGTCCATGGAATATCCGATTGCCTCTCTGGGGATCAGGAAGGAATTTTTCCCCTGCTAGAGAAAATTGGATCATGCTTTGCTGAGGGTTGTATCCTTCCTCTGGATCAACTGTGAGTATAGGATTGTGTATATTGCATTGTATGTCTTTTTTTATTTTTTTCCCCTTTTATTGGTAAACTATATAGACTTGTGTCTTTTTTCAACCAGACTAACTATGTAACTATATAGATTTGTCAAAATAAAGAACAGTTCCTGTTACCTATGGCTACATTGTCTTCCACATTTCTACTGCAGTGTGAGAGAATGAAAGGACCCATCCTTCCTTTATACAGTTTTATTAGGCCCAAAGAGCAGCCATTTTGTTCTTCCTAAATGCCTATCGTCAACTGGAAAGCAGAAAGAGTTAAAATACAAATGAAAGATTTTCTGGATCCATTCCAAGCAGCATTTGTTTTTGAACATCACGTCATTACTCGTCCTCTTTGGATAAACAATCATATCTTTATGTCAAGTTGATATGTGAGTACACACTAGTGTTATATATCTAGCACTTTGGCAGACTGCACAGGTAAGCCAGGTCAAATATTTTTTGGCTACAAACACCTAGTTTAATCAAGCTGCCTCCTGGAAAGGTTCTTAATGCATTTACATCTCATTCAAGCATGTTGTAAATGGCATTGTTCACTTAGGACACAATTCAAAGGATATTCCTCATGAAATTGATACACCTTTAGTTTTGTGGCCCAGAAGGGTGTTCCCTAATGCCAAGTCTATTCAGTGGTGTTTACTTTGGACTTAAAGTTGGTCTTTTCATACATTCCACCTATTTGTAAAATGGGTTTTATATCAGTATCAAGATCACTGTTTTGTCTGCAGAGCAGTACACTATTCTATGGCTTCAGACATTTTTAATTCAAGCTAAGATGGCACAGATTCAGAGTCCAAATAAAGCTCCAAGCTAATTTATCCAGAGGCACCAAATGTAATAAGAAGAACTCTGACAATGACATGTGCGTACCCTTTTCTTTGGTTAAGTCTTAAAGAGCACAGCATGGTTGGGAAGACCATGCTGCTGCACAGGAGCCAAAAAAGACATGGAGACAAAACAGCAGCTGGTATTGAGGAGGACACTTCCTGTTACTGCTGATTTTCTGAACTGTTTAGGTACTGTGGCATAAGAGTCGACTAAGAGTCAACTTATGGTTTTAATAGTATAGGAAATTATATCATTTGAAGCATTTAGTTGGGACATGGAATATAGGTGGAATGGACAAATGTGCTGGTAAAAATGGCCAGGACGAGATAACTTAGCAAAACATTCACTTGCTTTGTACTATGATGAAATAAAAGTAGGCTGTGGCATCGATTAGTGCTGCCATTACTGCCCTTATTTTCCCAATGTCCTTTAAGTGGGATATCTAGTACAGAACACTGCTAAAGTTGGGGCTGCCTCTCACCCCCTACCCTCTCCGTGTGGCCCAGTCTTCTAGGCATTTCACCCCTAACCCTTTCCCTTGTAGCTGTTTCTCTGCAGCCTCTTACCCAGTGGCGGTTGGTGCTGAGGTGTCGGGAGATAGGGCGGCAAACAAATGACCCGAACAACCAACACCCCCCCAGATCCCCCCACACGGGTGGTACTCATGCCGAGTCCTGGATCTTCCTGTACATCCTCCCCCCCTACCCGGCCAATCATGCTCCTCCAGCTTCCTGATTGGCCAGGAGAGGAAGCAGGAAAACAATAGCGAATCTTAGTTCGCTATTGTCACACAACTGCGCTCAGAGCCCACCCTTTTTTGAAGCAAATTAAAGCCTCAGGTTCTGCTCATGTGCTTTAAAAAAAACACATTGGAATCCATGCGTCCGGCGGCCTGCATGTAGATTAAGGGCCGGGGGCATGAATTAGGGGGATGGTGCCCCTGCTTTTTTATTACTAACTTGATATATTGTCTTTTATCAGAACGCATGTTCCTTTCTATCTTGTTTTACATGTTCTTAGGTGATCAACCTGGATCCACAGGAGGAGCTTGCCAGAACCATCACACAGCCCATTGCAGATTGCCATTACAGATAGACACCAGATTTATTACACATTTGTACTGACTGCTCTTACACGTGTGCGCTTGTGGTTTTATTTTCTGCTATCGTTCAGTCTCTCACTCACACCACTCCCCAATCTGGCTGTATCTCAACAGCTTTTCACCATCTCTTCTCCACTATGTGGTTGCCTCCACAGCCTCTCACATCATACCCTCTCATGTGTGGCTGTTTCCCTGATGCCTTGCACTCCTTACTTTCTCCTGTGTGTCTGTAACTCTACAAGCTCTTTCATTCTACTGTCTCCTGTGCAGCTGTGTCTCTGTACCCTTTCTTCCTTTACCCTTTTCTGTGTGGTTGTGTTTCTGCAGCCTCTCGACCCCCACCCTCTCCTATGTGGTTGTGTCTCTGCAGCTTTTTATCCCTCACACTCATGGAAAACCATGCTCAAGTCCATGCTCAAAGGAATACCCGTGTTCAAAGGAATGTGCATGTGAGCAGAACGGTCCCTAGAATTGTGTACAGAGCACACATCTGCATGCTGTGCATGTTTGATTGACTTTGGCACCCAGTGGCCTATTTAAAGCCCTACAGGACTCATTGATTAGTGCTCATCAGCTCCTCCTGCTTGTGACCTGATCCTGTGTACATCTGTATCCCGACCCAGCTTGTCGACCCTACTTGTTCCTGAACCTCTGTTGCTGACTCTGGCTTGTGACCCGACCTTGCTTCCTGCCTACTGTTTTGGTACCTCCTCTGCTCGGTTGATATAAATCTTCTCCTGACTCTGACTCCGCTCCTGGTTCCTGGCTCTGTAATTCTGCTGCCCAGTTGTTGCCGTCCTCTACCTGTCTAAGTATGCATCTGAGATCCTGTATCTGCCTGCTACCAGCTTGCTTGCTTCAGCTTCTCATCTGTTATTCCGAACTAGATCTCCTTCAGGCACCCATGTCTCTCTGTTATCTGCTATACCCTGTCATCTTCCCCAGGGGAAGCAGGGCAAGAGGTATAACGACTGCCCTCTTGTCAACTCATCTTTGACTTGGTACTTGACCCTGTGGGGTTGATTTACTAAAACCGGAGAGTGCAAAATCTGGTGCATCTCTGCAGAGAAACCAATCAGCTTCAAGGTTTTTTGTCAAAGCTTATTTGAACAAGCTGAAGTTAGAAGTTGATTGGCTACCATGCATAGCTGCACCAGATTTTGCACTATCCAGTTTTAGTAAATCAACCTCTATAGTATATAATAAATGCAGTGCTAAAGGTGAAAACAAAGTAAACGGCAAAGTAAATATTCCATAATGGTGATTGTGAACATACGTAAACAGGGGGGTTTATTTACTAAAGGCAAATCCACTTGGAAGTGCACTTGGAAGTGAAGTCGCTGTAGATCTGAGGGGGGCATGCAAGGAAAATAAAAAACAGCATTTTTGTTTGTACATGATTAGATGATAGAAAGCAGCAGAGCTTCCCCTCATTTCATATCCTTCCCTCAGATCTACAGTGACTGCACTTCCAAGTGTACTTGCAGTGCACTTGTAGTGCAAAGTGGATTTGCTTTTAGTAAATTAACCCTAAAGTGTCAAAAATTCATGTAGAGAAAAGAAGTTCATATGTAAAAAAAGTCCGTAAAAAGTGTCCGCGCTCTCATAAGAATCGTGTAATCCAAATTCATAAGTGATATGATTTCACCACGTGATCTACCAGTGTATAAATTTGGACTCTTACCAAAATGATAGGACTCTATAACGGAGTCACAAATGCCTAATATAGATATCTGAGGTAGCAGATGTCATCCAATCACAGAATCAAAGATGCAGCAAGTTCAATGACAACTCAGTGGATATGCAAAGACGTATTCCCACCATGGATATGCAATGAAAAGGAGCATCCATATATTAAATCCGTATAAAACTTTATTGTAACAAAATGGGGATTGAGGGTACTCACAATATAATTGAATAAAAAAGGCATATCAAAATCCAAGGCAGCAGAAAGCATAAAAACAAAGCAGCTCGTGTACACAGCAGGATAGGTGTGGCGTGGCGACGGCACGCACGTCGACTCCGCCCTATATGTTTTATCACAACTGACGTCATTGGGGGAAATAAACCTCTATGTCTCTGCAGTCTTGCACCTCTACTGTCTCCTGTGCAGTTGTGTCTCTGCAGCCTCCCTTGTGGGGCTGTATCTCTAAAGCCTCTCATTCCTTGTCTTCTCCTGTGTGACTATGTGTCTGCAGTCTCTTGCATCCTACCACCTCCTGTGCATCTGTGTCATCTGTGAGTAAAGGCATTCATTTTACTCTTATTAGTAAGATATGAATAAATATGATTGCTTTAGCATATCTGAGGAATGTTAAATTTACATATCTGGATATGCTCTATGCTCTATCTACACCCAAGTTTGTTATATTTAACCTCTCTTTATACCAGACCCGGCCATCTTCCTCCCTATGGCTATCTTACCCAGTCACCTAGATCATCTCTTTCAGGTTTTCCTTTATTCATTATAGGCGGATAAAGATTTATGCAAGATTTGACAGGTAGACGTTTCAAGGACAGTGATCTTATAGCAGCAATGCAGTACCAAATGTACAGCGTGGATGAACATGTTAAAAGCATATATGATCTTGATAATGCTTATAATTATTTTGTGATATATGTAAAATGTTGAAACTTATGAAAAAATCTTTTGTATTTGTATAGATATTTACTTATTTTTTTCTTTATAGATAATGTATCATATAGTTCACATTAATGCATAAACTCCTGAAGAAGCCGAAAAATTGTTTGGCGAAACATGTCGAGAATGATGCATCTACTGTAAATGTGAAAACTGTTAATCACACCTGTTGAACTATTAAGTCATTTAATGACTTCTGTTTTTAAGAAAAATGATTTTAACTAATGTGAAATAAATAATGTTTTAACTTTATGAGTTATTGTACTGATTTGCACCTTGAAAGTCCCTTTAAAAAATCCCTTCTACTAAATACAAACAGAATGGGATATGGTGCCAAAAATACATAAATTATTTCATCCAGGACCAAACATTGGTACTGATATGCAGATAGAAAAGCATTGACACCAGCTTATTCTTGGGCAGAAAAGTAGTGAAGCAGGGATAAGGATGACAGTTCCATCGGCAGCCCCCATGGTTCTAGCTTGACAGGTATGTTATTTAAGATTTTAATTTTAAATAAATATGGTATTCAAATTTAAATTTTTAAATAAGTTGTATAAAATAGCATATAAATAGTTATTTTCATGATACAAAGATGATCAAAGTTTGGGTAGTCAACATTAAAAATGCACGCTAGGCAGCTTTATATTCGTGAGAATAAAATAGAAAGCACAGTTAGGTTGGCGATAGTTTGTATTTTTACAGGCTTGTAATTAGAACATTTTAACTAATTTGTTTGCATTTTGCATGAGCAAGTTAGGCTTTTGGATTGACTTAACATAATTGCAGCATTTTCTGCCAAATACAAATTACCCTTTCTATTTTAAACCAGAGGGAAAAGTAAATATTTAATAGACATCAATATCATTGCAGCATTTCAACGTTTTATTTTTGGATTTTGGAATGGTAAAATAAATTTTGTATTGTTTAAAACAAAAGAAGCATTGAGGTGCAAAAACAAATCGTTTAAAGTCTGTTTCCCAGTATATTCCAGATCACCATAACAAGCCATAATTCTATAAAGTCATATTTTAAATTTGCTGTTTAAAAGATTCTCTTCATAAAATGCTAATTCAATTGGAAAGTTAAAAAATAAAGCTTTTTTTTATTCTGTACAAATGATTCAAATGGAACCATGGGCAAAATAAAAAAAAATAATACTCCTTTGCTGTAAATGACACATTTTTCTAAAACTCATAAATCTTTCCTCATTGGACAACCTATGTTAAAATATAACTTTATTTACCCTCTTTGAACACATAACACAGCTGGTTCAAGTCATTCTGTACACTCAAATTATTTCCCACTCTACTGGTTTAATCTACCAATGGGCGGTAAATTGGTGCCATTCATTAGATTGTTGCCATTGCGTCTCTCCAGTAAGTTATAGAAAATCTTAAATTCCCTCATATTCCCCCCTATTATTCCCATACTTTACTATCCTTCATAAAGATTTTTCCTCCATTTTAACTTACGGTAATCATTATCCTTCTCTCTTTTTCTTAAATTTACCTAATCTACATTCTCCTTTTTTATGGAATATGGTGCCACTATAGAAAAAAAGGTGCTTGTGCGCTTACCACTCAGTAAAAATAGAAACACTAAAGTGCAAATATTGCTGAACAAATTAAATATTAAGAGACAACTAGCAGCTAACTTCTATAATGTGACCAACATACAATAAAATAGTTTATATAGTGAAGCAGCGCTAAATGTCAATAGAAAGTGCTAATATTAAAAGTGCTATTAATAAAGTCCAACTTCTCATAAATTAAATAAATGGGGTGACAAAATCAACAATAATAGAATAAAATTAAAACGTCCAAACAGTGACTATGTAAATAAAGTGCTAAATAGCCAAAATGCCAGTCCAAATAGCAACAGCTAATTGCAGGGAGAGAAGCAAGGATGGGTGTGGGAATACACCTTGTCTCATCAGAAACACACTGGATCAGATGAACAAATGATGCATAAATAATCCTCCCCCATAGACACCAGCCTCTCACCTCTCTGGTGGACCCCACGTAATAACCACAAAGATCTCCACTGCTCACAATGAGAACTTCCAGTCCTTTTGCGTGACCCGAAACCACTGTAGGGATCTCCACAGCTTACCAGTATTCTTCCTTAAAGCGAATCTTCCTGATGGACCCCACGAGGTCAATAATGGCCACAAAGATCTCCACTGCTCACAATGAGAACTTCCAGTCCTTTTGAGTGACTGTAAGAATCTCCGCAGCTTACCAATGTTCTTCCTTAAAACGAATCTTACTCCATAATATTCAGAAAAAAACAAAAAGGGACTCCATAGTGAAGTGAACTAACTTCCGGCCGCAAACCGGAAGTGGACGTCATGCCCTTGATGAAGTCACGTGTGTAGTGACGCAACGCGTCGGGAGGAGGAGCCTAAGTGACGTCCACTTCCGGTTTGCGGCCGTAAACCGGAAGTTAGTATTTTATGAACATTTTGTTTGGCGTTTTTTACCCCTTGGTTTTTAACGTGTTTTTTAGCTGTTTTTATTTGAATAAATGCCTTTTCTTGGGGCTTTCCTTTACATGCTTCACTATGGAGTCCCTTTTTGTTTTTTTCTGAATATTATGGTAAGATTCGTTTTAAGGAAGAACATTGGTAAGCTGCGGAGATTCTTACAGTGGTTCCGGGTCACTCAAAAGGACTGGAAGTTCTCATTGTGAGCAGTGGAGATCTTTGTGGCCATTATTGACCTCGTGGGGTCCATCAGGAAGATTCGCTTTAAGGAAGAATACTGGTAAGCTGTGGAGATCCCTACAGTGATTTCGGGTCACGCAAAAGGACTGGAAGTTCTCATTGTGAGCAGTGGAGATCTTTGTGGTTATTACTGACCCCGTGGGGTCCACCAGAGAGGTGAGAGGCTGGTGTCTATGGGGGAGGATTATTTATGCATCATTTGTTCATCTGATCCAGTGTGTTTCTGATGAGACAAGGTGTATTCCCACACCCATCCTTGCTTCTCTCCCTGCAATTAGCTGTTGCTATTTGGACTGCCATTTTGGCTATTTAGCACTTTATTTACATAGTCACTGTTTGGACGTTTTAATTTTATTCTATTATTGTTGATTTTGTCACCCCATTTATTTAATTTATGAGAAGTTAGACTTTATTAATAGCACTTTTAATATTAGCACTTTCTATTGACATTTAGCGCTGCTTCACTATATAAACTATTATATGGTGCCACTATGTTTTCTGTGCAGAGTCAAAAAGATGAATGCTTGTTGTTCAGAGTTCTTCTATCTTTCCAACATTTAAGATCACCACTACTGGATGATAAGTCATATGTTGATTCTGCTGTTTAATTGTCTTCTCAAAATTTTAATGCATTACACAGTTACATAGCGTGGCTGAAAAACAAGACGTTCATCAAGTTCAACCATTACAAAATGGGACAGGCTAAAAATAACTAGGACTTTCAAGGTGCACAACATCATTTGTATAAAACGTATCCCCTATACACACGAGTGGAATTTCCGTCAGCAAAAGTCTGATGTGAGCTTTTGGTCGGAAATTCCGACCGTGTGTAGGCTCCATCTGACTTTTTCTGTCGGAATTTCCGCAAGCAAAAGTTTGAGAGCAGGTTCTCTATTTCTCAGACGAAAAAAAAAATTCCGATCGTCTGTATGCAATTCCGACGCATGCTCGGAAACAATTCGACGCATGCTCGGAAGCATTGAACTTCTTTTTCTCGCCTCATCGTAGTGTTGTACGTCACCGCGTTCTTAATACTCTAAAGTTCAGAGAACCTTTGTGTGACCGTGTGTATGCAAGCCAAGCTTGAGCGGAATTCCGTCGGGAAAAAACATCCAACTTTTTTCCGACGGAAATTCCGCTCGTGTGTACAGGGCATTATACTTTATTTCCTTCAATCAAAAAAAGATAATATCACATAAATCTAGGGCTGGTAGTACATTTTACATATTCTTTCCAATACAGACAAATGTTTAGGCATTCTCATGTTTATTTTATTTTGTTTGGAGTGGTATGACACAAAAAAGTGGAGAGGCAAAAAGCCAAATCTGACACATACCACGCACAATTCAAAAAATTGACTGGACAAAATTAATGGGACCCTCAATTTAATATTTGGTAGCACACCCCTTGGAAAAAATAAGTGAAATCAATCGCCTCCTGTAAGCATCAATTCATTTTTTTACACCTCTCTACTGGAATTTTGGACCACTCTTCTTTTGCCAACTGCTCCAGGTGTCTCAGATTGGAAGGGTTCATTTTATCAACTTCTGTTTTGAGATCTCTCCACAGGTGCTCTATGTGATTTAGCTGTGGACTCATTGCTGGCCAGTTCAGTATTTTCCAGCGCTTTGTCTTAAACCCTTTCTGGGTGCTTTTTGACGTGTGCTTTGGGTCATTGTCCTGCTGTAATACCCATGACCCCTGACGGAGACCCAACTTTCTGACACTGGGCCCTACATTGAACCCCAGAATTCTTTGGTAGTCTTCAGATTTCATAATGCCATGCACACAGTCAAGACATCCAGTACCTGGAGCAGCAAAGCAACCCCAGAACATCAATGAACCTCCACCATGTTTGACTGTAGGGACTGTATTCTTTTCTTCAAAGGCCTAATTTCCTTTTAGAAAGAATGATGGGCTTTACCAAAAAGCTGTCATTTTGTTTAGTCTGTCCACAGCACATTCATATAAAAGGATTTTGGCTTCCTCAAGTAAGTTTTGGCAAACTCCAATCTGGGTTTTTTATGTTTCTGTGTCAGCAGTGCGGTCCTCCTGGGTCTCCTACCATAGTGTCCCATTTCATTCAGATGGCGACGTATAGTGTGAGCTGACAAAGTTGTACCCTGTGCCTGAAGGTCAGCTTGAATTTGTCTGGAAGTTGATCGAGTTTCTTTATCCACCATTCAAACAATCCTTCGTTGCAATCTTTGATTAATTTTTCTCTTTTGTCCACATCCAGGGAGATTATCTTCAGTGCCATGGGCTGTACACTTCATGACAATGTTGCGCACAGTGGACAAAGGGACATTAAGATCTCTGGAGATGGACTTGTAACCTTGAGATTGTCCATGCTTTTCCACAATTTTTGTTCTCAAATCATCAGATAATTCTTTACTGCTCTTTCTCATCTCCTTGCTCCTTGTGGCACACAGAGACACACAAAAGAAAGTTTCAGTTAATTATTTACCATTTTAACTAGTTTCTGGTGTGATTTCTTAATTGTCAGCACCTGTTAATTGATACAGGTGAGTTTAATTACAAATTACAGGAACATCACAGACTCGGAATGCAATTATTTCTTACAATTTTGAGAAGGTGCCAATAATTTTGTCCAGTCTATTTTTGGAGTTTTGTGTGGAATGTATCAGATTTGGCTTTTTGTTTCTCCACTTTTTTGTGTTAAAGCAATACAAACAAAATAAATAAATATGAGAATGCCTAAACATTTGTCTGGGCAAAGTGTTGCATTATCTGACAGAAATGCAGGGGTGCCTAGATTTTTGCCCATGACTGTAGCATGGTTTACATATTTTTTTTACTCAAGGTGTAAATGTTCTTTACGCGTTTCATGAATAATGTCACTTCTTCAGGAGAGCATCTGAGATGAAAACCTAAATATACAGTATATAGGTTAAGCATTAACAACCGTACATTATATATTTTTCACAGTACAAAAAAACATTAATGTCAACAACTGTATGTTATATCCTTTTCACAATACAAAAAAAATCAATGTACAAAAAAAAAACAATGTTGATTTTTTTTGTACTGTGAAAAAGATATATAATATACGCTTGTTATTGTTAATGTTACTCTTTTTTTAATACAGTTGTTAATGTTTGTGTTGTTTTTTTTATTTTTAGATCATATCATATGGTATGATCATTTTAACTGAAGGAAATAAATTACAGGTTTTAAACAAAATTATGGTGTGCACCTTAACCACTTGTTTACTGGGCACTTAAACCCTCTTCCTGCCCAGGCCAATTTTCAGCTTCAGTTTTCAGCACTGTCACTTTGAATAAAAATTGCTACACTGTACCCATATGAAATTCTTCTCCTTTTTTTCCCCACACGAATAGAGCTTTCTTTTGGTGGTATTTAATCACTACTGTGTTTTTTTCTTTTTTGCTAAACAAGCAAAAAAGGCAGAACATTTTGGAAAAAATAAAAAATGTCATAGTTTGTTATAAAATTTTGCAAACAGGTAATTTTTCTCCTTCATTGATGTGCGCTGATGAGGCTGCACTGATGGGCGCTGCTGGGCTGCACTTATGGGCACTGATAGGCAGCACTGATGGGCACTGATAGGCGGCACTGATGGGCACTGATAGGTGGCACTGATGGGCACTGATGAGGCGGCACTGAAGGGCACTGATAGGTGGCACTGTTGGACACTGATGAGGCTGCACTGATGGGGCTGCACTGATAGGTGGCACTGATGGGCACTGATAGGCAGCACTAATGAGGCTGCACTGATAGGTGGCACTGATGGGCACTGATAGGCGGCACTGATGGGCACTGATAGGCACTGGAAGGTGACACTGATAGGCAGCACTGATAGATGGCACTAATAATGAGGCACTGATGGGCACTGATTGGCAGCACTGATGAGCACTGATATGTGGCACTGGTGGGCATTGATAGGTGGCACTGGTGGGCACTGGTAGATGGCACTGGTGGGCACTGCTTAGCAGTGCTGATATGCACTGGTAGGTGGCACTGGTGGGCACTGGAGGGTACTGCGTGGTCTGGAGTGTGCAGGACCGATGTCCTGTTTACTCCAGACAGTAATTTGCTTTTTTTCTCTCCTCACGTTGTCATCGTGAGGAAGAAAAAGCCAATTACCGGCTCTGTTAACATCAAGTGATCAGCTGTCATTGGCTGACAGCTGATCACTTGGTAAGGGGCTCTGATCTGTAATCAGCCGAGTCTCATTGACTCATTGACTCATTGATCACAGAGCAAGCCATGAGTGCCCCACAGGGGGCACGCAGGCAGCTCATGCATGGGAGAACGTACAAGGACGCCCTCCCGGCAATTCAGGCCTGTGATGTAGCCGTCTTTCGGCTATAGCGCGGGTGCGATGAGGTTAAAAATCCTAGTTATCTTTAGCCTTTCTCATTTTGTATATACTATGTGAGAGGTTGGTGCAACTATATTTAAAGGATACAGTGTAGACCAGGGGTGTTCAACTTTTTGACCTTCCTGGGCCCCATCGGAAGAAGAGGAATTGTCTTGGGCCGCACATAAAATACACTAAAAATAAGGATAGCCGATGAGAAGAAAAAGTTGGGCAGATCACTGATATAGATAATGTACCTATCGGAGTAATAAAACTTTTTTTTTTGTAATATTTTTTATTATAAAAGTAAAGGTTTTTGATAAACGAACGCATTAATATCTGGTTGTATGGATGGATGTAGTAGCAATTCTCATCTCAAGGTGCTCGTCAAATATATTTTGGTTATAAATTTTGCCCTTTGTGTGTTTCATCCTGGAAATAGTCACTCACAGATATAAGTAACTTTTCAATTTTGTTTTGGGCCGTATTTATAATCGTCTTGGGTCACATGCAGCCCATGGGCCACAGGTTGGACACCCCTGGTCTAGATTACCTTTTGTGAATTTACTAATTCATCCATTACAAACGGGAAGTAAAAAAAAAAATTGTAATCTTTTTATTTTCTGTACAGGTGGTTAAAATGGAACAATGACATAGTAACATAGGTTTACTACCTGTTGATACTGTCAGTGGATCTTTTATTCTTCCACTTCATTTTATAGGGTGATAACCTGTCTGCATTGAAATCACACATTGCCGCATTGTCACCCTGTGAACTGAATACTTTTAGATTGACATGTAATTTTAAATGGGCTTTAAGGTAGCAATAATCAAAGCCTAATTCTTAACTTTCTAAGCAACAGTAAAGGTTGTTTTTTTTTTACTTTTGCAAAAAGGTTTAAACCCTGTGAATAAAAGCTGACAAAGACCGTGCAAACCTGGCAAAGACCCCTGGCAGTGCTATATGGTTGGTCGAGTCCCTGTAACTTTCACTTTTGCTGGACAGCTTGGTCTGAATGTAAATGTGGAAAAAAATATATAAAGGCATGTAAAATGAAAAATGAATTCAAATACTGAATACTATTATTACATGTATTAACCATACACTTTTACCAGAATACAATATTTTGCGCTATAGCGAGCCTTTAAATGGAATTACTAATAGCACCAATCAAACAAAGAGTATTTTGTAACAATATTTTATGTAAAGCAGTGTCTTAAACCGCTGCAAGTCTAATGCCTCGTACAAACGACCGTTTTTTCCGACGGGAAAACTGCTATGAGAGCTTTTGGTCGGGAACCCCGGCCGTGTGTATGCTCCATTGCAGTTTTTCCGACGGGAAAACTGCCAGACAAAAAAAGAGAGCAGGATCTCTTTTTTCCCATTAGGAAAAAATCCTGGCGGGAAAACTGTTCGTCTGTATGCTTTTCCGACAGGAAAAGAACATGCATGCTCGGAAACAATTTGACGCATGCTCGGAAGCATAGAACTTCATTTTGTTGGCTCGTCGTAGTCTTTTACGTCACCGCGTTCTTGGCAGTCAAAAGTTCACTGGACTTTTTTGTGTGACCGTGTGTATGCAAGACATACTTGAGAGGAATTCTGTCGGGAAAACCATTGGTTTTTTTTTTCCGACGGGAAAACTGCTCGTGTGTACGGGGAATTAAAATTCATGCAATGTACACCGATTAGCCATTACATTATAACCACTAACAGGTAAAGGCGAATAACATTGATTATCTCATGACAGTGGCACCTGAAAGTCGGTGGAATATATTAGGCAGCAAGTCCCTGAAGTTGATGTGTTGAAAGTAGAAAAAAATTTGAAAGAATTTGAGTGACTTGACAAACGATAAAATGTAATGGATATACAACTGGGTTTGAGTATCTCTAAAACTGCAGCTCTTCTGGGAAATTTCCCGGTCTGCAGTGGTCAGGACTTACCAAAAGTGGCCCAAGGAAGGAAGACTAGTGAACCAGTTACAGGGTCATGAATGGCCAAGACTCATTGATCATGGGGAGCCAAGGTTGGCCCGTGTATTCTGATCCAAAGGAAGAGGTACTGTAACTCAGATTACTGGAGAAGTTTATGCAGGTTCTAATAGAAAGGTGTCGAACACACAGTGCATCGCAGTTTGCTGCATATGAAGCTAAGAAGCCGCAGACCAGTCAGGGTGCCCATGCTGACCCGTGTCCACAGTCAAATGTGCCTACAATGGGTATGTAAGTTTAATAACAGGACCAGAAAGCAATGGAAGAAGGTGGCTTGGTCTGGTTAAGTTGAGAACCTTGTGCCCTAGAAGATGCTAGAGGATGCAATCTTAGACAAAATTTTCACTATGCTCATGGCAGGAATAATCCTGATGCAGAATACGGACTCAAACCTAGATGCAGCTCCGACTTTTTTTGAGTCAAGGTTTTCAGTTTTCACCTGAAGAAGTAAAGCTTGTCAAAACACAAAAAACTATTTTCCTGACTGGACTAAGGCTTAGAATTACTGAGAGCTAGGTGGGACTTTGCATGAAAATGTAGGCTAATGTCTCCATAGCTCTAAGGAGCAGTAAAACGTGCATTTTATAGCTTATTACTTCAATATACCCAAGCACACAAACTGAAGGGTAATGCACCAACATACCCTGCAGATGCGTATAAATACACATTTGTTTCAGAGCTTTGGGCTGGGTTCATACTGAGGAACAGAGCAGCTCACAGCAGGGGGTCCAGTGCGTCTCTATTCACCGGTTCATGTCAGATTTCAGCCCGAATTTTTGGCTGAATTCGGACCTGAAATGGACCAGAAAACGTACAGGACTCCTGTGCAATTCGCACCGTAGCCGCTTCTGAGATGTGTGAACCAGGTCCATAGAGAGCCGGTCACAATCTCCTGCCATGTGAATTGGATGTGGGGGAAACCCACATTCAATTTGCACTGGTGTGAACCAGCCTTACAGTGCACAGATGGGAACCATATTCCCAGCTTCTTTATGTGAACTATGATGGCCTCACTATGTAGTGAAAGATGGGTGAGTTGTCCACATCAGGAGAGCAGCTTAGTGCCACCCTAGGACAGTAAGTGCATTTTCTGCAGGATTAGCAGGTGAAAATAAAGAGAAAAAAGCCTGAAAAGATACAAAACGTATGCAGCCACCAAATCTAAGGACGGACCTTAGACGGGTGCCGGTCCAGGCATGTGAGCGGATCCTGACCATATGGTTGCGATCTTTCCTGAGCCTGGACCGACTCTGTGATGTCAGCAGATAGTGGGCTTTAGCCCGCTGTCTACTAAAAACGGCTCACAGGAGTGATTCACAGGAGAAGTACAAAGGTTTGCCACTTTTTCTTCAAGCCAAACCCGAACACTTTAGCGGTGCACAGCTAAATTTGTATTTTTTTAATATACACTATAGGATTGTAACAGACCTGGGACACCTTTGGGCGGTCCAAAGAGAATAGTAATGCGGCACGCATAATGCCCCATCACCCTCCTGTCAGGCCCTGTTCCGGGCCACATTCCTGTCTGAATAATGTGTCCGGGTTTCAGGCGAACTGAAACCTGGACACATGATTTAAAACCCAGACTGTCCAGGTGAATCCCAGACAATTGGCAACCCTAGAAGTACAGCCAAACAAACTTTGGCTGTACTTCTCCTTTAAAACCGTGGTTCAGCCAACTGTTTTACCACCCCGACTGTCCATCTGAAAGATACCTATCGCTATCTCTTGGACATTTTTTCTAGTTAGAGATCTCAGTCACATATTCTACCTTTGCCCAGCCTTGTGTAGGTCAGCAATCTTGTCCTTGACATCCTTGGACAGCTCTTTGGTTTTGGCCACGATGGAGAGATTTGAATCTGATTGATTGATTGTTTCTGTGGACAGGTGTCTTTTATACAGGTAACAAGCTGCGATTAAATTGCCTTTAAGAGAGTGCTCCTAATCTCAGCTCGTTACCTGTATAGAAAACACCTGGGAGCCAGATATCTTGCTGATTGATAGGGGATCAAATACGTATTTCACTCATTAAAATGCAAATCAATTTATAACTTTTTGGAAATATGTTTTTCTGGATATTTTTGTTGTTATTCTGTCTCTCACTGTCTCTCACTGTTAAAGTGGTTGTAAACCCTTACAGACCACTTTTGACTACAGGTAAGCCTATAATAAGGCTTACCTGTAGCTACCCCAGATATCTCCTAAACCTGCACAGTTTGGGAGACATCCCCTATATCAGCATGTGCCGACATCATCGGCACATGTGCACGTTGCTTCAGTTAGTGTGCCGTTACCGGTGTCTCCCATGCGCATGCCCGGGAGTGACGTCATGGCGGCTCCAGCCAATCACAGCGCTGGAGCTCGCAGTACCCGGAAGTAACTCCGGGAACGATGTTGCCAGCCAGAGCTGTGTATGGGGACCACTACGGAGGCTTCGATCTAAGGTGAGTATTTTATAATGAGCTAGTATGCTATGCATACTAGCTTATTATACCTTTGTCTTGCAGGTGTTGTTTGTTTTTTTTTTGTGGGTTTACAATCACTTTAAATAAATCTACCATTAAAATTATAGACTGATTATTTCTTTGCCAGTGGGCAAACGTACAAAATCAGCCAGGGATCAAATACCTTTTTCCCTCACTATACAAAGGTGAGAACCTTCCAGATTGTCCCAGTTCTTTGTCTGTAAAAAGCCACCTAATTCCTACCTATTTCTGCGTCCGAATTAATATTCCACAGTACACATAAATAAAACAGTGTTTTTTTTTTTTTCTTCTTCTTCTTCTTCCTTTCCTCCAAACTCTACAATTATCATGTTAAAATGCAAAAGGCTCTCCAGAGCCTCATTCCGGTAATGATTTTATTTTACATATTGATAATCGCGCCAAAGCAAGGGACATTTCACTTCCTGAATACGATTACCATTTTAAAATTGTATTCATAGAAAACATATATTCTTCTCTAAATTAAACAAGGAGCTCCGATAACTTACATCCACAGACTAATGAATCTCATTTGCTACTTTGCAATTCCCCGGAGTTATCTGTGTCACACAGCACTCACCGCAGAAGTCGTGCTTGTCCTGGGAAAAGACATTGCAAAAAAAAAAAGTGCCCGTAGCTAGCCGACAAGGTAAAGAGAAGCGCATGAAATATTCATCACCGCTATACTTCAAGTTGCCTGGATATTTTAATTCCAATAGGAAGAACCCTATGTCAGCTGGAACTATAATTAAACTGATATGGCATTCAGAATTGCTTCAGAATCCCCAGCCTTGTCATATAGTTCTTTTCCCCTCCATCTTTAAACTATATGAAAATCAATTATCTCAACACACCAGCTGTAAGGAGAGTATGCCAACCACTTACTCCTGAAGTGAATAAATTATTTGAAATTCATTACTGATCTGAACGACTCTCCAAGACTTAAAGCACCAGTCCATTTACCCTCGCCAGATCCGAGCTGAATTTTAACAAGGATCGCTATCTGATATGAGGCCTCAAGTAGAACAACATGCAAACTAGTTGGCACTCGGGAGGCCGAGGGGAGGGGGGGTGTGGGGAGGGGTTTTGATGCGATGGGATATGAAGTGCTGACTGACAAATGCCGTGAATTAATAGATCTTTACATTTAATGACAAAATTGTTTGTGATTTGCCCCAGCATGACATAGCTAGAGTGAAAGGAAGACATTTGAGACTGAAAATACCATTTGTGTGTCAAGGATGTTAGCAAGCCAGACTGGTGATAGGCACTGGTGTCTACAGGATTTGAAACAGAGTTGATGCGATGTCATTTTGGCTCTACTGTAATCTGGTTATCTCTTGCCAAGACTTCATGTACGATTAGTCAGTTTTTAGAGGACAGCCAACCTTATCAGCTACACTGGGTGACATTTCTGTCAAGTCGAGAAATGCGCTTGTGAAATTTAAGATGAGGTGTCACATCTTCATATCAAAACCCATTGTGCCACCACCTACCATCCTGAAGTCTCCTTCTAAAAACATTAATGAAAAGAAAAATGAAATTTCCGCAAGATTTGACCTTGAAATGCGCATTTCCTTCTTTTTTTTTTTTTTTTCATTCTGCAACTAAAACAGCTTCCCGACTTCTGAACTGTTTCAACGTGTATATGTGGCATCATGATGAAAGATTTCTGTAATAGATGGATCACAGTTTCCTGTCATTTGAGGCAATCTTTTCATTCCTTTTTGTGTTGTATTGGATCGCTTTGAATGCTGATGGTTTGAACTCTGCAATAAATCAGTTGCAATGCAGCATTTTTCCATGAAAGGGCATAAGAGGCATGAGAGAATGTATACTAAAGTTATGCTATATATTGTGCAAGGGTGCTTGATACTGTAATCTTATTTTTGAAATAAATATTCTTTGACATCAGTGTGTGAGGTTAAGTGTACATATCTATCTATAATATAAACCCACGCGTATGATGTTAGCAATAAATCCATAAACACAGCTAACAATGGTATCATGAACCTGAAAAACAGCCAATTCAAAGACGATATACAGTCATGGCCAAAAATATTGGCACCCCTGCATTTCTGTCAGAAAAATGCACCACTTCGCCCAGAAAATTGTTGCAATTAAAAATGTTAAGGCATTCTCATTTTTATTTCTTTTGTTTGTATTGATATGACACAAAAAAGGAGAGAAACAAAAAAACAAATCTGACACATTCCACTCAGAACTCCAAAAATGGACTGGACAAAATTATTGTAACCGTCTCAAAATTGTAAGAAAAAATTACATTCCAAGTCTTTGATGCTCCTGTAAATTGTAATTAAACTCACCTGTATCAATTAATAGGTGCTGGCAGAATAGAAAACACACCGGCAACCAGTTAAAATGGTAAAAATTTGACTCAACCTTTCTGTTGTGTGTCTCTGTGTGCCACACGGAGCATGGAGAAGAGAAAGAGCAGCAAACAATTGTCTAAGGATTCGAGAACAAAAATTGTGGAAAAGCATGGACAATCTCAGTCCACCCCCAGAGATCATAATGTTCCTGTGTCCACTGTACACAACATTGTCAAGAAGTATACAGCCCATGGCACTGTAGCTAATCTCCCTTGACGTGGACGAAAGAGAAAAATTTATCAAAGATTACAATGAAGGATTGTTGGAATTGTGGATAAAGAACCTCGATCAATTTGCAGACAAATTCAAGCTAACCTTCAGGCACAGGGTACAACTTTGTCAGCTTGCACTATACGTCACCATCTGAATGAAAAATGACGCTACGGTAGGAGACCCAGGAGGACCACACTGCTGACATAGAAACATAAAAAAGCCAGATAGGAGGAAGCCAAAATCCTTTTGGGCAATTGTGCTGTGGACAGACGAAACATAATTACAGATTTTTGATAAAGCCCATCATTCTACTGTTTTCAGATAAAGAAATTAGGTTTTTTAAAAAAAGAATACAGTCCCTACTGTCAAACATGGTGGAGGTTCACTGATGTTTTGGGGTTGCTTTGCTGCTTCAGGCACTGGATGTCTTGACCCTGTGCATGGTATTATGAAATATGAAGACTACCAATGAATTCTGGGGTGCAATGTAGGGCCCAGTGTTAGAAAGTTGGGTTTCTGACAGAGGTCATGGGTCTTACAACAGGACAATGACCCAAAGCACACGTCAAAAAGCACCCAGAAAGGGTTTAAGACAAAGCACTGGAAAATACTGAACTGACCAGCAATGAGTCCACAGCTAAATCACATAGAGCACCTGTGGAGAGATCTCAAAACAGAAAAAGTTGGGTCTCCGTCAGGGGTCATGGGTCTTACAACAGGAAAATGACCCAAAGCACACATCAAAAAGCACCCAGAAATGGTTTAAAGGATCACTAAAGATAAAAAAATTTTTTTTATAAATAACAAACATGTTATACTTACCTCCACTGTGCAGCTCGTTTTGTACAGAGTGGCCCCGAACCTGATCTTCTGGGATCCCTCAGCGGCTGTCTCGGCTCCTCCCCGCAAGAACTAACCACCTTCATGCGAGCTCTCTTGCATGGTGGTTAGTTCTTGCGGGCGCGCTCCCGTGATACAGCCGGCGACTATAGGCGCTCACTGTATCACTCGGCCCCGCCCCCCCGGTGCGCCGCGTCATTGGTTGTTATTGACAGCAGCGCAAGCCAATGGCTGCGCTGCTTTCAATCAACCAATGAATGAAGCCGGCCAAGTTGCCTGCACGTTCACGGCATGGGACTTTCGAGGGGTCAGGTAAGTAAACGGGGGGCTCGGGGGATCGCTAATCCATAGAATGCATTAAGGTGAATTTTTGTTTGCCTTTACAACCCCTTTAAGACAAAGCGCTGGAGAGTACTGAACTGGCTAACAATGAGTCCAGATCTACATCCCATAGAGTACCTGTGGAGAGATCTCAAAACAGCAGTTGGGAAAAGGAACCCTTGCAATCTGAGAGACCTGGAGCAGTTGGCGAAAGAAGGGTGGTCCAAAATTAGAGGTGTAAGAAACTCATTGATGGTTACAGAAAGCAATTGATTTCCGTTATTTTTACCAAGGGGTGTGTTACCAAATATTAAACTGAGGGTGCAGATAATTTTGTCCAGTCCATTTTTGGATTTTGGTTTTGTGTAGAATGTGTCAGATTTTGCTTTTTGTTGTTCCACTTTTTTGTGTCATACCAATACAAACAAAAGAAATAAACATGGGAATGCCTAAAAATTTGTAATTGCAACAATTTTCTGGGGAAATGGTGCATTATCTGACAGAAATGCAGGGGTGCCAATATTTTTGGCCATGACTGTATATACTGTATATTTTTTACAGATACCCAGTGAAAAAAGTAAACTGTGAAACACGGCACACAAAAAAGTGCACAAGAGTAATGGACTAGTCTCTGAAGAAGAAGGGAATCAATCCTTGTTCCCCCCAGGGCCCAAGGCTCCTGACAGGGACAAGGCACTCTACGGTCTCTCTATGGTCTACCTAGGTCAAAACCAGGTGAACGCAGCTCATTAGACACCTGCCGAAACTAGTCCTTCAGGTACTTGCGGAGGGCAGTATTGGATTTAGACCTTGGGGGGCCCAAGGCAGTTTATGTTTGGTGGGCCCGAGGCACTTCAAGTTTGGGGGACCAATTTTTTTTTCTCAATTTTTTGGACTGTAAGAATACACATTACACAGATAATTGAAACTGGCAAATCATACAGAATTGGTAGCCCCTGACTCACAGCATGTAGGTTTGTAGCTTGGAAGAGTATTAGGCCTACTGGGCCTAGGCCCAGGGAAAAGTAACAACCCTCTGCTGGAGGACTTGTTGCAGAGCATTTGGAAAGATGGCTGGACCTAAGGAATTTAGGTTGGTGGCATTACTGTGTTCTGCACTGTAAACATGAAGATGTGAAATTGACCCAGTATGCCCCTAACCCGTCAGAAGTAGTGACTCTTACCAAACTTCACCATCCATATGGATGCACCTTGGCTGCTTGGAGTGGGTGGTTAAAAAACCTTGATTCCCTCTGGGATCCCTGGTCTACTTGGATTGCTAAATGATTCTGTAGAACATATAGGGGTTGATTTACTAAAACTAGAGAGTGCAAAATCTGGTGCAGCTGTGCATGGTAGCCAATCAGCTTCTAACTTCAGCTTGCTCAGTTAAGCTTTGACAACAAATCTGGAAGCTGATTGGTTTCTATGCAAAGCTGCACCAGATTTTGCACTCTCCAGTATTAGTAAATCTACCCCATTGCTTCTTAGCTGACACTGATTACATTTCAACGTGGTGCTTGGCGAATTGTGGTACCAACTGCTGTGCTTATATATGTACTCCTTTCTTCCATCAATGTTATACTGTTACTATCACCTTATGGGTACCTGCCAATGGTGGTTTGTTTGAACCTTACCTAAAACCCAATAAAGAGATAATAGAGAGAAAAAGAAATGTGAAATTGAGAGGCCAAGTTCATGCCTATGACATTCTACCGTAAATTGTTGAAGCAGCACCCTGTGTGGACATTCTTTATTTAAGAAGGTGGGACTTGTGCCAGAAAACTGTGAGTACTGTGACAAAACTGGGCCTAAGGCCTGGAGTAAGTAGGATGCAAAATGGCAGAGTATCTCCTCAAAAACAGGTATGTGCACACCCTAATGTAAGAAGAAGCAGGGCAGAGCCCCTGGTCAGCTTGGCAGGAACCGGCAGCTAATCCAGGTAGCCAACATCCTGGTATTCCTGCCATAAAGGCCCTTGTTCAGGTACTCCTGTTATAGGGAGCCAATACCTTGCCATCACAGAGATTACAATGCACACAATCACCCTGATTGACTCTGTGCATTTTGTCTGTGATCTGAGCTATCCAATGACAGAAAAGTCAGAGGCTATCAGATTTTTTTTTACAATACCAAATACTGTATAAATGGTGCTCCAGAAAACTGAGTCTACCTCTCTGCTGTTCTTTTACTACATGGCAATATTGAGCTGGTTAACATGACTTGTTTTAAGTATGGTTAGAAATGTACAAGTGATCAATGTTATCAGACAACCAAATTGTAAACTAATAGTACTTGCAAACATATATGTATGTATTTATTCTTAACTCACAGTGTATCATGGCCAACCAGGGACTGCAAAACAGGACACGTATGGAGCTGAAGCAAAGAGACATCTAGCAAACTCTAAAAGGGAACTGAAGGCTTATCAGAAGAGTAGAAAGCTTAAGCCAACCATAGATGTATCAAATCTCAGTGGCTCAGCAGGGACCAGCCGAGATTCGATCCATCTTTGGTCAGGCTGGTTGTACTGAAGTCGATCCATCAATCAACTTCAGTACAAGAAGCCTGTCAGATTTTTTTCATGCGATCACTGCTGACAGAAGGCTCCCCGCTGGCAGAACGCACTGTGAGAGAGTTTCAAATCATTTTATTTCCTTCCACCCATGGAAGAAAGGAAGTCAGATGATGTGTCAGAAATAATCAGAACAAAGACAGAGTACAAGACAGGAAGATAAAATGGGAATTCATAGGAGGGTGGAGTAGTTGTCAGTGGTAACTTGTCTCTAATCTCTTATAATATCAATGCACTAAGAAGGAGATGGTGAGAAACGTATGGAAACCTTAAAGTGATACTAAAGTCTTAGCAGCACAAGTAGTAGAAGTACACAATAAGGAGATGATCTACAGTTGTGTCCAGACAATTCCTTACAGGGAATGGTAGAATGTCTTATTGATTGACACAATGAAGGTCATTGCCCTTGTACCACACAACTACAACTATATTCCAAGGTGTGGATGGTGTGTTCAGGGTGATGTGCAGTGTTAGTTTTCCGCCACACACAGTGTTTTGCTTTTAGGCCAAAAAGTTCAATCTTGGTCTCATCTGACCAGAGCATCTTCTTCCACATGTTTGCTGTGTCCCCCACATGGCTTCTCACAAACTGCAAATGGGACTTCTTCTGGATTCCTTTCAACAATGGAGTACACGACTAATAGTTGTCCTGTGGACAGATTCTCCCATCTGAGCTGTGGATCTCTGCAGCTCCTCCAGAGTTACCATGGGCCTCTTGGCTGCTTCTCTGATTAATGCTCTCCTTTCTTGGCCTGTCAGTTTAGGTGGACGGCCATGTCTTGGTAGGTTTGCAGTTGTGCCATACTCTTTCCATTTTCGGATGATGGATTGAACAGTGCTCCGTGAAATGTTCAAAGCTTGGGATATTTTTTTTATAACCTAGCCCTGCTTTACACTTCTCCACAACTTTATCCCTGATATATTTTTGGTTGTAACATGACAAAATGCGGAAAATTTTAAGGAGTATGAATACTTTTTCAAGGCACTGTATCATCCGGGCAGAATTTAAAGTATAACTCAAGGCAGAACTTTTCTTTTTAGTTTTGGATACAGTGGAGAGAGAACCTATCAGGTTTATATCACTGACTGTGACCCTCTCTATTTCTCCTGTACCATTATAACGGAAACAAATACAAAAAATTCCACGCTGCTGGTGAATGTGAGCAGCTACAATACCAATAGACAAAAAGGTGCAAAAACAATAACAAATAAAATGTAGCGCTAATCGATATAACTAAAAAAATGAATAAATAACACCCTGTGAAGAGAGATAATAATCCAGAATCCAATATCAATAGTCCAACATGATGAGAACCAAATCAAAAAGTCTCTGGTAGTGATATCAAAATAAGTTTTTGATGATTAAATAATACTCCAATGGTACTCCAAAGAAGATATTCGTGATAATAAATCCAAACAATCTTGAGTAAATGTGCAGATAACCACCACCAATACAAAGGAGGCTTACCGGAATCACGAACTTATTTTGATATCACTACCAGAGACTTTTTGATTTGGTTCTCATCATGTTGGACTATTGATATTGGATTCTGGATTATTATCTCTCTTCACAGGCTGTTATTTATTCATTTTTTTAGTTATATCCATTAGCGCTACATTTTATTTGCTCCTGTACCATTATAACATAGAGTGAAACTGAAATTTTGGGTTCCACAACAAAAATGTCAGGTGCTGCTCAAGGCTCCACCAGGTCCACTTGCAATAGGCTTGTAGGAAAAGGAAGTCCTAAAAGTCGCACATCACAGGAAAACTCTGTAAAGAGGTGTATGACAGCCTCAGCCCAGGCTCCAACCAGGCCACACCCCCCATGCGTTTCACTCTGCCCCAGAGCTTAATCATGAGGAACCCCTTAATCATTGATCCCCATGATTAAGCTCCGGTGTGGAGTAAAATGCGTTCAGGGCATGGCCTGTTTGGAGTCCAGACTGAGGCTGTCATACAACTCCTTACAGTGTTTTGCTGTGATGTGCCACTTTTAGTATTTCCTTTCTCTACCTAAAATTTTGGGTTGTCGCCAAACAAGGAATAGAGGGAAAATCTTCTAATGGGCACACTAGTTCTAGAGACCCTGGTGACAATTTTGGAGGGATTTCCTATCACTTCCTGTTTTGGCTATGAGGCAGGAAGTGAAGGAAAATCTCCCCAATGGGACACAGATTGCAAAAAAAAACGGAGTTATAACCCTCCCTTACTCTATCCAAAATTAAAATAAAGTTTTGCCTTTGGTTCTACTTTAAGATGTAATAATTTGAGGGCAGTATATGCAAATCTGTTCTAAAATGCTTTTGATGGTCTCCTGAACAATATCAGTAATAGGAAAAAGGTGGCCTGTTCCTATGAATCATGTTTTCTTTTGCGTGCATTACTAACTTGGGGAAGAGCTGGCACCAGAATTCAGTATGGGATGATGCTTTGGGCAATTTTCTGCTAGCAAACCCTAGGTTCTGCCATTCATGTGGATGTTGAAGTGGTTGTAAACCCACTTATGCAACTTGCACCTACAGGTAAGCCTAGATTAAGGCTTACCTGTAGGTGCAAGAAATATCTCCTAAACCTACACGGTTTAGGAGATATTTGCAAAAAAGGCATGCACCGATGTCTACGGCACATGCGCGCCGTTGACAACGGTGCATTCAGTCAGAATCCCCATTCACAAATCCAGCTTTGCCGAATTTGACGGCTCCCGCGCGCATACGCTGAGTGACGTCTTCGCCGCTCCGGCCAATCACAGCGCCGGAGCGGCGATACCCGGAAGTAACCTTCCTGGGTATCTGAGGAGCGATGGCTGCGGCTGGAGGGGGAGACGAGGACGGCTTCAGGGGCCCCGATCTAAGGTAAGTGATGCATAATGAGCTAGTATGCTAGTCATACTAGCTCATTATAGCTTTGTCTTGCAGATGTTTAAAAAAAAAAAATGGGTTTACAACCACTTTAAATGACATGTACAAACTACCTAAACATTATTGCTGACCAAGTCCACCACTTCATGAAAACAATTATCCCTGATGGAAGTGCTTTCTTTGGGCAAGAGAATGTGCATTGCCACACTGCAAAAATCGTTCAAGAATGGCTTGAAGAAAACAACAACGAGTTTGAGGTATTGACTTGGCTTCTCAATCCATTGAGGATCTGTAGGATGTGCTTGAAAACCAGGTATGATCCAAGGGGACTCCAACTCTCAACTCACAGAACTTAAAGTAGAAGTCCAGCCTGAGCTTTTTAGTCTGGGCTTCTCCTCTGGGTCACAGGAGTGCAATTCGTTTTGCACTTCTGTGACCCCTTTTCAGCGGAGAGCGGTCTGAAGTCCGCTCTCCGCTGACGTCACTGTCATCAGTCGAGGCAGCGCGTCATCCCGACTTCCAAGTCTGGATCCGCCAGCTGCCTTGATTGATGGCAGTCTCAGCGAGCCGCTGAGATGCTCCACGGCTCAGCGCACCAATAAGCGTGGAGAAGTAGAGCCGAAGCGATGCTGACTGACAGTCAGCATTTCCCGCTCGGGGAGGAGTGAGAACCGAGCCATCTGCAGTGTTCGGTGGCACGGTTCTCAGTGCAGAGACGCTGGGGGACAGATGCAGCATCAGTCTGATGCTCCATCCACCGAGGTAAGTATGACTAGCAGAAAAACATACTTCTCTTTTAAAAGATCTGCTACTGATGGCTCAGTGCCAGATATCACAGCATACCTTCCGAGGTCTAATGGAGTCCATGCCTTGGTCAGGGCTGTTTTGGTGACAATAGGGGGACCTACTTAATATTAGGTTGGTGGTTATAAAATTATGGCTGATTAGTGTAATTCAGTAACTTCCTTAGTAAACCCCTAATCACAAAGTCACCTTTATGGATCTAGAAATTTTAAAAATATACATTATTGCTGCATACTGTAGGATATTTTATATTCTGTGTTCTTAAAAAAAAAAAGAAAAAAAAGAAAACTATTTAATCTGGGAGCCGGCAATAAATCTGTTTAACTGTTTTTTGGGGGGGGGGGGTTTTGCAACTATTGCAACAGTACTCTGCTTTTCTACAGGACTTGTCAAAATTCACAGCTGCATAGTCCAGTAATTTGCTCTCACCTCTTCTCGAATTTTGGATTCCTGGCAAGAGTGCTGCATTGCTTAATAGATGCTTGGGGCCGCAGTGTTTCCTATTACAATGCTGAGTCTGATCTCATAATTATAGTAATCGAATACTAAAGTCAGACTTTCCCACTTGTTTAGAAATATTTTGGCCAGTCGTCTTTGGTCTTTATATTTTTCTCCTAATAAAACTGGGGTTTCAAATTAAAAATCCAAATACTCCACACAAATACTCCACACAAGTGTTTGCACATCACAATTGGCTAGCCTTGTACCCAAACTGGAAAATAAAATATCAACACATGAAAACCTGTCTTGGCCATGATAGGGTTAAACCTTCAAGTCTCGCAGGGATTACCCCTAATGTATGAGTGCAAAAAGGCAAGTCTGCAGATATGTGAATCTGAGGTCATCAACTTGTTTAGAATGAATAAAACTTGTTTGACTTTAAGAGGTTGGGATTAGCAGTGTGCTTTTTTTTAACAGCTATTACTTAACATTTTTCAGGTAGTCCATAAAGCTGAAGTCCTTACTTATACATGTCAATCACTTAATCACTTTCACTGAGTTTCCTTCCCTTGGGCAGTGAGGTCATCCGGAGTGACACAAAGGTGTACAAACATCTTTTAAATATAAGAGCTCTTGTTTTTGTTAATATGCATATTTTTTGGTCTGAATACTGATAATATATTCATTTGGGTTGTTTATTGAATGTTTTATGGATAGTATTAAGCATAATTATATAATTCGCTTTAAAATAATATAAAATTAGGTTCCACCTGCGATTTTTTTTTTTAAAGTCAGCAGCTACAAACACTGTAGCTGCTGACTTTTAATAAGGACACTTACCTGTCCTAGGCGCCCGCGATGTCGCCCCCCCGAGGCCGATCCCTCGATCCTGGCATGTCCCGGCGCCTCCATCCTCACTAAGGGAAACAGGCAGTGGAGCCTTGCGGCTTCACTGCCCATTTCCTACTGCACATGCGCGAGTCTCGCGGTGCTTTGTGAATGGGCGGCTGCTTTCTGGGATACACACAGTTCCCAGAAGGCAGCGCCGCCCATTCCCCAGAAGACACCGCGAGGAGGACGAGGAAGAAGACCTGCCGAGGTATAGGAAGAGACAGATTAGAAAGATCCGCATAGCAACCGCCATTTCTGGTGAGTAAAATTTTTATTTATTTTTTCAATAATTTTTTTCTATTTTTTTGCAGGATTTTGGTGTATTTTTTTTTTAGGGTGGACCTCCACTTTAAAAACAGGGTACAGTATTTCCCGGTATATAAGGCGACCAGGGGCATAAGACGACCCCCTAATTTTACAGTTTTTTAAGATTTTTGGCCTGTACTCACCGTATAAGACGACCCCCCTTCCGAGGCTTCCGACGCTTCATATTTCTTCCATCTGGAGCCATATCCATCTTCATTCTTGCTGGAGCTGGAGCCAATCACGGCTAGCAATGTATTCTATTAATGAATACAAAGCCTGCTTGGATTGCCAGAGACTGTAACATCATCATCCCGTGCCTCTCTGACTCTCAAAGCCAATCCAAGCAGGCTACTCTATGTAGCCTGCTCGGATTGGCAGAGGTTGTTACTCCAATCCGAGCAGGCTCTGTATTCATTTGAATACATCGCTCACCGGGATTGGCTAAGCGGTATATACTGTATGTAACTGAAGCTAGTTTTTTTAAGCGTAAAAGGTCTTCTTATACGCCGGAAAATACTGTACATTAAGCAGTGCCGGGACAAGGTTATCTAGAGCCCAAGGTGAACATGCCAAACTGCACCCCCCCCCCAAGATTTATGAGCATTATGTGTTAGCAAAAATTCCCCCCAAAAAATGTAATATGAATCTGCATGCTTACCCCTAAGCATAAATCCCAGGACAGGACAAACCCACCCCCCTTCTGCACGCCCACCTCCCAGCATAAATATTTGCCCCATCCCTCAACTCCCCAATGCAAATGCACTCTGCACTGGCTAGTAAAGTAAAAGTATACAATATATAAGTGAGAAAATGTTTTGCCCTGAGCTCAGGAATTCAAATAAATTGTAACATTTCACCAGAGGGAGATAGTTCTGTGAATGAAAGCATGCTAGAATGTCTTATAATATTTCTGTGTACATTTATTTCTTCCTCTGGTGCACTGTTAGCATGTAAAAGAAAAATTGAGAAAAAACAACGCAAAAAATAAATGCAAATTTTAAGCGATAAATATTGCAAAGCATAAAAATTTAATGCAGTCAGTAAATAACGCATGTTTTTTAGTGAATTGACTAATTTTGAGATAAATACCCTGTGTGTTATTTAAACTCAGAAATAGTGTGGCAGTTATTTTACCTCAAAAATAATACAGCAGTTGCCTGTGGCTGGAACATAAAGAAACATAACGCTTCAACACTTTCACTGCCAGAGACACTCGTGCGTGTCTGTGAAATGATGAGGGTACACTTGAGAAAGGAGCGCTCATGCTCCATACGGCACTCGAGCATACTCTGAAACGCGTTGTGTTTCCCCTGATCCCGCTGACGTCACACACCGTTTCACAAGCAGACTGTCACCATCTCCTCTGAAGGAATCAGCCGGCTTCCTCTCTGGCTCCATGCGGCTTTCATAGCCTGGACTTGGGACTGCTTTGGACACGCTCTAGACACCGGCAAAAAACACAATGAGATGTTAATCTCCTACGAGCACATCTGTCCTTACCTATATGTAAGTGTTGGATACTTTTATTGTATTAGGCATTAAACATTGCACTCAGAGGCGCTTTTCTGTGCTTTTTTCCACAGGATGATAACAGGTAGATGCGTTTTACACACTTATATTGTGGTTATTCATTACCTTTAATTACCATTAATGAATAAGCACAATGTAAGTGTGTGAAACACGTCTAACCGATGCACCTGTTATCATTCTGTGGTGTTATATCCTGTTTTTATGGAAGAACAATAAAGGGACTGTCCATTCCCAGTCTGCAGCCACCAATTTCTTCCCTCAGGTTCCTATTAAAGCAAAGTTCCACCCAAAAACTGGAAGCTCTGTTTATTTGTCTCCTCCCCTACTTTGGTGCCACATTTGGCACCTTTCGGGGGGAGGAGTGGGGAACGGGTACCTGTTTTTGACAGGTACCCATCCCCACTTCCGTTGAACCTCGCCCCTGCTAGGTACATCAGAAATTCGGCCCCCCTCCCTCTTCCCCGCCGCCGAGCCATTCAGGAAGTGCAGTGTAGTGTAGCATTCCCTTAGTACGAATGGTGGCGGCAGCACCGAGAGCTGATATAAACATCGGCTGTTGTGCCGACATCGCTGGATTCCAGGACAGGTAAGTGTCCCAATATTAAAAGTCAGCAGCTACAGTATGTGTAGCTGCTGACTTTTAAATTTTCAGAGTGAGGGGGGGTTGGGGGCTGGAGCACTACTTTAGGGAGATATAAGGGAACTCTTAATGTCAACTCTGAAGTTTCTGAACCCAGAAGTGCTTAGAGCTCAGTGTTTCCAGGTTCATACTACCAAGGGGAGGTCAGCCAAGGGACGCTTTCCCTCCTGAGACCTGCCATGTGGGTCCTGGGCACCCAATACGGACAGCTGAGACAAAGACACATGTCACTGTGGGGTTAAGGAGTCAGGCATGTGATGCAGGACATCACAGCACATGTAGAAGTGATTGGGTTATCGGGCTACTATAGCAGAGGCATCCTTCTAATTTCTCTTTTCACAGAATCATTGTAAAATCTAATGGATGTGGCCATTGTCTGCCTGTTTATATTTTCTTCTTGACATCAAATCTCAGACACTTCCTTGATATAGATTTATGGCCGAATCCACCAAAATGGTGTTACATGGACATAGCTGAACATCTGTACTGACATATTAACATAGTTAAATGTTAAATAAAACTGTCTCAGAAGAAATGTGTAAGCTATCATTGCTGACCTTTAATTAGTATTAGCTCTCATACAGAGCCTTTTTCCATTGCAAAATGGTCTGTGTCCGTGTTAAAAGAAGTCCAAGTGTAGCGCCCTCCTAGTTAGGTGCTAGGCTGTGAGATAAGTTCAGTTCTTCCTGAGCTCCTCTGTAATCAGTGGAGCTGTTGCTGATTGCTTTGGGCTGATCAGAGTCCCAGGCTTGATTGGAAGACTACAGGCTTGATTGCTTCTCCCTGCTTTCTGTAAAGCTCCATAACATAGAAGAGGAGCAGATCAATGAGTAGCCTGAGTATTTATGGGGTTCTCAGCCAATACCTGGGGGGTGCATGCCCAGTAGGTGGTTGCAGAGCACATACTGTAAATAGTCTGGAGTGGGAGCAGTCTATTTTCTTGTTCAGGAGGAGAAGCACCCAGCCTGGAGGGCTGCTGTCCTCTCAGGCAATCCAGCACTTCTACCAGGAGCTAAACAAAGTCCCAGCTATGCTAAAGCTGGGGGGGGGGCTATTTACTGGGAGACGTGAAGCTAAAGAAGGGGGGATTTCATCCTGGATCTAGTCTGGGAAGTTCACTAAGGAAGCATCTGCCTGACTCTAAGAGAGGCATCAAATTATCAAAGGACTTGTGACTACAGACCTGAGGGCAGGATTTGGCTGTTGACCCCCCCAAATAAACTAAGACTAAGCCTTGCCTGGGACATTGTTTAAGGTGTCTCAATGCTGTCCATTCCCAGAGACTTTTCACAGGAGTAGCTGCAGAAGAAAGGGCGTCTTCTTATTACTGTTCAACATTCTGGAGTATCCCACAGTTCCTTGTGCCCTATCCAGGTTATCCAGCAAAAAAAAAAAAGGCAACCCCTAGACTATTCAATGAGCCAGAAGTGTGGATGCTGTTGTCTGCCTGGCTGCTATTAGACTGGTTTGGGCCACCCTAGGTTCCAGGTGGTAATTCCCTCCCATGTAAATGGGAATCTTTAAATATTGCTCGAAAATTATTTTGTTTGGAAAAAAATTACTATACTTTAAGGCAGGGATCTCCAAACTCCAGCTGTTGCAGAATTACACCTCCCACGAGGCATTGTAAAACTCTGACATTCACGGATATGACTAGGCATGGTGGGAATTGTAGTTCCTGAACAACTGAAGGGCCAGTGTTTGGAGACTTCTGCTTTAAGGCAATTATGGACTTTATATTAATGGCTATTATCTAATGTCCAATGATCTCCTCATTATTACCTGTAGTCAGTGGTCTAGACAAATAGAAACAGCTTTTCCAGTTACATACTGGAGCACCTTTGGAATTGATAGCAGCTGCCACATTTCATGGCAAGGACCTTGTATTGTTCCAGTGTTAGTTCCAAACATGATTTTTCCATCCTATAGATGTGTATTTAAAGCGGAAGTAAACCCATCCATGTTTTTCAAAAAACAATTTCATTTCCGGCACGTGCCAGAAATGTAACACTCCCATTGGTTGTGCTCTCAACAACATCATCATGGCAGTTGTAGATTAAACAGAGGCAAAGATGGCAGCTTCCTTGGCTGAAAACGATAGGGGGGTTTAGTTACACTTTAAGTACTTCCATAAGCATTGTGGCAGGCCTGTGTCTAACTTCATGATTGTGCTGTTGGTCTTATCCTATTGTTCTGTAATTAGTGGAGCTGTTGTGATAGCTTTGGACTGATCAGAGTCCCACAGACTGCAGGCTTGATTGCTTCTCCCTGCTTTCTGGAAAGCTCCAGAACATAGGAGTGGAGCAGGTCAATGAGCAGCCTGAATATTTATGGGGTTATCCACCAATCTCTGGGGGTGCGTGCCCAGTAGGTGGTTGCAGAGCACATATAGTGGGTATAGAATAGAATCACACCCCTTAAAATAATCAAATTTTGTAGCTTTGAAAATAAAGGCAGACACCGTTTTTGTTGTATCCAGCTCTATTTACTCTTATAACATCCAAGTGAAAGATATAACACCAACATGTCAGAAAAAAAAAATCTAAAAGATACGGTACATAAATAAAAAATCAAATCAAAAAGGACCTAAAAAGGACTTGTAAACTCAATCAGGTGTAGCTAATCATTGTCTCAATGGCACACAAAGCCATTTGACTTTCAACTGTGATCAACTGTGGTCATTTTGATTAGCTCAGCATGAAAAGAGCTTTCCTGGATCATTTTAGTCCTTGGTAGTGCAACTGGGGCAAACAATCAACTATGGGTGGCAAGGCTCAGTCATCTACCGCCCAGTGCCGAAACTGCTTAGCCCACTTCATGTGCTTTTGGCCCTCTAATATGAATAGAAGAGGTACCGGATTGGAAACAACAGTGTGAATTTTTGTGTTGCATACATGTAAATTGTCTCATTATTGCTCCAAAGCTTTTACAACAAATTTGTAACATTATTTGGGTTGCATGTAAGTGAACCATCTGACGGCTAGATAACCACCATCTGACAGTGCAATTATGTTTTTTAATGGTATTCTCATGCTAGTTCTTTACCGTTTAATGTCTTTGATTTTTGTTCAACAGTTTGCTCCTTTCAAGCTGTCTGGCCACAAAGTAATAATATGAGCACTGGTCTTGGGGAGAGGGATTCAGGAATACATGCTCAACCCACTCAATATCATGTTATTTTTGGGGATGGGGTCATGGCCGTGGCTACACTGTTCTCTCTTTAAGGAACATCTGCACATAGCTTCCACAGGCATTATCCTGCTGTCATGCATGGGCCATCAATACAGAATACTGCAATCGATTTCAAATACAAAATCAATAGATAGAATACATTTCACAAGATAATTGGGCATAAGAAATATAAATATATACTATATTATGAAAAGTATTAGGACGCCTGTCTTTACATGCACATGAACTTTATTGGCATGCCAGCCTTAGTCCATAGGGTTCAATATTGAGTTGGCCCACCCTTTGCAGCTATGACAACTTCAACTTTTCTGGGAAGTCTGTCCACAAGGTTTCGGAGTGTGTCTATGGGAATGTTTGACCATTCTTCCAGAAGCGCATTTGTGAGGTCAGGCACTTATGTTGGACAAGAAGGCCTGGCTCACAGTCTCCGCTCTAGTTCATCCCAAAGGTGTTCCATCGGGTTGAAGTCAGAACTCTGTGCAGGCCAGTCATGTTCCTCCACCCCAAACACGCTCATCCATGTCTTTATGGACCTTGCTTTGTGCACTGGTCTAAATCATTTGGTGGAGGGGGGATTATGGTGTGGGGTTGTTTTTCATAGGTTGGGCTTGGCCCCTTAGTTCCAGTGAAGGGAACTCCTAAGGCATGAACACACCAAGACATTTTAGACAATTTCATGCTCCCAACTTTGTGGGGAACAGTTTGGGGATGGCCCCTTCCTGTTCCAACATGGCTGCGCACCAGTGCACAAAGCAAGGTCCATAAAGATATGGATGAGCGAGTTTGGGGTGGAAGAACTTTATTGGCCTACACAGGTCCTGACCTCAACCCGATAGAACACTTTTAGGATTAATTAGAGCGAAGACTGCAAGCCAGGCTTTCCCATCCATATCAGTGCCTGACCTCAATAATGCGCTTCTGGAAGAATGGTCAAACATTCCCATAGACACACTTCTAAACCTTGTGGACAGCCTTCCCAGAAGAGTTGAAGCTGTTATAGCTGCAAAGGGTGGGCTAACTCAATATTGAACCCTACGGACTAAGCCTGGTATGCCATTAAACGTCATGTGCGTGTAAAGGCAGGTGTCCTAATACTTTTGACAATATAGTGTACAATTATTCCATAAGCTGTGTTTAGAAAATGCACTTAAAAAAACTAACTTGTGTGAATAGGGCCATATGATGCCCATTGTTTATAAGAGTCAGCCCCGATGACAGTCCCAATTCTATGGGTATTTCATCTTAAAGGAAAAATGGAATGACTAGGTTAGATTATACCTGCCAATCACTCATAATCAAGCTCGTACCTGGGGTGTTGCACAGTGAAATCCAATCATTCTAAAGAATTATCTTCACAGATCATATCTTTCCACCGTCATCTCTTTTCTATAGGCACCTTTATATTAAAGGGGAACAATTATTGTCAAAAAAAATAATAATTTAATTTGTCCAATTGACTTCTCCACCCAAGAAAGGTCAGTAGCAGATCTTTTTTAAGGGCTTGGACATTCTCACAGTTTATCATACAGTAACATTTTCACCCATTAATTACACCATAACATCTACTCCTAGGAAAATGAGAGAAGCTAAGTGTGCGGTAGAGCTTCTATGTACACAATGTAAATAATGCTATTTTCATCTAATTAGAAGCATTTCTGCTTTGGAAAATACATTGGAAATGTCAAAATACTGCTAATTTTTAATTGCCGTGATCCTTGAGCTTTGATTTTAATTACAAGCAGATGTTCAAGAAACAAACTCATTTAGCCGATACCTAGAAAGGATTTTTCTTTTCTTCTTTTTTTTTCTTTTTCTGCAGAATATATTTTACATAGCGCTGCATGGCTTTTTAATTAAAATGTGTCTATTGTCTCCGAATTACGTGACATTGTGGCGCTGTACTCCACAACGCCTGTAGGCTCATGACCAATTAATAACCTATTTTAAGCCACTTCCTTGCAGTAGCGTGATACGCAGCAAAATTGGACAACAGAACAATAATTTGTCTTCAATTTGGGAAAATAGAGACGGGGACAATAAGGTCACATATCTATTCAAAAAGACAGCTGTAGCCTACGAGTTTTTTTTTGTTTAATAATAATAGCTTGGTTATAGCAACCACACCATGGCTAAATGTGAAAAGGCCTTTCCTGATAAGCTAAAGAGATTATGGGAAATCAGGCGGATTCTGAAAGAGAATGGTGTGTAAATGAGAGCTTTTATCAAACCGAATCTGGCAGCTCCATTTTTGTTATGGGGAAAATATCTGTATTATTTACTAAGGAGATTAAGACTGAATTGGAAGAGAGGCTGGTTGTTGTGTGCAGATGGAGATAAGATAAGGGAACTTTACCTTCCCAGCACAAGGCCAAATGCAAGACACACAGGGACCCTATCAGACACAGAGCCCAGGCTGTTGTATAAAAGAAGCAGCTTCATTCAATCAGAAAATGCCTTTGCTTCCAATGCTATATCCAGATCATAAAAAACTCAACAGATGAGTTTCTATTATTAAAAAGTGAACCGCAGCTGAATACTAAGATTTCATAGATGGAAACTTGTGCCGCGTTTGTTCAGTATAGTATAGAGCAATGTGCTGAGTTCAGTAACCAATAAGGAAATAAATATATACATTACATTTCATTGCTTTTATTAAAGCTTTGTTTTATTGAAATAGCCTATTTGTCTGACAGGTCAGTATAAAATATAACATTATTTTTTTTTCTTTTAAAGAATAAGACTTTATTGAATTTTTTTTACAACATACAGTTGGTAGGCAATAAATCGAATGTGCAGATTCAAAAATATGCGATATGCAAAATATGCAGCTCAACAATTACAATGTCAGAACAGAATACAGAATATTTACAGAATACAGAATACTTTATCAATCCCAAAGAGAAATTGGGAAATTGTTACTGCCTACCGCAGTAAAAGTGGTAGGCAGTGGCGGCTGGTGCTCTATTTTTTGGGGGGGTGGCAAACAAACCACCCGACCGCGCCCCCTGTTCATTCAGTTGGTCAAACCCCTCACTCCCACCCCATCGAGGCCACGGGCAGCTTCAGCGGCTTCCCCCTGTGTCTTCTCCTCAGCACCTCCCCCCTCCTCCCGGCCAATACAGTCGCTTCTCCTCTCAGCCAATCAGGTATTAAGACCCACTTCCTGATTGGTTGGGAGAAGAAGTAGGAAGACAATAGCGAATATTAATTCGCTATTGTCACACAACTGGGTGGGCTTGGGGCACAGTGCTCTGCGCCCGAGCCCCCCCTTTTTTTAAGCCAATTGGAGCCTCAGGCTCCAATCATGTGCTTAAGACAAAAAAAAAATTGGAACCCATGCGTCTGGTGTCCTGCATGTAGTTTAGGGGCCAGGCACATGGAGTATTTTGAGGAAAGATAGAGGTATAGTTGATCTATGAGATGGGCCCACATCCCAAATATAGTACAAAATAGGGAAAGAACCCCCTTAGCGGGACTTTACCGGCCCAAATAAGTACCATACTGTTATTGTGAAAAAGGTAAATGATCAAAAAGTATATAACAATTTCATACAATTTTTTTTAAATACGTTGTTAAAAAAGAGCAACAAACGTGGCTAGTATACATTCAGGTCAACATGATGGCAAAAAAACAACAAGGGTACAGTCCCTGGACTACCGTGATGGAAAAACCATGGCAGAATGAACAAGGACTGCACCGGACGCGTTTCAGAAGTTCATTCTTTCATCAGGGGTGTGTATTTTGTTGAACGAATTACTTATGTTGACAGAAGTTAACACTTGCATGTAACAGCCACCAAATTGTTAAAAACAGTCAGTGATGTCCATCCAGTTAAAACTTGCATATTGATAATACCCCAGTGATATCCAGCGAGACCTGGCGGGTTAACACTCCCAGAGAGGGAAAGAGGAGAAAAAGGTATGAGGCTAAAGGCCACAATCAGATCTGTAAGAAGATTGAAGATGACATTCACTCCTTGGGGCTGCCATTGTTGACTTTTTATTGTGTAATATCCTTTTATTCTATTTTATGTAAACAACATTAAATAAGAGTAAATAAAAAAAAGAATGATCAAAAAGATAGAATATTCTGTTCACATCTTTTGATCAAAGAACAATAATAGATATATAGATAATTGTTATACAAAAATATAATCACGCTTGAAAGGATGAAAAGTCGATTCTGAGATTAGATTCACACATTATCTATCTATATACATGTAGCACTTACCCCCGAAGGAGCTGCTGGTTAATTTAGGGTCTTGCAAACTACCTCCATGGCTCCCGTTGTCAGGGTAAAGAGTGTTCAGAAAAAGTCAATGTCCACACAGATGTAAAACCTCAACAATAAGGCTTTATTTTCTTTTGCTGTAGAACTTGAGAGAAAGTGGGAAACGAGAGAAGTAGGGGAAGGTTCAGGCACATGGTACAAGAGATGCAAACAGTCAGTATATTCACCACTCAAGCCTGAGTGGGTATTGCTCACCCGGATAGTCCCCTCTCACGGTCCTAGCAGCCGGAATGATGCAGTGATCAAACTTTAGACAGTTTCTGACACAAACTGTTGTACATGAATGAAGGTCTCTGCCACAGACCTGATGAACTTGGGTCTCTGCCACAGACCTGATGAACTTGGGTCTCTGCCACAGACCTGATGAACTTGGGTCTCTGCCACAGACCTGATGAACTTTAGGATGCGTCCGGGAATCCTCTGCCACAGGATTTTAAACACCCCGAACCTCCAGACAAGCAATAATGGAGCTTTGAGTGTATCCCTCCCTGAACAAGTTTCCAGGCCTCTCCCGAGACATCGGCGCCTTGCAAGTCTCCTCCGGGACAGGTCCTCCCCTGGCTTCCCTCTTCAAGAACTTCCTTCCCATGGATGGACAGCTTGGAATACCCCTCAGAAATGTAGGCCCAAACCAGCAGAGCTGGGCCTGGCGAGCAGAGATGTAGCCTCGGGCTGAAGGTGCCCGGGGCTAGAACACACACACGCACCCCGTGCCATGAGGGCCACGAGGCGCACCAGAAGGACCAGAACCAATGGTGTCTGCCCCCTATGTACCCCCTCCCAGCATGCACAGGCGGGAAAAACACCCCCACTGCATGGCTGCCGAGAAAGGACACCCAATGCGGCTGTGATACACCCGTATTCCAACATGGGCCAGCGGTGACAGTGCCACCTACAGGCATAAACAGGGAAAATGACTGCCAGTCAGTATCACAACCAGAGCAGAAGCAGAATTGAAGAGAAATCAGCAAGTCTGAGCCCAACTATGGGCTCAGACTATCCCCTAAATTTAAACATAGCGTGGACCATTTTGGGCCGGTGCTACATATAGTATATATGTACAGTATATATAGTATCTATGGTCAAAATGCTAAATCCTATTTTCATTCCCACTTTGTATTTCATTTATTTCTAGAAACCAATCAGCTTCCAGATTTTATTGTCAAAGCTTAATTGAACAAGCTGAAGTTGGAAGCTGATTGGCTACCATGCACAGCTGCACCAGATTCTGAGTGCTCCAGTTTTAGTAAATCTCCCCCATTGTCATTTTGCCCTGCATGGGTGTATTGCACAGTGTCATACTAACACTGGGATCACAAGAGAGTAACAAGTTGTAAAGAACCAAATGCAATTGAGTATAGTTCAACAATGAGGTAATTTTTTTGGAATATTGAGGGATATTAAAGTATGTTAGGTGATTATCAAATCTGTTTTATATTAAAATTGTGGATCTGAAAAAAAAAACAACATTTTTTTAGATTTTAGTCTTCTCTGATTGGGTTCATTGTAAAAAAAAAGACTACTCTAAAAAAGACTGAAAGAATTTTCACAATATTTATGGACTGAAGATTTAGCAGACATCAATGGTGAATGATGACTTTTTTTTAACAGCACAGACTATGGAGCCTTGCATCCTGATTTTGGGTTTGATAACTAATACATTTCTAATATGGAACAAATATGCCACCGTTGAGTTGAGGTTGATTTTAGTCATGCTTGTTCCAGATCAGGGACCCACAAGGAAGCCAAGGTCAGCATGACTGCTCTGGAGTCTACACCTTTAGCCACTTCAGCCCTGGAAGGATTTATCCACATCCTGACCAGGCAATTTTTTGCGATACGGCACTGCGTTACCTTAACTGACAATTGCGCGGTCGTGCGACATTGTACACAAAAAAATTGATGTCATTTTTTTTCCCACAAATAGAGTTTTCTCTTGGTGGTATTTGATCCCCTCTGCAATTTTTAGTTTTTTTGCTATAAACAAAAAAAGAGCGACAATTTCGAAAAAAACTATATTTATTACTTTCTGCTATAAAACATACCCAATAAAAACATTTTTTAAATCGAATTTCTTCATAAATTTAGGCCAATTTGTATTCTGCTACATATTTTTGGTAAAAACCGCAATAAGCGTATATTGATTTGTTTGCACAAAAGTTATAGCATCTACAAAATAGGGGAAAGATGTATGGCATTTTTATTATGCATTTATTTTTTACTAGTAATGGCGGTGATCAGTTATTTTTAGCAGGACTGTGACATTGCGGCGGACAGATCGGACACCTAGCTGACATCTTTGACACTTTTTTGGGAACCAGTGACATTATTACAGTGATCGGTGCTATTATTGTACTAATGACACTGGCAGGGAAGGGGTTAACATCAGGGGCGATTAAGGTGTTAAATGTGTTGCCTCACTGTGTTTCTAACTGTGTGGGGGGATGGGCTGCCAGGGACAACACACAGATCTGTCTTCCTGCATAGCAGGAAGACAAGATCCTGTGTAATCCCCTGTCAGAACGGAGATCTGCCTTTTTTACTTCGACAGATCCCTGTTCTGTCTCTGTGGGGAATGATCGCATTGAGTCCCCCAGACCCACTGAACCTCATGCACGAACCGACGTACAGCTACTGCGATTCGCGCAGCCGAGCCAACCTGCAGCAGTATAACTGTAGCGGTTGGTTGGCAAGAGGTTAAAGCCAAATAAACCCTGGCTTTGTGTTGATAGTGAGGTCTGATCAACTCCAAACTGTGTGGAGTGAATGGGGGACTCACAGTGAACATAATGCCACCCTCAATTCTCCAAAATTCACAGGCCAGTGACAAAAATTGTCAGATTTAAATCTCATGCCTGTTATGGGCAGGCAGATTAGGTGACACATTGGATAAAGCACATTTGACAGAGAACAGCCCAACTTAAGATGCAACTGACACAGAAAAGAGAACATTACATGGTGTTATAAAACCTCCATGTCTGTGAAAGACACCTAATGAGGCTTGTCAAAAATGGTCATGGTCATAAACAGTCTGCAAAACAACTCAGGAATACACATCTCTAAAACAGAACCACCAAAGACAACGCTATCCATATTCCATTATTCCTGCTGTGATGAGGTTTCTTCCATAAAAAGGGGTTATTTTAATATATGGGGAGATATCAATCTGGTACACACCAAACAGGTCTATCTTACGAGGTCTGGGAGGCTAATAAAATATATTGGATTTCTTTAGAGAAATAAACATAAGATCTATATAATTTTCAGTGTTCAACGAATCATAACTTCATTCTGTTCAATAAAATGTTTGTTGTTTGATTGTAAAACGTTGTCAGATGGACATATAAATGTATTTGGAATAGTGGCATTAAGTCTCGGTTCCCATCTATGCAGTTTGCTTTTGATCCATTTCTGCAGTGCTTTTTGCGGTGCATTTTGCATTTTTACACACATATTTTTGCAGGTTTTTTTGATGTGCTTTGCATTTTTATGCTTTTTTTTTTTTTAGGCCAGTTTGTTGTTGGGTGGATTAAAAACGCAAATCACAGCAAAAACGCACTACATTCTTCTCTGCAGCTTCTCCATTGAAGTCTATTGAACCAGAACCCATTGTTTTGATTGAAAAAAAAGTCCCTGACCCTTTCCAAAAATACAGCCGTTGAAAAAAAGCATAGATGTGAACGTGTCCCATAGGAAACAAGTTAAATGGACTGTAGTGTATTTCTGAAATAGCACTAAAATAAAAAACACATAGGCGTGAACCGAGCCTAAGGCTACTTTCACACTGAAGCGCTGGATGCGCTGGTGGTATAGCGGTGCTATTTTTAGCGCCGCTATACCGTCGTTTTTGCAGCGATTTGCAGGCGCTAGCGGGATGGTTTTAACCCCCGCTAGCGGCCGAAAAAGGGTTAAAAACGCCCACAATAATGCCTGTTTGCAGCGTTTTGTGGGCGTTTTGGAGGCGCTACCCCATTGATTTCAATAAGCAGGGGCGCTATAGGAACGGTATTTTTACCGCTCCTATCGCGCCTCAAAGATGCGGCTTGCAGGAGTTTTTTTACCCTCCTGCAAGCGCAACGCTCCAGTGTGAAAGCCCTCGGGTTTTCACACTGGATACAAAGTAGCATCTTTTTTAGGGCGCTTTGCAGGGGCTATTTTTAGCGCAATAGTGCCTGCAAAGCGCCTCAGTGTGAAAGGGGCCTTAGGGTGGGTGCGCTGGAACATAATAAAATACTTCAGCGCACTTATTGACACACCCGTCAGGCCCTTTGATTGGTTGTAATTAGATCAGTAACACCTGTCTGTGGACAATAGAATGCTGTTACATTCAGCAACTGTAACTCTTGTTCACCATTGATGGTATGTAGGAATGGTAAGAGCCATTTATGAAAGCCAGGGACTCTCAGTCTGAATATATTCTGTAATTTTGTTTGTGCGTGTAACGAAACTCACGTTTATTTTACCATTGCTTATTGTCTTAATTGTGAAAAAGTTTTTGGTAGATATTAAAAATTTTATTTATTTAAAATTATATTTAAAATTGTTAAAACAAATCTTTGAATGCTAATGCTGTGTGTGTAAAGAACTAACTAGATAGTTAACCTGCTGCAGTAACAATCAATTTTCAATCTACTGGTACTTTTATTGTTATCCCAGAGCAGGACAATCTCTGCACAGGCAAATCCATGAGTGTTATTTTGGTCACAGGCTTCACCCATATACCTAGCTTGCAAGGTCCCCCTAATATAGACCTGAACTCTAAAAGCTGTGCTTAAAAAGGGAAAGCAGAGGGAAAAAGACCAGCATTGCCTATTGACTCCCTGCAACCAATCTGTTCCCTAATACTGATTTACCATTCTTTTTCCGGCAGCGTGTTTTTGTGCGGATGTGTCAATTGTGGTAAAAGAGCATGGTTTTGCTTCTTCATGTCAAAACTACCACCCTGACTGGTGATCTATTGATTGGTTGGGAATTTGAAAAAGCAGCAAGAGATGTGCAGAAAGATCAGATTCAAAATAAATCCAAAAGAAAGAACGATGCAGAAACAGGGATTTTTTGGCGCTGTAGGTCTCCAAGTACAAGTTTCTCTAGACAAGACTAGGGGAACTTCCACCAACACTGGAAAGTTTTTCTAGCTTTTACTTCGCTGGTAAAACATTCCAAAGTGTACCTGGCACCTAGGCTTGTCACAATCTCCTGGACTTCCACTCAATTCCAACTGTCGGGGCAAATCCATTTCACAGCCCGCTTGACCCTACCAAACAGTTTCCCGCCTCTAGCCAGTCTTTCCAGACAGGTTCCATTCTATATCTTCACTTCCCATCCTGGGGTCCCTTAGTCATGCAGATCATGCTACTGTATTTATAGCACATATACTTCCCAGAATGGAAGTAGAAATCTTGTCAGAACTGTGTGTCAAAATCAGACACAGGCTCTACCATGATGGCGCCTGGAGCCCATGACAAAGGATCTAGAAGTCCTATGTTGGGCTCCCTCTAGTTTACTATTGAAACACATGGGGGAAGTGTTAAATAAATCATAGTATCACTTCCTAACACAGCTAACACAACCCAATGGAGCAACACCTTCACCCCTGCCTACATGCTGGCAAGCATAAACTAAGTGACTCATCTGTGAGTGATATAGGAAAAAGGAGAATTGTGGGGCTTTGGACTTTGTAGGCACAAAATAGACTAAATTAGAAAAATATCAAAATGTATTGGATAATTAGCATAAATGTAATTCTAAGACACCTTTACATGCAAAAAATGCATACATAACAAACATATCAATACATTAGCTATATGGATGGCCACATAATAAGCGGAGCCTTAGGAAAATAACTGTTGTCTTTCCGTGGTATCAGAGTCCTGAAAAGTGGCTGAACACCAGCAGCAAAAATGGTATAAGTTGCATTGATCAGACAAGGAGGCTTGACATGTTTCGCGTGCGAACACGCTTCTTCAAAAGCATAGCTTGTTGGGTCGGTATCAAGAGTATGCCCAACTGGAACAAAAAATCATGTCTCCAGTTTGGTATACTCTTGATACCGACCCAACAGTTGTGCATTGTTTGCTTTTTGTCATTATGCCTATTTCTATTCTATTTTACTATTCTAATTATTTTTGTTCTCATTTGCTAGTCAATTAAGCTATGCTTTTGAAGAAGCGTGTTCGCATGTGAAACATGTCAAGCCTCCTTGTCTGATCAATGCAACTTATACCATTTTTGCTGCTGGTGTTCAATCACTTTTCAGGACTCTGATACCATGGAAAGACAACAGTTATTTTCCTAAGGTTCCGCTTATTATGTGGCCATCCATACAGCTAATGTATTGATATGATTGTTATGTATGCGTTTTTTGCATGTAAAGGTGTTTTATAATTTAATTTATGCTAATTATCCAATAAATTTGGATATTTTTCTAATTTAGTCTATTTTGTGCCTACAAAGTCCAAAGCCTCACAATTCTCCTTTTTCCTATATCTCTATATGAGGACGCGGCACATGCTACACCTAGATGTATCCACAGTACCACTCTGTGTTATGATACATTAAACCTACTATCACCTGTAAGTGAGTCATAAAGCTAGTTGAGGGGTTTAGGCCACAGACACAAGACAGCAGACAGAATATTATTCAAAGACATACAAATAATGTCACAGTCCTAATAAATCTAAAAATAGAAGGTACAAGATTTTTATTTGGACAATGGGGTCAAAGTGAACCCTGAAAGAGAAGGGGCATTAGCGGATGACATCCCAACGCAACTGGGAACAAAATTCTGTAAAAATCTGATACAAATGATATGGACACTTGTGGGGTACACTGATCCAGGATCCTTCCCAAAGACAGTACTCCCATCAACATAAGGATCAAGGATGGGATAGTGCAGAGTAGTCATCTCCTGCACCACTTTATCAAAGGGCCAACCATAGCGATAACAAAAGGACATATTAAGCTTTATTTATATCTTTACAGTAAAGTAATTAAAGGCATACAACTTGTATAAATCTTTGCTAGCTGGTTGTTTAACTCATGAGGATAATGCATCATCAGGCTAATCATGAATGACATCACTGCTCTCCAACAATAATACTTGCCCTGACAAGTTACGGTTTACTGCACCACAGTATACATTATTTTCGGATTACTGTTGCTTATGTGTATTATATGTAGAAGAATAATCCACTACCATGACCTTCAAGGATACTAGAAGCACTCACCCACTTGTATATAATAAGGAACATTAATTACACTTATTCTAAGTTTAAAAAGCAAAAGCATGTATGCAGCTTTAAATCCAAGAGTAGAGCATTTGGGATTATATGGTCTGAATGGAATACGAGTCAGTGCTGGTACTTAAATTCTTTATTGCATATTATTGCTACATGCCGCGTAGCTGTTACTGCTCTTCTTTCATGTAATAGTTCAGGTGGGAGCTTGATCCCATAACAGTGGGGGGGTCTAATATATTTAAACAAGCAGTGTGATGGCAGTGGTGGCATCTGGTGTTAACAGTACATCATTTTGAAAGAAAATTTTCAGATCAAATAATTTTTTTAAGTGTAATTGTAGGCAGATATGAAAATTACCCGAAAATCCTTTAATTATTATTATTATTATTATATGGGATTTATATAGCATCAACAGTTTGCTCAACGCTTTACAAAATAAAAGGAGAGAGTACGGTAACAATACAATGCAAAACAAAAGAGTAAGGAGGGCCTTGCTCGTGAGAGCTTACAATCTAAACAGGAGGGGCAGGTGGCATGAATGATAAAACGGTGAGAAGAGGAGTTTGTGGGAGGGGCTTACTGCACCAATGTCGGTATCCGGAGGGAGTGCCCACTAGTGCCCCCCAAAGGTGGGCTGAGGCTGCTTTTCCAAAAGAACACGATTAAATCCATGGCACAGTTCTTTAACTCATTACACTCTGTACACTATGAATAACAGTTCCTCAATATGCTTCATGACTCTTCTCTCTTTATTGTGCAGTGTTTCTGATATCGGTTGATATATTACACTTAAATGCTAGGAAGCTTCACTCTTGTACGGCACCCATGCTTATTCTTCTCCCAAAGCCTCACTCCATCTTCTGTGACTTCCAGGCTGGGTCCTTAGGATGCCCTGATGTCAGACTCATTAGCCATTTGCTAAAATCATTTAAGTTCATTTTTTTTCCTCATTAATGTAGACACAGCACCCCATATTGACAGAAAAACACAGAATTGTTGAAATTTTTGCAGATTTAATTAAAAAGAAAAACTGAAATATCACATGGTCCTAAGTATTCAGACCCTTTGCTCAGTATTTAGTATTTGCACCCTTTTGATCTAATACAGCCATGAGTCTTTTTGGGAAAGATGCAACAAGTTTTTCACACCTGGATTTGGGGATCCTCTGCCATTCCTCCTTGCAGATCCTCTCCAGTTCTGTCAGGTTGGATGGTAAACGTTGGTGGACAGACATTTTTAGGTCTCGCTAGAGATGCTCAATTGGGTTTAAGTCAGGGCTCTGGCTAGGCCATTCAAGAACAGTCACAGAGTTGTTGTGAAGCCACTCCTTCGTTATTTTAGCAGTGTGCTTAGGGTCATTGTCTTGTTGGAAGGTAAACCTTCAGGCCAGTCTGAGGTCCTGAGCACTCTGGAGAAGGGTTTCGTCCAGGATATCCCTGTACTTGGCCGCATTCATCTTTCCCTCGATTGCAACCAGTCGTCCTGTCCCTGCAGCTGAAAAACACCCCCACAGCATGATGCTTCACTGTTGGGACTGTATTGGACAGGTGATGAGCAGTGCCTGGTTTTCTCCACACATACCGCTTAGAATTAAGCCAAAAAGTTCTATCTTGGTCTCATCAGACCAGAGAATCGTATTTCTCACCATCTTGGAGTCCTTCAGGTGTTTTTTTACCATACTCCATGCGGGCTTTCATGTGTCTTGCACTGAGGAGAGGCTTCCGTCGGGCCACTCTGCCATAAAGCCCTGACTGGTGGAGGACTGCAGTGATGGTTGACTTTCTACAACTTTCTCAATTTCTCCCGACTGCATCTCTGGAGCTCAGCCACAGTAAGCTTTGGGTTCTTCTTTACCTCTCTCACCAAGACTCTTCTCCCCCAATAGCTCAGTTTGGCCGGATGGCCAGCTCTAGGAAGGGTTCTGGTCATCCCAAACGTCTTCCATTTAAGGATTATGGAGGCCACTGTGCTCTTAGGAACCTTAAGTGCAGCAGAATTTTTTTGTAACCTTGGCCAGATCTGTGCCTTGCCACAATTCTGTCTCTGAGCTCTTCAGGCAGTTCCTTTGACCTCATGATTCTCATTTGCTCTGACATGCACTGTGAGCTGTAAGGTCTTATATAGACAGGTGTGTGGCTTTCCTAATCAAGTCCAATCAGTATAATCAAACACAGCTGGACTCAAATGAAGGTGTAGAACCATCTCAAGGATGATCAGAAGAAATGGACAGCACCTGAGTTAAATATATGAGTGTCACAGCAAAGGGTCTGAATACTTAGGACCATGTGATATTTCAGTTTTTCTTTTTTAATAAATCTGCAAAAATGTCATCAATTCTGTGTTTTTCTGTCAATATGGGGTGCTGTGTGTACATTAAAGAGGGAAAAAAATGAACTAAATGATTTTAGCAAATGGCTGCAATATAACAAAGAGTGAAAAATTGAAGGGCGTCTGAATACTTTCCGTACCCACTGTATATAGTGATTTCTTCTTTACAGGGCTAGATAGGTTAGTCTTAGATTCTGAATGCCTGTAGATTTACAGATTTTAGTTTTAGGGGGAACTTCCACTTTAAATATAACAAATTAACAGGTTACCAAAGATGTCTTCAATACACATTGCTGTACATAATCTTCTAAGTGCCCCATAGTTATTCACCATAGCATAAATAGGTAAAAAAAAGTCCTTAGAGTCTATTGCTCAAGCAAGAATCCATAACCCTTGGAACCCCAACTGGGTTCCCGCCAAGGGGTTTCAGGCAAAATGACAACCCTGTTCCCTTCCCATGTTTTTTTGCACTTCTCAGGCACATGAACACTTGAGATTAGCATGGTTTAGCATAATCAGCAAAACCTTTTAACTGTTTGCTCCAGCAGAGGGCGGAACGTCCTAAAAGCCCAGGAAAACGTAGCCAGCAGAGCTAACCCTTGCTTCTCATAACTGCCCAACTCTGCAGGGCAGCATAACTAAACAGTGCAAATAACCCACAAGCCATACCCAGTTATAAAGAGAATGACAGGAAAGCAAAGCAATAAAATATAGCAGCAAACTAGAAAACATTCAATACAGCAAACCCATTGAAAGCACCTGCTTATAAGTTGATAGATAAAGTTCATGTTTGGCTGTTATGTAGAGGCAGGATAGGCTCCCCTGAAGTTTTCAGGGATCATCTAAAGGTGGACAGAGTAGGAAATGTTTTTATGTACTTTTATGTACTCATTTAAAAAAATATATAAATGTATTTTTAAGCAGCTTTGTCTTTGTACTGTAATCCTCCCCCCTTCCCAGTGGAGGACTGTAAGCCAATCAGACTTTACTGCATTGCACAGTGCTGTAAATTTAGAAAACCAAGCTGGCGGATTGGAAGGACCAACCTATGACAGTACAAACTCAGCTCTCAAAAGCCATGCGATGATGTCATAGGTAGTAATAAAAACGGTGTCTCTGGTCGGGAATAAAAAAATAAAAATAAATGATAAAACTGGGACATGGAGGAGGTAGAGAGAGATTTGGAGGTATATCTAGCCAATGTCTGCACAAACACTTTAACTCAGCTATTCTCAATTTTTTGTTATGTGGATCCCTAGGGCTCCTCAATAGGTTACCAGGGGTTCATTGGGTTGGGACCTACAATTTAATGGAGCCTGCATAGTTTCAGGGCCAATGCCACTTGGCAAAGCCAGTAGCATGCCACCAGTGATCTTATTTAACGGTCTGTGAGGTTGGCATTCTTCTTATAGATCACCATTGAAAGAGACATTTTTCCCATTGGACTGTAATTAATTGGTTTTAGCAGGGGTTCCCTAAGGCCTCCAAATAATTTTAGGAGTTGAGAAAGACTGCTTTACCTAAACAACTCTCTGCTTTACATCTAAATACATGACAACACTAAGTCAGAAATCATTACAGTCATCAGGCATCATACAGGCATCATAGTTCCCAGTTTCTCTACTTTCTACCTTTTTTTTGCTAATGTATTGTAACAGAGTTGTGTTAGGAAAATCCAATGCAAACTGGTTGAATTCAAACTTACTCCAATCCTGCTGATCCTTTGTCTCCAGTCTTCTAGGTACCTGCCAATTTCTGCCAGGTTTAAAATATGACTGGCACTATGCAGTTATGTATTTCACATAGTAAATCAACACACTCACGCATAAATCAGCCAGCGCCATAAATATGCTAATAGCACAGCTGTGTCTTTTAAATAGTTTCATTCTCTGGATCTTCTTTTTTTTTCAATTCTAATAACATAATATTAATATTCTCTTCCATTTATCCCTCTCACTGCTAAAGAAAAGTTTTAGTAATTTAAAAGACATGTGTGCTTTTATACGAAAACCCAGAAACCAACTTCCCCCAACCCCATCCTCAGCCTCAGCATAAATAAATGAAAAGTAACCGGGTACCTTTAGCTGATGGTAAAATGCAGCCTATCCCCCCCCCCACTTGACTGTTTTAGAGACGCCTTGTCTTCATGAGTGCTGAAGATGAGTGAGACATCTATAGGAGATAATGGTAGACCACCCAGAGCATATGCCAAAAGAGGTTGGGTGTTTTCATTATTTGTTTTGGCTGTTCTATGTCTGCAGCCTTACACAAGCCCTGTGTTTACTAAAGCTGGTCATACACTGAGCCAATTTTGGCTGGTTCCTGATCACTCGGACAAAATGTGGGCCTGGGGACCCTGTCGGCACCTTTCTACCTGAAATCCATCAATCTCAAAATAGAAGGAACAATGTGGAAAATTGTTACCAAACAATATGCTTGGGTATTCTGATGCCTCGTACACACAACCAGTTTTCCCGTCGGGAAAACTGCCATGAGAGCTTTTGTCTGGGAAACCGGCCGTGTGTATGCTCCATCGCAGTTCTCCCCATGAGAAAACTGCCGGAAAAAAAAGAGAACCAGCTTTCTTTTTTCCCGTCGGGATTCCCGGCGGACTTTTTTTCATCGGGAAAACCGGTCATGTGTATGCTTTTTCAAGGGGAAAAAAAAAATGCATGCTCAGAATCAAGTATGAGACGGGAGCGCTCGTTCTGGTAAAACTAGTGTTCGTAATGGAGATAGCACATTCGCCACGCTGTAACGGACTGAAAAGCACGAGGCTGAAAAGCGTGAATCGTCTCTCACCAAACTTTTACTAACACAAGGATCAGCAAAAGCAGCCCAAAGGGTGGCGCTGTTTGAATAGAACTTCCCCTTTATAGTCCTGTCGTACGTGTTGTACGTCACCGCGCTTTGGACGGGCACTATTTGGCCTGAACGTGTGTATGCAAGGCAGGCTTGAGAGGAATCCCGTCGGGAAAAACATTGTTTTTTTCCTGCCGAGAAAAACGGTTGTGTGTACGAGGCATGACAGCTTCGGGTGCCAGCTGTCAAGGGAGATTCCTCCATCCATGCTGTTTAGAGTGGATGGGGGAATCAGTATCACAGTATATGGCCAGCTTAAGGCTAACCATACACAGGTAGATTTAATTTGAACGTTCATGCAGAAATTCTGAAAATGTTGTCAAGAACATGAGATAGTATCATCAGTGACTCTATAAATTCATTAAAAGGCCTTAAAAATGTAGTCTGATTGCCAGGCCAAGGGTCCTCATTTTGAGATGCATAGAGGTGACATAATGTTGATGCCTGTGGCATAAGTATGATTGTTTGTGAACAGAAACCACATTCACAGTTAGAATTTTATTAATTTAGATAAGAAACAAGATTTTTTTTTATATCCTTCACTTTCGATTTTTCCTCTCACTATAGTAAAAACAATTTTCGAATTCTCTCAATTAACGATTAGAAAATTTTATGAAATTCTAATCATGTATGGCTAGCTTAAATGGTCATGAATGTTTTAAGCCTAGTACACATGGGCCGAATCCCGGGTGGCTCTAGGCGGTTCAATAGAAACCAGATGACATTCAGCCCATGTGTATGACAGCCGGACCATCAGAAGCTGACCAAACGGCCAAAGGCTCATGACCAAAATGGGCAGCAATAGCAACCAATCAGTGCTCTATAGTTTTGCACAGTTCTCTCTGTAAACATTCTAACAAGAGGGTGGAACAGCGGGATGACATTTTTGTGTACTGCTGCTCCTCCATTGGCCAACCTTAGGCTCTGGCATGTCCTGGATGAGGCTGTATTAAAGCATAAGTATAGCTCCTCTAGGAGCTTTTAGCTATATTGTGCTAGTATGCACAGCATATTAGCACATTATGGCAGACTTATCTACTACAGCAATTCCTGCAATGTCAGGATGCCCCTTCATCGCTTCCTCCTTTTCCAAGTCTTCTTGTGGATTATGGACTCGGAGTCTTCATCTGCTTAATTGGTTGGCCCAGATGACGTAACTCCTAACCATGCACATGGGAGTTACTTGATCCTGACAAAGAAACAATACTTTTAGCGATGTGCCCCTTCTGCTGGTGCTGGCTGTCATAGTTGAAATTCAAAGTCTTCTGGCCCCTCCCCATCCCACATACCCATGCAGCCATAATCTTCCCATGGTGTGGGGGCTAATACAGCCACTAGATCTATGACAGGCACTCATTAAGAGTGCCCAACTATGTCCGCCCTTTCCACCACTCTTCCCTATTCAAAGAAGTCATATTCCAACTTTCATAAATAAAAAGAGATCTATGAATGGAGGAGGTGGACCTTTCATTCATCTGCCTTTCCTCCATTCATAGAGTGCTTTTCACTGATGGCAGCTAAAGTACAGCTGTTATGAATAGAGGGGGAGTAGAAAGGTTGGTCACAGTCGACACTGAGGGCCTGTCACAGGTCTGGTATTAATCCCCGCCATCAGCACAAGAGACACTTTGCATTAATTGTAACATCCCTTATTTTTTTAATGTTACCTAAACGTAGGCTTTAAAACCACAAATGGGTTCTACTATGCCTTGGTGAGTGGAAGCTGTGTTCTTGGGTTCCTGCCATGACCATTATAAGGGTGTCACACACTTCCTACTGAAGTGCTCAATTATTTTATATTATGGAGCGTTCAATATGTGGAGTTGGAGCACTCAGCACTACAAAGGTTGGTGGGCTCACTGATAGAAACTATAGCAGGGGGATACCAATGCTGGAGTCCACAAGGAAAATAAGATTCCAGGGAGCAACTCAGCCTACCACGTTCCTCAAAATAACTGAAATACCCCTTTTGGTTGGACTGACCCCATTTTTTTGCTGAGATGTCCCTGATGGCATTAATACTACATTTTGCAGGGGAGGGGCCATCATATAAAGAATTATGAAAGTAATTGTGATAATATAAACCTTAACCACTATTAATATTCACCGCTCTTGATTATTATTCCTTTGTGTGTATTTATTTGTACACCATCTATACTACGTTCCTAGTTAACCCAACCAATGTGGATACAAATAACAGAAATCGTATTATATAAAACTCTATTTAAAAGTTTGGTTATCACATCATTGAAATGAGTAACGCGGGGCGAAGCTTGGAAGGAATGAATGACCCCGATCTTAGCGATAGAAAAACCAACGAAACAAAAACCTACGCTACTACGCTACTGCAAAGAACAAAAGCGAACAAAAGAGAAAAAACATGACATGAAAAACCATAGCAGCAAAATAATGGACAAAAATTGATGTGAACGAGACAAAGGTGAGCCCGAAACATGTGAACCTGGTAATATAAAACTATTTTACTGAAGGAAAACACATTAACAAAAGCTTCAGCTTTCAGTATTGCCAATAAAATATTTGAAATGCACGCCGTTGTTTATTTTTACCTTTCATGCTTTTATTATCTCTGTTCACGGGTGTGACAAAACATTTTCGGTGATGACATTGTAGTCAGAGGTAAAGATGTTCTCTATTTCTCTCTGGAACGAGAATTGTTCATCCTCTCTCATGGCAGCCATCCAGATTGTTCCTTTTTATTCTGAATGCTGCACTCTAGTCATAGAGAAACTCTGACTGGCTGCAATGAAAACTTTTAGGGCTGGTTAACACCAGCAGCATGAGGTGGTGTGCCATGTATGGGCAACAGTGCCGATGCACCATAAACAATTTACACAGTGCAAATGTTAGTGAAGGAAATAGTTCATTAGGACCAGCTTGGCCTAAACAAGCTCAAGTTAAATGAAACGTGGAGGTATGCTTTAAGGCAGTTGTTCTCAACCAGGGTTCCTCCAGAAGTTGCTAGGGTTCCTTGAGCTATGGCTAAATGACCTCCCATTTGAGGTACCTTCATAGTTCCAGGGCCGATGCCACTTGAAAGAGCCAGCTGCTTGACTTCAATAATCTTTTAAGCTGTCTGTAAGGGTAGCATTTTGACCACTGTAAGGAGGGCTTTCTTCCTCTTAGCTACCAATGTAAGATGCATTTTTCCAACTGCCCCCAATCATTTAGTTTTAGCAGGGGCTCCTTGAGACCTGAAAATAAATTCAAAGGTGCCTCTGGAGTAAACAGGTTGAGAGAGAATGCTTTAAATGCTTTTTATACACACGATCGGAAATTCCGACAAGAAAACCGTGGATTTTTTTCAGACGTAATTTTGTCTCAAACTTGTGTTGCATACACACGGTCACACAAATCTTGTCTGAAATTCCGACCGTCAAGAACGCGGTGGCATACAACAAGTTCGATGTTTCTGAGCATGCGTCAAATTGATTCAGAGCATGCGTGTTTTTTTTGTGCGTCGGAATTGCATACAGACTGGAATTTCCGACAAGAACTTTTCCCGTTGGAAAATTTGAGAACCAGCTCTCAAATTTTCTTTCTCGTACATCACGGGACACAGAGCGACATAGTCATTACTAATGGGTTATATAGTTACCGTCAGGTGCTGGCACTGGCAACTTCCAAAACCGGAAGTACCCTCCCCTATATAAGCCCCTCCCATCCGGGAGCACCTCAGTTTTTTGCCAGTGTCTAAGGTGTTGGCCAAGAAGAAACATGTGTTTTTCACTGAGCTTGCGTACAGGTTCTTTTGGGCCTCAGTAAGCTATTCCGGATCCGACCAAAAAAGCTTCATAGCTAAACGGTCGGTACCCGGGCCTTGCAGAGAAGAGCAAGGTTCTGCCTGTAATGCTTCTCTTAGGAGAGCTGGACCCTGGGATCCAGAGCTCTGGTCATACCCACGACCAAGATGTTTTCTGTGCAGGGTGCTATACAGGTCCAGGGGAGTGGAATCCTTGGGAACCCGGTCCCTGAAGGTTTGATTACAATGCCTGCCGTGATAGGTGAAGTTTGGGCTTTTGTGGACCAAACAAAGTCCTGCGGCGGGGAACAGGTAAGTGGGGGCCCCCAGGAACTTGGTTCTATTGGGGGACCCCCAAGCCTAATTTGTCTTTCTGTCTGTTACCTAATGGTATTCCCGCTAATATCTGTGCATGCCTGTAACTACTAAAAAAAAAAAAATGTAATAATTTTTAATGGTGGTCAAGAAAAAAAAAAAAAAAAAAAAAGAATGTTTTTTTATATATGTTTAGTATATTAAACTGCGGTACCTGTGTTTGTCCACTAGAGGCCGCTGTGGAATGTTTTTCTTGTCATATGGACTAGTTTCTTCTCAGAGAGCAAAGTCCAGGCAGCTGGTGAGTTCTCCTACAGGAAACTGTTTCCTCTGCCATGTTGCAGTGTTCGTCTATCCCCCGGCCTGCGGCAAAGGGGGCCCTGGCTCCTGTCCCTGGTTTCCATGTTTGAAAATTAGCGCCGAGGCGCACGTGGCCGCGCGCGTGCGCGTGCACGCGCCTCTATATATAGAGGTGGCCGGAAAAAGGGGCGGGGCCTGGGGGATGACGCTCTGTGCGCGCCGCAGCGCTTCTGCGCATGTGCGGGCGTCCCAGCAGGTTTTTAAAAAGCCACATTATTGCAGTAAGCTGGCTATGAAGTACAGAGACAGAGCTGGCAACATTTAAAGGCATACAGCAAGCGGTTGATACAGGCATCCCCTAGAAAGGCACATTAGTAGACACCAACTGTTTATTATAGCAGCATTTATGCTAGACTATTATCAGTAACTGGTGTATTTTCGGCTGGAATACCTCAGCTTTGTGGCTTAGGAATATGCCGTCTAAAAACTCCGGGACTAGAAATTCCAGGAGGAATAGGGGGTCTCCATCGGGCTCTGAGGATCTTGGGCATGCTTTGGCTGCACCAGTCTCCCCTGAAGAATCAGAGGTTAGTGACCGTAGGGCACCCCCAGGAGTACCTGGTACTGTGGCTGTCCCCAGTTCACCTGCTCCTGTGTATGTAACAGAGGAGGTTTTTTCCTCAGCTCTGGGAGGGCTGGAAGAGAGATTGTCAGCACTAATTGCTGCTTCCCTGTCACAGGAGAAAAGCGCTCGATCTCCGTCTCCTCCCTCAGAGTGCCTGTTAACAGAGCAACAGTCCCATACAGAGAACGACCTACCTGAGGGGGATCAGGATGAGGTTGATTCAGTTGTAGAGGAATCAACAGTGGAGGAGCCGTTCTCAGCATCACATGCTGAGAGGTTATGGGTGCAGTCCCTGACTAATATGGTCCGATCAGCATTTAAAATGCCACTTGCGGAGCCATCCTCCTCTTCTGTCTCCTCGTTGGGGTCGCTAAAAGCTCCCCAGACTGTTTGTTCTTTTCCGATCCATCCTTTACTGGAGGGGCTCATTTACCAGGATTGGGAGCATCCTGGCAAAATATTTACTCCCCCCAAGAGATTTCCGGTGGTCTATCCTATGGAGGATAAGTTCGTCAGAAAATGGAAGGTCCCTACAGTGGACGCAGCCATCTCTTGTGTGAATAAATCACTGACATGTCCGGTGGAAAATGTCCAAATGTTCAAGGACCCAATAGATAAAAAATTGGAGTCCTTATTGAAATCTGCTTTTTCTACAGCAGGATTGGTGACACAACCAGCAGGGGCAGCTATAGGGGTCTGCCAAGCAGTGAAGGATCAGTTGAAACAGGTCTTAAGGGACGTGCCAGATCAGCAGGCTCTTGCTCTAGCTGATCTACCTAGAGCCTTATGCTTTGCGGTGGACGCTATAAAGGATTCAATCCATCAGGCCTCCCGCCTTACGCTGTCTGTAGTACATATGCGCAGGCTTCTATGGCTCAAAAACTGGTCTGCTGAAGCTCCCTGTAAAAAATTGCTGGTCAGCTTCCCATTTCATGGGGAGCGCTTATTCGGGGAAGACCTGGACAAGTATATCCAGAGAATTTCCAGCGGTAAAAGTACACTCTTGCCGGTCAAAAATAGAGTTAGAGGTCCCTCTTTTAAGAGGCCGGCTTCTCCAGTCCCTAGGACATCGGCTGTGAAACAGTTCCGACGGCCTCCCCGGTCAAATCCCGGAGGTAAAAATCAGGGACAGTTGCAGGGTAACAAGAAGCCCTGGAGCAGGAGAGGTACAAAACCTCCCCCAAAGTCAAATGCATGAAGGGTTGCCCCCACCCAATCGGGTGGGGGGAAGACTTCAGTTGTTCACAGAAACCTGGCGGGACACGATCCGAGACAGATGGGTGCTCTCCGCAGTAAATCTGGGATACAAATTGGAGTTAAAAAACTCCCCTCCTTCCCGCTTTATAAGGTCGAACGTGCCAAGGGATCCCCAGAAGAGAGGATCCCTCCTGTTGGCACTGGAACAATTATTGCTTCAAGCAGTAATTATAGAGGTCCCCCTGGAAGAATGGGGGTTCGGGTTTTACTCAAACCTCTTTACAGTTCCGAAGCCAAACGGGGACGTGAGGCCCATATTAAATCTAAAAGGGCTAAACAAATTCCTACATATCAGGACTTTCCGGATGGAGTCGATCCGATCGGTAGCCACTGCCCTACAAGGGGAGGAATGGTTAGCCTCGATCGACATCAAAGATGCGTATTTGCACATCCCCATCTTTCCAGCCCACCAAAAATTTCTACGCTTTGCGATAGAAGGGCGCCATTTTCAGTTCAGAGCCTTACCCTTCGGTCTGGCCACAGCACCAAGAGTGTTCACAAAAATTCTGGCCCCATTATTGGCCAATCTAAGAACACGAGGTGTAACGATAATGGCATATCTAGACGACTTGTTGCTGATAGACCACTCAGTGGAAAAACTAGAAGTGGTTGTTCACGAGACAATCAAGTATCTGGAATATCACGGTTGGATTATCAACCGAGACAAGTCAGCCCTAAAACCAGTCAAAAGTCTGGAATACTTGGGGCTAAGGCTGGATTCAGACCAGAGAAAAATTTTCTTGCCTCGAGAAAAGGGGTCGTCTTTGAGAGATTTGATCCACTTAGTGGGTTCAAAAAGACAGCCATCCATACGCCTGTGCATGAGGCTGCTGGGAAAAATGGTGGCATCATTCGAAGCAGTACCCTACGGTCAATTCCATTCAAGGAAGTTGCAAAGGGCCATACTGTCAGCCTGGAACAAAAAAGTTCAGGCTCTGGACGTACCAATGTCCTTGTCCCCTTCCGTTCGCAGAAGCCTCCGTTGGTGGTTGGTTCCCCGGAATCTGGAAAGAGGGAAATCCTTCAGTCCGATTTCTTGGAAGGTGGTCACTACAGATGCCAGCCTTTTAGGCTGGGGAGCAGTACTGGAGCAATGGTCTCTCCAGGGCAGATGGTCGGATGCGGAAAAGGCCCTGCCCATCAATCTCTTAGAGATACGAGCAGCCCGGTATGCCCTAGTAGCATGGACATCCAAACTCCAAGGGTCCCCTGTCAGAGTTCAGTCAGACAATGCCACAGCAGTGGCATATATCAATCGTCAGGGGGGCACCAGGAGTCGTGCAGCCCAAAGGGAAGTAAATTACATCCTGAGATGGGCAGAAAGATATGTCCCAGCCATATCTGCGGTATTCATTCCAGGGGTGGAGAATTGGAAGGCGGACTTTCTAAGTCGCCAACAATTATGCCCAGGGGAATGGTCCCTTCATCCCGAGGTTTTCCGGACAATATGTCAGCGGTGGGGAACACCGGATGTAGATCTGCTAGCATCCAGGTTCAACACGAAAGTGGACAGGTTTGTCTCTTGGACAAGGGATCCCCTAGCGTGCGGCTCGGATGCCCTAGTGTTCCCTTGGGATCAGTTCAAGCTGATATATGCATTCCCACCGCCACAATTGTTACCTCGATTACTCCGCAGAATCAGGGTAGAAAAGAAACCAGTGATTCTGGTGGCTCCAGCGTGGCCCCGAAGAGCATGGTACGCGGAGATTGTAAAAATGTCTGTGGGGAGTCCTTGGACCCTCCCACATCGTCCGGACCTGCTTTCGCAGGGACCGATATACCACCCTTCCTTACCAGCCCTAGGTTTGACGGCCTGGCTATTGAAGCCCACATTCTAAAAAGGAGAGGGCTCTCTAATGCTGTGGTGTCTACCATGATCAATGCCAGGAAACCGGTATCCAGGCAGATCTACTATAGAATCTGGAAGGCGTACATCGCCTGGTGTGAGGCCAGGAAATGGCATCCACGTAAATACGTAATAGGTAGAATTCTGGACTTCCTACAATGGGCTGTAGATAGGAAGCTTGCCTTGAGTACTATCAAAGGTCAGATTTCGGCCTTGTCAATATTTTTTCAAAGGCCCTTGGCTTCGCATTCACTAGTCAAAGCCTTTATACAAGGAGTGATGCGTATTAGTCCTCCGGTTAATATTCCCATATGTCCATGGGATCTAAACTTGGTTCTGTCGGTTCTACAGAAACAACCATTTGAACCATTACAGCATATTTCCTTAGTGCTTCTCACCAGGAAATTGATTTTTCTAGTAGCCATTTGTTCGGCTAAAAGAGTATCGGAATTAGCAGCTATGTCCTGTAAGGAGCCATATCTGGTTATCCATAAGGACAGAGTAGTGTTACGTCCTCATCCAGCCTTTCTTCCTAAGGTGGTATCGAGTTTTCATTTGAACCAAGATGTGGTTCTTCCTTCTTTTTTCCCCAAGCCTACTTCGGTAGAGGAAAAGTTATTGCATTCTTTGGATGTAGTAAGAGCAGTTAAAGCTTATCTAAAAGCCACTGCTCAGATTCGCAGAACGGATACTTTGTTTATTCTGCCGGAAGGCCCCAGAAAGGGTCAGGCAGCGTCAAAATCTACTTTAGCCAAGTGGATTCGACAGGTCATAATACAAGCCTATAGCTTGAGAAGTAGACCGCCTCCGTTCAAAGTTAGGGCGCACTCCACGAGAGCAGTTGGAACTTCATGGGCAGTGCATCACCAGGCCTCCCTGGCTCAAGTCTGTAAGGCCGCAACATGGTCTTCAGTACACACGTTTACTAGGTTCTACCAGGTGGACGTTAGAAGTCAGGAGGATGTCGCCTTTGGGCGCAGTGTGTTGCAGGCCGCAAAAGATCCTCATGTCTGATAGCACTCAGCTTATATATGGTGTATCCCCCCCCTCATTTGGCATTGCTTTAGGACATCCCATTAGTAATGACTATGTCGCTCTGTGTCCCGTGATGTACGAGAAAGAAAATAGGATTTTTATAACAGCTTACCTGTAAAATCCTTTTCTTGGAGTACATCACGGGACACAGAGCTCCCGCCCCTCTTTGGGGACACTTATTGCTTTGCTACAAAACTGAGGTGCTCCCGGATGGGAGGGGCTTATATAGGGGAGGGTACTTCCGGTTTTGGAAGTTGCCAGTGCCAGCACCTGACGGTAACTATATAACCCATTAGTAATGACTATGTCGCTCTGTGTCCCGTGATGTACTCCAAGAAAAGGATTTTACAGGTAAGCTGTTATAAAAATCCTATTTTTGCTGTCGAAAATTCCGACAGAAAAAGTCAGATGGAGCCTACACACGGTCGGAATTTTCGACCAAAAGCTCACATCAAACTTTTCTTGTCGGAACTTCCGAACGTGTGTACGCGGCATTAGTATGAAGTGACTTGCCTCAGGTGATGCACAGAGATTAAAAAAATCCCCCTACATACGTTATACCTGTTTATCTGCAGTCTTCTATTCTTTACATCCGTTTAAGGTCCAGAACTTAAAAAAGCTTGTCTGAGCTTTCAGAGAAAAGGAGACAGAGAACTAAAATCACAGGTAGCAGAGCTCAGTGAGGACACCCTCCTCCCCCGTTTACACAGCTCACAGAAACATAGCTGAGGCCGGAGGTTCCCCCTCATTTTCTCTTGGAGTCAGGAAAACTTGTCAAAAGTGACCTGTGCTGATAGCAGAGGAACAAAGCAGTAGACAGAAATTACACTTAATGCTCTTAATTAAGACAAGTAAACACTATGGAGGGTAGAGATGGGCGATTTTGGCCCCAAAAAAAATCAGCGATTTAAAAAAAAAAGCTTGATTCACGATTCAAATCAAGTTTTTTTTTCTGATGGACACGGCGCCGGTCCTAAGGAGCTGAGGGCAGGAGTTTTTAGGCGAGGCCGCGGCTTCGGCCTAGTCCACTGCGATCCTGGGAAAAGGCCGCAGACTAGGCCGAAGCCGCAGCCTCACCTAAAAAATCCTGCCTGCAGCTTGCCACGATTCTGGAAAAAGGCCTTTTCCCAGGATCGCGGTGAGCTGCGGGCAGGATTTTTTAGGTAAGGCCGCGGCTTCGGGCTAGTCCGCGGAGCGCCGGTCCTATGGAAAAAAAAATTGAAAAAATCGATTTGATCAAAATCTAAATCGATTTGACCTCGCAACTCGATTCACGATTCAAATCGATTTTTTCCCTAGCCCTAAAGGAGGGATATGGTTTGTTCCTATTTCATGTCTGAGGTGTAAAACCACTTTAAAGTACCTGGAGTTCAGTTTGAATTTGGGGAGCTGAACCCATGTTCTTTACTGTAAGAGCGCCAAGGATGTGGAATTCCCTTCCACAGGCGGTGGTCTTAGCGGGGGGCATCGATAGTTTCAAAAAATGATTAGATAAGCACCTGAACGACCAACATACAGGGATATACAAAGTAATACTGACATATACACACACATAGGTTGATATATGACACACATAGGTTGGACTTGATGGACTTCAACCTCACCTAGTATGTAACTATGTACCTACTGGATAATTATACAACTCAGGAAAGTCGGACAAGCTCCTACATAATATGAAATCTCTATTAAAGATGAATTTGTACACAAATACATATACCATACTTGGCAAAGCCTCATGGAAGCTGGAAATCACTGTAGTTGGCATTGCTACTACAGTGATCTCCACTAGCTTCTAGGTCCTCTGCCAAGGAGGGGGGTGAAAAACTCCACCTCGTCCAATCAGAGAATGCTTTGCATTCCTTGAGAAAATGCAAAGTGTTCCTTGAATGGCACCAGTGTTGAACATCCCATGTGGTCCAGTGGCGGCTGGTGCTCATTATTTTGGGGGGAGCGGCAGACTAATGCCACCCCCCCCGCGGGAGACAGGTGCATATAGAGGAGGGTGTATATAGGAGAGGGTGTATATGGAGGAGGATATCGGCGCTTGTCTCAATTGTAAATACTGTATCACCTAAACCAGGGATATGCAATTAGCGGACCTCCAGCTGTTGCAGAACTACAAGTCCCATGAGGCATAGAAAGACTCTGACAGCCACAAGCATGACAACCAGAGGCAGAGGCATGATGGGACTTGTAGTTTTGCAACAGCTGGAGGTCCGCTAATTGCATATCTCTGTCCTAAACCATGGAGGTTTAAGAGATATTTCCAGCACCTACAGGTAAGCCTTAAAGGAGTAGTAAAGGTACATGTTTTTTCACCTTAATGCATCCTATGCATTAAGGTGAAAAAACATCCGACAATACCGCCCCCCCTGAGCCCCCGTTTTACTTACCTGGCCCCTCGAAAGTCCCGCGCTCGTCCCCGTCATCCTCTTCGGTTCTCAGCCTGGCCGCCGATTGGCTACACTGGATGCATTGAAAGCAGCGCAGCCATTGGCTGGCGCTGCTGTCAATCACATCCAATGACGCGGCGCGCCGGGGGGCGGGGCCGAGTGATACAGTCGGCGGCTATGGCCCCCGCTGTATCACGGGAGCGCACCCGCAATAACTCCACACCATGCGAGCTCGCTCGCATTATGGTGTGGAGTCCTTGCGGGGAGGAGCCAAGACAGCCGCCGAGGGACCCCAGAAGACCAGGATCTGGGCCACTGTGTGCAAAACGAGCTGCACAGTGGAGGTAAGTATAAACTGTTTGTTATTTTTTTTTTTTTAAAAAGGGAAGCTTTAGTGTCCCTTTAATCTAGGCTTACCTGTAGCCTGTAGGTAAAAGTGGTTGTACAGGGTGTACAACCACTTTAATCAAGGTCTCAGTATAATCCTGTTTTAGGTTCTTTATACAATCAAATGTTTAAAAAAAAAAAACTTTAGTTAAAGATTAAATGTTTATTCCATTGATAGTGATTTCTATGTGTCCCCAGATCTCTTTATGATCATACCTTTTCTATAAATTCTTTATACACTATACTAGGCAATGCATGTTGGAAAGAATACATATTTTTTGAATGAACACATTTGCGAAACAAACCATTTATTAAAAATAACTGAATTCCAGGTTAAAATACCTTCAATGGTATCAGAAGAAACAAGTCACTTGATCCTTTACTCAATGTACTAAACCTTGGATTCTTTAGATATCCATAAGATTCCACAATGGTAAAAATATTCCGACTTTGTAAACAACTGAAAACTTGGCTATTTCTATTGATCAGTTGGTTTGTTTGTACATCTCTTGTTACTTAGCGAAGTTTATGCCCAGTGTCATAGCTACATTGTTCAAAAAAATTCTTCAGACTGAAAGGAAATCTAAAATGTAAGGGGTTTGTAATGGGAAAAATTCCAATTGGTCGATGGCAAGGAAACGTATTTTACCAGCATGAAAAAAGAAAATAATTTCTATCATTCCTTGGTGTGTTTTCTACTGCGCCCAATGCAAACATTATGTTTTGTAAACAAAGACCAGCCAGACTTTAATATTTCACATTGAAAGGGAATCTGAAATGTAAGGGGTTTGTAATGAGAAAAATTCCGGTTGGTTGATGACTACAAAATGTACTTCGCATGCATGAAAAAGGAACATTTCTTATACCGTTCCTTAGTGTTTTCTATTGCTCCCAATGCAAATATTATGTTTGCAAAGAAAGACCAGCTAGACTTTAAAAAAAAAAACATATGCTTCTGACTTATTCTAAGAAGGTAACAAAAGATATATTCTATTTACTTGTTGACCTTTGGAAAATGAATGCCATAAGAAGCATTAATTATTTCGGTTGTTATTGTGTCTGCTCTGCTGTAGACATGTAAGAGGCTCTTTAGGCAGACTGCAGCCTGTAGCAGATTAAAATCACCAGCCTTCCCATCGAGCATTGGAGCAACAAGCCCTTCACATTAATGGAATCGGAAAGGATGTTAATGAATACATTGCACCCTTCTTTCCCATCTATAACTTAACTATGGGCAATGCTTAAAAAAAAAAAAAACATTTCCATCTCAGGTGGCCATTTAATGACACAAAGGTAAATAATAATAAAAAATAAAAAAAGAGTATAGAAAAAAAATATACTATATATATTAAAGGGAATTTAAAAATCTAGTATGGTAGCAATCAAGTTTTATTAGATATAAATAAATGATATGATATGTGAATGAATGTAATTAATTTATCAGTCTTTTCAGTGTACATAATTTCATAACATACATAGGGCTCATTTTCACTTGCTTTGGCTTCAACACACATTAACGGCTAGGTTTCACTTGCTTTAAAACAAGGCTTTGGACAGGCTTTGTTAAAGCTCTCTGAACGCTAGTCAAAGCTCCTGTCACTAAATAAAATGGTTAGCTTACTGTCCTGTTTACACCTTGCTTTTGCTTTGCTTCGGCTTCACTTCAAAAATTATACCCCATGTAGCTTTAGTGGTGCTTAAAAGCATCTCCAAAGCCTCCATAGAAGTCTATGAAGCCCCACTGAAGCCCCACCGAAGCCTCATCGAAGCCCCATGAAGCCTCAACGAAGCTCCCCCAAAGCCCCACCAGAGGCTCATCGAAGCTCCACCAAAGCCTCATCGAAGCACCAAGCAAAAGCAAGGTGTAAACAGGACTGTAAGGTAAACATTTTATTTAGTGACAGGAGCTTTGACTAGCGTTCAGAGAGCTTTAACAAAGCGTGCTTGAAGCCATGTTTTGAAGCAAGTGTAAACTAGCCCATAAAGTACATACTGTATGGAGGAAGGGCAACCATATTGTCTTGCTTGTTACAAGCATAGTACTTGCACCTCTTATCTCAGTGTAGGTTTATAGGCTACCAAAATTCTAAAGGTATTACACTTTTTGTTTTAATACAGCAGTTGTTTAACACATACTTACTGCAACACCCAGAACAAAAATACATTGTAGCTCCCTATTAAAATTAATCTTTTCATAAGCAAAGGGAAGGGGTGACCTAGTTCCCCTATTCTAAAGTAATATGTTCTCACCCTTCCTTTCTCCCTGGTTTGGGGACATTTGTAGGTGTCTGTCAGGAAAACTGTGCCCAAGCCCATATTCAAGCCCATGCTTAAAGGAATGTGCATGCGTGCAGAACAGTCCATAGAACTGTGCACAGAATTAGATGCCTGCACACATCTACATGAGCGTGTCAGCACGCGTGTGCACAGGAGCATTATGTTCATGAGTGCAAGTGTGCAAGTTTGCTGGACTCTGGCACCCAGTGGCCTATTTGAAGCCATACAGGACTCTGGATCATTGCTGAGTGTCCATCACCTATTACTGCTTGTGATCTGATCTTGTGACCTAACCCTGGTTTGTTGAACCTGCTTGTTCTTGAACCTCTGTTTCTGACTCTGACTTGTGACCTGACCTTGCTTCCTGCCTGCTGTTCCAGGACCTCCTTTGCTCTCTTGATACTGCCTTGATACTGCCTGCCTTGCTCTCTGACCCTGCCTGGCTCTGACTACACTCCTTGTTCCTGACTCTGTACTCTTGCTGCCCGGTTGTTCCCGTCCTCTACCTGTCTAACTACACATCCAAGATCCTACATCTGCCTGCTGCTGGCTTGCTTGCTTCGGCCTCACATCTACTACCAAGATATTCTGAACCAGATCTCTTACAGGCACTGATGCCACTCTGTGCCCTGGAATACCCTGTCATCATCCCCAGAGTAAATAATAGGTGTAAGGGCAGCCCTCTCATTAACTCAGCCTACACCAGGTATGTTACAGTGCCCCCTGGTTATTCCAACACTATTCCATGGGGCTGGGAAGGATGTCCATATCCCCATATGAATTCTGGCAAGTCAGTTTAGAGCTTACACAGGGTTTTCTTTTACAAAATAGTTTATTAGCTAAATCAGAAAAAAATTATATCCAAGATACAATGAGAATTCGGCTAAACAAATAGTATAAACATGAGTAATCACAGTGCATATTCCAGATGAGGTCTTACTAATGATTTCTCTCTCGGCAGTTCATACTTCTCTTAATACAAGAAAGGATTTTGCTCGCTTTGGAAACTGCAGCTTGGCATTGCATGCTATTATTAAGCTTATGATCTACCAGAACAACCAGATCCTTCTCCAGCATTGATTCCCCCAGTTGTACCCCCCCCCCCCTAGTATGTACAGTTGCAATAAAAAGTATGTGAACCCCTTGGAATGATATGGATTTCTGCACAAATTGGTCATAAAATGTGATCTGATCTTCATCTAAGTCACAACAATAGACAATCACAGTCTGCTTAAACTAATAACACAAAAATAATTAAATGTTACCATGTTTTTATTGAACACACCATGTAAACATTCACAGTGCAGGTGGAACAAATATGTGAACCCCTAGACTAATGAGATCTCCAAGAGCTAATTGGAGTGAGGTGTCAGCCAACTGTTGGTTACAGCTGCCCTGCCCTCTAAAAAACACACACCAGTTCAGGGTTTGCTTTTCTCAAGAAGCATTGCCTGATGTGAATGATGCCTTGCACAAAAGAGCTCTCAGAAGACCTACGATTAAGAATTGTTGACTTGCATAAAGCCGGAAAGGGTTATAAAAGTATCTCCAAAAGCCTTGCTGTTCATCAGTCCACGGTAAGACAAATTGTCTATAAATGGAGAAAGTTCAGCACTGCTGCTACTCTCCCTAGGTGTGGGCGTCCTGTAAAGATGACTTCAAGAGCACAGCGCAGACTGCTCAATGAGGTGAAGAAGAATCCTAGAGTGTCAGCTAAAGACTTACAAAAGTCTCTGGCATATGCTAACATCCCTGTTAGCGAATCTACGATACGTAAAACACTAAACACGAATGGATTTCATGGGAGGATACCACAGAGGAAGTCACTGCTGTCCAAAAAAACATTGCTGCACAGTTACAGTTTGCACAAGAGCACCTGGATGTTCCACAGCAGTACTAGCAAAATATTCTGTAGACATATAAAACCAAAGTTGAGTTGTTTGGAAGAAACACACAACACTATGTGTGGAGAAAAAGAGGCATAGCACACCAACATCAAAACCTCATCCCAACTGTGAAGTATGGTGGTGGGGGCATCATGGTTTGGGGCTGCTTTGCTGCGTCGGGGCCTGGATGGATTGCTATCATCGAAGGAATAATAAATTCCCAAGTTTATCAAGACATTTTGCAGGAGAACTTAAGGCCATCTGTCCACCAGCTGAAGCTCAACAGAAGATGGGTGTTGCAACAGGACAACAAACCAAAGCATAAAAGTAAATCAATAACAGAATGGCTTAAACAGAAGAAAATACGCCTTCTGGAGTGGCCCAGTCAGAGTCCTGACCTCAGCCCGATTGAGATGCTGTGGCATGACCTCAAGAAAGCGATTCACACCAGACATCCCAAGAATATTGCTGAACTGAAACAGTTCTGTAAAGAGGAATGGTCAAGAATTACTCCTGACCGTTGTGCCCGTCTAATCTGCAACTACAGGAAACGTTTGGTTGAAGTTATTGCTGCCAAAGGAGGTTCAACCAGTTATTAAATCCAAGGGTTCACATACTTTTTCAACCTGCACTGTGAATGTTTACATGGTGTGTTCAATAAAAACATGGTAACATTTAATTCTTTGGGTGTTATTAGTTTAAGCAGACTGTGATTGTCTATTGTTGTGACATAGATGAAGATCAGATCACATTTTATGACCAATTTGTGCAGAAATCCATATCATTCCAAGGGGTTCACATACTTTTTATTGCAACTGTATGATGCATGCCCCCAGGTGTATAACTTTACATTGATCAACATTAAACCTCATTTGCCACATAGTTTCCCAATGAAACAGTGCATTGAGGTTGGATTGTAAGTTGGACACGTCCTGTAAGGATGTTATTCCACTGCATAGTTTGGTGTCATCTGCAAACACTGAAATTATACTGTTAATCTCAGACCCAATATCATTTATAATTATATATAAAAGTAAGGGTCCCAACACTGAATCTTGGGGTACACCACTGATAACCTTAGATAACCTTCAGAGTAAGAATCATTAACCACTACTCTCTGAATTTGGTCTTTTAGCCTGTTTTCTATCTATTTACAAATTGATTTTTCCAAGTCTGTAGACCTTACCTTACACATGAGCCGTGTGTTGGGAACTGTATAGAACGCTTTGACAAAATCGAAATATGCTGTCTATAACTTAAAATAATTATTTCCAGCAGGATCTCATTTATATGGTCTTTTATTAAACTCTCCAGTATCTTCCCAACTATAGAAGTTATACTAACAAGTCTATCAAAGGTAAAGACTTTGATCCCTTTTTAAATATAGGCACCACATCGGCCTTACGCCAATCCAGTGGTACTATGTCACTCATTAAAGAGTCCCTAAAAATTAGAAACAATGGCTTTGAAATTACAGAGCTCAATGTTTTTAGGATCCGTGGGTGTATGCCATCTGGTCCAGGTGCTTTGACCAGGTGCAGGTGCCAAGTCTTTGGATATCCTGAATTTATGGAAGCCAACAGAAAGAAAATGATACCAAGGGTTAGCATGATCTTTTCTCTGAGGACCCTCTAAACATAGAGGTTTAGCTCTATGTTTTTCCAAAAATATTTATTGGAAGATAGGAGTCAGATGGCAAGATTCTACTACTTCTACCTTTACCATATCCACTTGCTGACTGCAATACATATATATATATGTTGCGATTTGTAAGTGGTTTACCGGGCTTATGGCTGAAGCTATCAGCCATAATCCCAGTATTTTTTTTTTCAGTTGATGGCTGGCTTTCTCATGAAAGCAGTCCAAGCAGCTCAGTAGCTGCTGGATCCCTTTCAGAAGCAGCTGGAGGGGAGACCCCCCACCCCTTTCGGCCGGCGCGTGCGAGAAACGATCTGATGGTGCCGCAGGCTGGTCACAGAGGCGAACAGAGACCAGATCCTCTCTGATCACCTCTTTGGCCTTGGAGGACCAGAACGACGTCTTGATGTCACTTCCGGTCTAGAGCAGAAGTAAACCATTTTTTTTTCAAAGCAAAAGTTCAAGATTATTTTTTTAAACTTTTGCTTTTAAAGGTAAAGGAGAGATTTGGGGTCTTTTTGACCCCAGATCTCTCCATAAAGAGGATCTGTCATCCTTATTTATATTACAAGTAATGTTTACATTCCTTGTAATAGGAATAAAAGTGATTAAAAAAAGAGACAGTGTAAACATAAAAAATTAAAATAAAAACATTTTTTTTTTAAAGTGCACCCATCCCTCCATGCTTGTTCGAAGAAGCGAAAGCATACGTAAGTTGCGCACGCATATATGTAAACGGTGTTCGTACCACACACATAGTAGGTATCGCCGCAAATGTTAGAGTGAGAGCAATAATTCTAGTGCTAGACCCCCTCTGTAAATCTAAACTGATAACCTGTAAAAAAACGTAAGCGTTGCCTATGGAGATTTGTAAGTACCAGTTTGTCGTCATTCCACGTGGGCAATGGGCAATTTTAATGCGTGACATGTTAAAGTGGATGTAAACCCGATTCTTGAAATTTGAGCTGGGCACATATATCTGCAGTGTTTTCTTATCTCTCTTCAAAGCACTAAGTCCTGTAGCTTTCTCCTGCCCTGTTCTTATGTTATCAGCATGAGAACTTCTAACAAGTTCTTTGTTGAACCAGGCTGAATTTTGTGTAGAGAGAGGTTGCTATAACTAGACTATGCAGAGAGCTAGCTGATCTATTCACAGAACAGCTCTGCAAGTCTCTGCCTGTGTGAAGTGGGGGTGTGTGCCTTTCCTCCAATCATCTGTCTTGGCTGTATGCCCAGACTTCACTCCCAGTGCTGAACAGAAAGAGAAAATCTCTAACACGATCTGCACTTTCTAAAGAATATATAAGTCTGAAGACAGGAGATGTACATGTAAAACTTATGTAAGGAGATTTGTTTCATCTCTGTGCATCATTAGAAGCAGTTTACTTTACTGGGTATATGTGAGGGTTTACATCCACTTTAAGTATCCATTTACTCAGTGTAACATCATATTTTACAAATAAATTGGGGTATATATAGTGTTTTGTTTTTTAATATCATTAAAGCATATTTTGTCCAAAAAAATAGCAATGATCGTCATTTTATTCCCTAGGGGCTCTGCTAAAATATATATATATATATATATATATATATATATATATATATATATATATTTATATACACATATATACTGTGTGTATATATATATATTGTGAGGGGGTTAGCTCGGCAGCGGGTGTGTGTGACCCCCGAGATGGGCTCCCCACACAAAAACAGGCCCAGCAAACGGAGGTTGTGGTTTTCAAAATCAAAAAGGTGCGGTTTATTTTCTATTTACAGTGACAAAACACAGCAAAGCAAAAGAAACATAAACAAAATAAATCCTGGTCAACTTGACCTCTGACTAAACATACAGGTTTCCTAACTAACAACTGGGATCAGCCTAGTGCTGTCCTAGTCCCTAAGTCCCTGGTTTTAAATGTCCAAGCAAATAGCCACACAGGCTTTGTCTCACCGCACAGGGGTTCACTCTCCCTAGACAGTCCACACAGGTCTGGTTCCAGGCATGAGCTAACATCTAATGAAGCTGGGAGTTCTTATAGAGGCCTAAATGAGCTGACAAGCTTCAGCTGGTCTCATCAACTCCCTGTCTGCACGACGCCCCACACTCTCCCTAGAGGTATGAGTCATCCATGAGCCCACTAGCCTTATACAACTCTCCACCTAGTTGTATAAGTCGGCGTAAAGCCTGAATCTGGGCGAAATATATCTACCCCCCTGGATGCAACCAGGTGACTTTACCTTCCTGCTGTCACATACCCCCCCCTCTTGTTTTAACCTCGGGGTTGGAACACCAGCAATCAGGCATTCATGTACTCGAGACAAAGCATCCACATTCCCCATTTGAACGCCAGGGCGATGCTTTACTGTGAAGTTGAATTCCTGGAGGGCCAGGAACCACCTATTCACTCTTCTATTTGTTTCCTTGTTTTGAGCCATCCACTTTAACGGAGCGTGATCCGTAACCATGTCAAAGTGCCTACCTAGCAGGTAGTACCGAAGGGAATCTAGAGCCCACTTCACCGCTAAACACTCCTTTTCAACGGTGGCGTAATTTACCTCATGGGACTTCAACTTCCTGCTGAGGTAAATGACTGGGTGCTCTTCCCCGTTCCAGACCTGGGACAATACTGCTCCTAACCCCACATCTGACGCATCACTTTGTACGACAAAGTCTTTAGAGAAGTCGGGTGAGTACAACACTGGCTGGCTACATAAGGTTTGTTTCAAGAATTGGAATGCTGCCTCAGCCTCGGGGGTCCATTTTATCATGACCGACCCTTTCCCCTTCGTCAGGTTGGTTAGGGGCACAGCCTTAGAAGCAAAGTGGGGAATGAATCGCCGATAATACCCAGCGATTCCCAGAAAGGCTCGTACCTGCTTCTTGCTGTTGGGACGTGGCCAACTCTGGATGGCCTCGACTTTGTTGAGTTGGGGTTTTATTACTCCCCTCCCAATGGTGTACCCAAGATATTTGGCCTCCTCCTGCCCAATGGTACACTTCTTGGGGTTAGCCGTAAACCCCGCTTCCCGAACAGAGTCCAGGACTGCTTGCACTTTTGGCAGATGTGAGGCCCAATCTGTGCTATGGACAATTATGTCATCCAGGTAAGCCGCAGCATACTTCCGATGGGGCCTCAGCATCTGGTCCATTTTCCGCTGGAATGTGGCCGGCGCATTCTGTAACCCGAACGGCATTCTTTTATATTGGAACGCCCCGTCTGGGGTTACAAATGCGGTTTTCTCTTTGGCCGACTTGGCCAGGGGGATTTGCCAATACCCTTTTGTGAGGTCAAGAGTCGTCATGTATCGGGCTGTTCCCAGCCGGTCGATCAACTCATCTATACGTGGCATGGGGTAGGTGTCAAATTTTGTAACTTTGTTCAACTGACGAAAATCGTTACAAAATCGCCAGCTCCCATCCGGTTTAGGCACCAACACAATGGGACTAGACCAATCACTTTGGGACTCCTCTATCACCCCTAAGTTCAGCATTTTCTGTACTTCCTCCCGTATTGCCTCCCGTCGGGCCTCTGGGATCCGATAGGGTTTTAACTTCACCCTTTCACTGGGCGGGGTAATGATGTCATGCTCTACCCCAGATGTTTGTCCCGGCAGCTCAGAGAATACCTCCTTGTTGCGAAGCACAAACTCCTTAACCTCCTGTTGTTGGGGTTGTGACAAGGTGGCTGCTATTCCAACCTCAGGAATCACGCAACCAGTTTGAGCTGGTGACCAAGTGTCTGCGACTAGGGACTCTCTATCCCTCCAGGCTTTCAACAGATTAACGTGATAGATCTGTTCGGGCTTTCGCCTTCCTGGTTGTCTGACCTTGTAATTCACTTCGCTCACTTTTTCCATTATCTCGTAGGGGCCTTGCCATTTGGCAAGGAATTTACTTTCAACCGTAGGGACAAGTACCAGTATCCTATCCCCCGGGGAAAAGGTACGGGTCTTGGCTCCACGGTTGTACACTCTCTGCTGTGCTAACTGCGCTTGGGCCAAATGTTCCTTCACGATGGGCATTACCTGTGCAATTCGGTCTTGCATCAGGGCGACATGCTCAATCACACTCCTGTGGGGAGAACTCTCACTTTCCCAAGTTTCCTTGGCAATATCCAACAGCCCTCTTGGGTGTCTCCCATACAGTAACTCAAAGGGGGAGAATCCCGTAGAGGATTGGGGCACCTCCCTAATAGCAAACATCAGATAAGGAAGTAGACAGTCCCAATCCTTTCCATCTCTATCCACCACTTTCTTCAACATTTGTTTTAGGGTTTTGTTGAACCTTTCAACCAGCCCATCGGTTTGGGGGTGATACACAGATGTACGTAATTGCGTCACTTTGAACAATTTACACAGCTCCTTCATAACCCGGGACATAAAGGGTGTACCTTGGTCCGTAAGCAGTTCTTTACAAATACCCACCCGGCTAAACACAAGAGATAGCTCTTTGGCTATGGTTTTGGCCGAGGTATTTCGGAGAGGGATCGCTTCTGGATAACGGGTGGCATAGTCCATTATAACTAATATGTACTGGTGCCCCCTAGCGGACTTGATTATAGGACCTACCAAATCCATGGCGATCCTCTCAAACGGGACCTCAATGATGGGTAGAGGGACCAGCGGGCTACGGAAATGTGGCATCGGGGCCGACCTCTGACACACAGGGCAGGAGGAACAATAATTTTCTATGTCCTTCATCACCCCCGGCCAATAGAATCTCTGTAATACCCTCTCTCGGGTTTTCTCTGTCCCCAGATGACCTCCAAGAATGTGCCCATGGGCCAACTCCAACACCAACTTCCTGTAAGGTTTGGGCACCACAAGCTGCTCAACGGTTTCTTCTGCCCTTTTTGCCACCCGATACAGTAGGTCCTTCTCTACGCTGAAGTATGGGTAAGTGCAGGTATTATCTGGGTTCACTAACTCGCCATCTATTTTCACTACGTTTTCCCGTGCCTTTATTAGGGCGGGGTCTTTCAACTGTTCTGTGGCAAAGTTTTCCCTGTGAACCTCAAGATCAGAAAACTCCACAGACGGTAGGTTTTCGTCTGAGGAGGTGGGCTCCTCTCCAGTTTCTTGAGTCTCCCCTGCCAATACTGATAAGGGAAATTCCGGAGAGTCCTCACCACTCTCAGGGGAGTTCTGGCTATCACATTCCTGGTACATAGGGGCACCAGTGGGGGGCTCAGGATCATCCCACAGTTCCCAGAACTTCGGAAAATCCCTTCCCACAATGGCGTCATGCGGTAACTGAGATACTAAGCCCACTGGATGAGAGAGGGTACCTTTGGGGGTCTCGAAACACACTGTAGTCACTGGATACTCTCGGGTGTCCCCATGCACACAAATAACAGCTACCTTGCTATTCCCAGAGACCTCTGTTTTAACTAACTCAGCCTTTATCAGGGTCACAAGGCTACCTGAATCCAGCAATACCACAACATTTCTACCATTAACACACATTTTGCATAAATGTTTCTCAGTTCCTCGAATGGCAGTGCATGCGACTGTCGCACACAGCGACTGACGTCTGCCCGTCAGAAAGTCACACTGCATGGGTTCCTCCACAACCGGGCAATTGGCTGCAATATGTCCCGCTTGCCGGCAGCGGTAGCAAACGATCCTTCTTGCGGCCTCTTGAGCCGCTGATTTCCCAGGCTGTTCTCGCCAAACTTGGGGTAGAGCTCCCACCCTCTCACTCTCTCCACCCTCACCCCTTGGAATCCTCTTATCCGCCCCTGGGGATGGTCTGGTCTTAGGGTGGAAAGTCCGAGTGTCTCTGGAAGAGGCCGTCAGGTTCTCTGTAGCCAAGTATTTCTCCACACGATCCACAAGACCATCGGCCGTCTCTGGGTCTCCATGGCTTACCCACTTTTGGATGGCAGTAGGAAGAGCTCTCAAAAACCGATCCATTACAACACGTTCCACAATCTTTGGTGCGGACAAAGTCTCTGGCTGTAGCCACTTTCTGCTCAGGTGAATGAGATCATACATTTGAGACCTGGGGGGTTTTCCAAGCTGGAAAGTCCAGTTATGCACACGCTGAGCCCGGACAGCCTGGGTGACACCCAGCCTTGCCAATATTTCAGCTTTTAGCATCACATAGTCTTTTGCTTGGTTAGGCTCTAGGTCATAGTAAGCTTTCTGCGATTCACCAGTTAACAGAGGAGCCACCAGTCCAGCCCACTGCTCCTCAGGCCACTTTTCTCTTTCAGCGGTCCTTTCAAATGTGGTCAAAAATACCTCTGGATCATCCTCTCCAGTCATTTTTGTCAATAAACGACTCACCCCAAAGGACGCGGTATTAGTGGGACGGCTTTCCTCACTGGTCTGCGGACGTTGCTGCATTACTGCTTCCATCTGTTGTTGTAGTCTCTGCTCTTGCTTCTGCAACAGGTCTATGAAGCGGGCCTCAGATTGCTGCTGGGCTTGTTGCTGAGCCTCCAGACTCTGTTGCAAAGTTGCGTTTGTCTGCTGCTGGGCTGCAAGGCTCTGTTGATGAGCTTGCTGCTGGGCTGCGAAGTTCTTTTGCAAACCTGCATTTGTCTGCTGTTGATTGGCATTTGCTAGAGCCAGCTGCTTCAGTATCTCCTCCATGCTGGCTTAAAAAAAAAAAACTGCCACTGGTTCTCCACCAACTGTGAGGGGGTTAGCTCGGCAGCGGGTGTGTGTGACCCCCGAGATGGGCTCCCCACACAAAAACAGGCCCAGCAAACGGAGGTTGTGGTTTTCAAAATCAAAAAGGTGCGGTTTATTTTCTATTTACAGTGACAAAACACAGCAAAGCAAAAGAAACATAAACAAAATAAATCCTGGTCAACTTGACCTCTGACTAAACATACAGGTTTCCTAACTAACAACTGGGATCAGCCTAGTGCTGTCCTAGTCCCTAAGTCCCTGGTTTTAAATGTCCAAGCAAATAGCCACACAGGCTTTGTCTCACCGCACAGGGGTTCACTCTCCCTAGACAGTCCACACAGGTCTGGTTCCAGGCATGAGCTAACATCTAATGAAGCTGGGAGTTCTTATAGAGGCCTAAATGAGCTGACAAGCTTCAGCTGGTCTCATCAACTCCCTGTCTGCACGACGCCCCACACTCTCCCTAGAGGTATGAGTCATCCATGAGCCCACTAGCCTTATACAACTCTCCACCTAGTTGTATAAGTCGGCGTAAAGCCTGAATCTGGGCGAAATATATCTACCCCCCTGGATGCAACCAGGTGACTTTACCTTCCTGCTGTCACAATATATATATATATATATATATATATATATATATATATATATAATGTCTGGGGGTTATAAGTAATTTTCTAGCAAAAAATCCTGATTTAAACAAAAAGTGCCAGAAAAAGCTTGGTCTTCAAGTGGATATTATGCTCTTGTCTCTCCCTTTTTATATATCCTCACTACAGGAAGTTTGGGCCACAAGAGCCACCACTGGAATTGTGATTGGAGATAAGCCTTTACAGAAGCTGTGCAGATTTGCACATTATGGTACAATTATTTACTAATCTGTCCTCCTCCAAAACTACAAGGTCTGCACTCCTACTGGCTTGTTCATTTCCACTGCTGCCAACTTCTTCTTGTCTTCTTCTGGGTCTGAGTCTGAGGCATTCTCTATCCCCCAACTAGGTGGATAACAATTATGCACAAGACACAGTATTCAATCATCACCAGCCATTAATTCTTATCACTAGCAGCTCAATCCTCCTACTATGTGAGCTGGCCAAACAAACTGACACAATTACCTATTCATGCTCTAGACTGGTTCAGTCACTTCAATCTCGTGTATTACCTCCTACACTGAAGTCAGTTGACCATGGCATTGTCAAAGGTCCTTTAACTCACCAGGATCTACCATCAACCCTGGTGGCACAGTTAGTTTGAAGAACCACCACCATTTTATCGGGGTGCTACCACTAACATTCAAAGGAACCATTAGTGGAGATTTACTGCCTAACATATCAAGAATGCTGGCTACATAATGTAAAAGGTAAGGCAAAATAATTAAGAATAAGGATTTCTGAAGACTGTGCTTGAACTTCCATTTTAACGTTCTTCTATTCTGTTATCAGTAAAAATGTATTATTGATCTTCCCACTAACCACAGGTGTCCATTCTACTAAAGAGACTATAAGACTCACATTAAAGACTATTTTCATAGAAATGTTGCAGGCTTTTCCATATAAACATTGTACTCACAGTATTCTTGAGGTGTTCACTTATGGCTTCTGAACCTCCTTCAGTCCAGAATATTATTAATTCAAGATCAAGTACGGTCAAATGAACCCTCTTAAAAGCACAGTTTCAGCACTATGGAGAGTTCCAGCTGGGACATTGGCCAGTTGGAGTTTAGGCTGCTTTTGTAACTTGTTGTAAAAGTGACATTCAATTAACTTTTAGCAGTTCTTACATTCTTTGGGTGCACATTTTCCACACTATAAATACAGTGACTACGACTGGTAAATCTGCTCTTCTCAAGAAAGATCTGTTTTTAAGCCATTTCAGTCAAAGGGAGAGGACCTTAAAGTCCAATTCCACCCAAAGCTTTTTTTTGGTTTGTTTTGAATACAGAGAAGAAAAAAATACAATCTTTGTCAGTTTTGAATTTTTTGAGTCAGAACTGGGCATGTGCCAAAACCAGAACATATAAAGTCTGGATTTGTTTTCATTCGAATTCTAGTATAATAGACAGTCAATGCTCTAATGAAGGAGGACACTTAGACCATCCTAAAAGGGTTGACTTATTATGATATAAGAATATAATGAAACTAAATATGAGCTTTATATGTTCTGCTTTTGATGCTTTCCTCCTTGCACACCCAACCCCCGATAGAGCAAAGAGCTAACCTTCAGGCCCCGTTCACACCTATGCGAATTGGTTGCGGCTTAAACCGCATCCAATTCGCATAACATTTTAAAATATATTGAATTCAATGAGGCTGGTTCACATATGTGTGATGCATTCGCACTGCGCATTGCCCAAAAAAAGTGTGCGTTTTCTAGGCATTGCGGTGCGAATTGTCTGCCCATTATGTTCTATGGGAACGCATCTGATTCGCAGATGTGTTGCGTTCTGAACACAGTACGTATGAATCATGAGGGGGAACTCTTTTAAATTAAAAAACCGGCATGGGTTCCCCTCCAGGAGCATACCAGGCCATTAGGTCTGGTATGGATTTTAAGCGGAACCCCTACGCCGAAAAAACGGCGTGGGGGGTCCCCCCAAAATTCATACCAAACCCTTATCTGAGCAGCCCGGCTGGTCAGGAAAGGGGGTGGGGACAAGCGAGCGCCCCCTCTCCTGAACCGTACCAGGTCGCATGCCCTCAACATGGCCCTGCGGCCCCCCCGCCCCAAAGCACCTTGCCCCCATGTTGATAAGGACAACGGCCTCTACCCAACAACCCTGGCCGTTGGTTGTTGGGGTCTGCGGGCAGGGAGCTTATCGGAATCCGGGAGCCCCCTTTAATAAGGAGGCCCCCAGATCCCGACCCCCCATCCTATGTGAATGAGTATGGGGTACATCATACCCCTACCCATTCACCTGGTGAAAAAAATGTCAATAAAAAAACACACTACACAGGTTTTTAAAGTAATTTATTAGGCAGCTCCGGGGGTCTTGTTCCGACTTCGGGGGTCTCTTCTTCTGCTCTCCGGTGTCATCTCTACGCTCTCTGGTTATTCTCCCGCTCTCCAGTGCCTTCTTCCTTCTGCCGGGCGCCTCCGCTATCTTCTTCCAGCTCTTTTGCTAGCGGCAGCCCGGTCTTCTCTGTAGTCTTCTTCCCTCTTCTATTCTTCGATGTTGACACAATGCTGCCTCCCGCTGTAATGCCGTGTGTGTGGTGCGCAACGATTTATATAGGCATGGGGCGTGGTCACCGGGTGATGCCACCCGGTGACCCCACCCCCGTATGACGTCACAGTCCCGGGGAATGATGGGACTGTGACGTCATACGGGGGCGGGGTCACCGGGTGGCATCACCCAGTGACCACGCCCCATGTCTATATAAATCGTTACGCACTGCACACACGGCATTACAGCGGGAGGCAGCTTTGTGTCAACATCGAAGAAGAGAAGAGGGAACACTATGGAGAAGACCTGGACGCCGCTAGCAAAAGAGCTGGAAGAAGATAGCGGAGGCAACCGGCAGAAGGAAGAAGGCATCATAGAGCATGGAGACGACACCGGAGAGCAGAAGAAGAGACCCCTGAATTCAGAAGAAGACCCCTGGAGCTGCCTAATAAATTACTTTAAAAACCTGTGTAGTGTGTTTTTTTATTAACATTTTTTTTCCACCAGGTGAATGGGTAGGGGTACGATGTACCCCATACTCATTCACATAGGGTGGGGGGTCGGGATCTGAGGGCCCCTTTATTAAAGGGGACTCCCAGATTCCGAAAAGCCCCCCGCCCGCAGACCCCGACAACCAACGACCAGGATTGTCGGGTAGAGGCCCTTGTCCTCATCAACATGGGGGCAAGGTACTTTGGGGTGGGGGGCCGCAGGGCGCCCCCCTGCCCCAAAGCACCCACCCCCCATGTTGAGGGCATGCGGCCTGGTACGGTTCAGGAGGGGCGCGATCGCTCATCCCCACCCCCTTTCCTGACCGGCCGGGCTGCGTGCTCTGATAAGTGTCTGGTATGGATTTTGGGGGGACCCCCCACGCTGTTTTTTCAGCGTAGGGGTTCCGCTTAAAATCCATACCAGACCTAAGGGCCTGGTATGCTCCTGGAGGGGAACCCATGCCGGTTTCTATTTAAAATTTGGCCTGGAGTTCCCCCCTCATGATAACAGCGGCTTACGTCCCCTCCCCTCTCCTCACCCAGGTCAGCAAATCCGCAGCTAGAATGCAGATGAACCGCTGAACCGCTGAACCACTGATTGATATCTTGCCAAAGACTCCGGAGCTCAAAAACGCAACACACAAGTGTGAATCCAGCCTCAAGCACCACACTGTGGAGAGCTGCCTAAGAAGAACCATTCCCTCTACACTGCATATGACCTGACTGTTACCACCCTTTATGACCAGGCCATTTTTTGCAATATAGCACTGCGTTACTTTAACTGACAACTGCGCGGTCGTGCAATGCTGTACCCAAATAAAATCAATGTCCTTCCACAAATACAGCTTTCTTTTGGTGGTATTTGATCACCTCTGCGTTTTTTATTTTTTGAGCTATAAACAAAAAAAGACCGTCAATTTTGAAAAAACATTTTTTTTTAACAATGTGAAATGGGTCGTCTTGTGCATATATGGAACATGTACTCGTTTGTCTAAATCTCAAGTTCTATACTGGTTTAAGCAGTCTGGGTAAGGTTCATCTTTCTCCACATCTATACATATTCAATGTCTGTTAATGATATTGACTCACTATTTATTTCTGAATATCTGCATACTCAATATATGCCAATAATTTGATAAATATTTTTGTTGTTAAAACCATCAACATGAGTATTCATTCTTATCTTTTTGTTGTCCTTAGCATTTAATACATCACACCTGAATCTCCTGAAGAAGCTATGTAAAGCGAAACATGTTGAGTGGTAGTGTCTGTACATATGTCTTTCTATAGAACAATCGATTTTTGATATGGATGAAACATTTTTCTCATGTTTTTTACTATTGTAATAAAAATCTAATTTTATCTATTTGTAATTGTCCATTACATTTTCTATACCCAACACCTTAAAACTCCAGAGGTTTGTTACCTCCCCTCCCCTCTTTGCTTTATTCGTTTATTGGGATGTGGTGTTTTATTTTGATCTCTCTGTCTCACTCTGTATAATTTTTTAACAATATTTATCCTTCCGGGGCTGAAGTGGTTAAGGCAATCACATTTAAATTATACTTATGTGTTTTGTTTAGGGCCCAGGTGTGTGCTGTTGTCCTTATTTACTACAACTTGCACTTTCAGTAGCTGCTGTCAATCATTATGCTTGAACCGTCTCAGCAGGCATGGCTGCCTGTGATGTGAGCCGTTGCCAGAAGGAGGGGGAGAGCATGTCAGCCATAGGCACAACTTGCTTTATACCATTGAATAGAGCAAGTGCAATGGGGTAACCATGCTAAAAAGGCTAAAAACCCTGTACACAGCATTGCCACCAACAAAGCAAAGTGAAAGAAACTGATAGGATCAACAGGTATCTTATACCTATAGTAAATCTTTTTTGAAAAACAAAGGACACAAGTATTGTATATTGAACGATATTGAATATTTTATGGAGCAATTTGTTCAGATTTATTTTTAGGGTTTGCAGACACTTTAGGGTAAAACCTAAACTAATAATTAGGTACTCTCTGAAAATGCATTATACTCAGACTTATACTCATGCAAATAATATTGCATTGTAGCTGAAACGACAAGACATAGATCATCTAAGTTCAATAATTCTATTATATTCCATTTATTTTCCAGCAAGGTGCATTCAAGGCTGACTTTTTCTATTTCAAATGGTACTGCTTAATTCTAAAATCATTTCGCCAGCTTTATTCTGTCATATATACAGTTTTATAACGAGGATAATGACATCAAAGTGGGAGGAAATGAGACTACTGTAAAGCTTTCATAGGTAATTGGCCATCTATATTTGAACAGAGCCACTTCAATGTTTTACTGAAGTAAGAGGAGAAATTGAAATATTCATAGGGATTACTTACAGAGAAGGGTAGTGCTGCTACGTGGGCATGCGTGGGATTGTGACAGAGACAAAGTTTGTTATCGTATGCTAAATCAGAGCATTATCACAGAATTAAACTGACAAAAGAATAACTTCCCACATTTCTTATGCAAATTAGATCCTATAGATCCCCATCAGTCAGCTGCTTTCTATAATTTAATGGCAAAAGATTAGGACAAACTGCTGAGTGATACTTAAAGAAAAACTCTAATTCTTCCAAAGGACCACTTATTAGTTAGGGTTATGTATTCACCCGCAGTTTAGTTGTTCTTACCAGGTTAATTTAAAATTTATCTATAACACAGCCCAACCAAAATACATTTTTTTCTTTCTGCCTTGCTTTTTAGACCAGTTTTTGGGGTTATTTGGGGTGCTGATTCAGAAAATGTAGTAAAAATGAAAAAGGTATACCGTGCTAAGACATAAAAGTGTAACAACAAATAAAGTGATGATGAGGACTGCTGTGATTAACCAATTGATATAAACAAGGTAACATAGATACAAAAAATAAATAAAAATCACGCTCCAATCCGTTCCGATCCAGCAAAAACAAACAGAAGGGTATCCCTGATGGGATTGGTGGGCAGTCTGGTGTAAACGGACAGCCAGTTCATTTACATCTGACTGTTTATAGAACAGAGCAGGCTGTGTCCGCTATGCCTAAGCTGAACGGACATGGATCTGTCATCCTCCTGCTCTGCTCAGCTCAGCAGGGGATCAGCGGACAGATCCCCTGCTGAGAAAAAGGGATCCGGTCTATGTGAAAGGGGCCTTACAAAGAGAGGGAAATCCTTTTTGATACGGCCATACACAGCTCAAATTTTGTCAGATTTCACTGATGAAATATGCTTCCAGGGTAGCCCTGTTGGAATCACACGGCTCGATAGCCAGGAGCCTCTGTCAGAATCAGTGGCAGCCGCTCCATTAGGGGCGCAGGGGCGCCGCCCCCCTAATCCATGCGTCCAGCCTCTAATCTACGTGCAGGGCACCGGACGCATGGATTCCAATGAGGGTTTTTTTTAAGCACATGATTAGAGCCTGAGGCTCTAATTGAGGCTCTAAATAGAGCACTGCGCCCTGAGCCCACCCAGTTGGGTGACATTAGCGAATTAATATTCGCTATTGTCTTCCTGATTCTCCTCCCGGTCAATCAGGAAGCTTGGCCAAGATTAGAAGCGACCGTATTGGCCACCAAGGAGGACACGCAGGGTGAAGCCGCCGAGGAGACGGCGAGGAGGAGACATTGAGGAGGCCTGCGACCTAGATAGGGTAAGTGCGGGGTTTGCCGATTGACTAAGCGATGGGGGGATTTTGACTTGACCGACCGTGCAGGAGGGAGATTTGACTGACAGACCCGGGGTGGGGGATGGTGATGGTGATCGTAATTGTTTGTCGCCCACCGCCCCCCCCCCCACCCCAAGAAAAATGGAGCACCAGCCGCCATTGGTCAGAATACAGAATGTCCAGGCTTAGGGGATTCCTCCATTCACTTTGTTGTTGTGGATGGGGGAATCTGTTCAAACTGTCTATAGCCAGCTTTACAATTGAAGTTTTAAACCTTCCCTACTCTATCCAAAACCTCCAAAAAATAACTCCACCCAACCTCCTGAGTGCAGCCTACCTGATAACCTTAAGCCATGCCCGATGCTGTCCAGCCCTCAAAGAAAACCTCTGCTTGGCCTTACTTCTTTGGGGTTGAATCATTGTTAAAAGTAAGTATGTTAGTATGTTACTGGGGATGGTGGGGGGGCACACTGAAGAGGGGTGGGCGACATTGATTAAAGGAGAACTTCACTAAAGGTCAAGTTGTCCTTTAAGGTTAAAAAGTAAAAGCAGACACCCTAGATCAGTGGTTCTCAACTCCAGTCCTCAGGGCCCACCAACAGGCCAGGTTTGCAAGATAACTGAAATGCATCACAGGTGATATAATTTGCTGCTCAGGGATTGCAGTATTCTAGTCTGCATCTCACCAAGGTAATACTTAAAATCTGGCCTGTTAGTGGGTCCTGAGGACAGGAGTTGAGAACCACTGCCCTAGATGACGATTTTGTTTTACAAATGCAGGTCCACTCACAGATATAACAGATAATCGCCTTGGACTTTGCTTAGCTATATGGCTGTCTCTGTAACATTACAGTAATTCAGCAGGCAGCAGTGTGTAGGTGATAGTTGATGAAAAATCACATGATCTATCAGATTCTTTGTTCCTCTGCATTTTCCAACTGCTGAGAAATGACAGTTGATGTGGTATATAGAAATGTCAAAGGATTTCATTCCATGGCAACAATGCATGCTCATTCCACTCTGTTAAACAAAGCAAAAAATAAATTTTGAAAAAAAAGTGTGTAGAAAGTATCCTAATCTCAACATGAAAAACAGCTGCAGTATGCTGCAAAAGATCTAAACCGTTGCTGTGGATAAATCCAGATCATTTACCAAATGAGAAATGAGTAATATCATTCCTATGGTCAAAGTTCAGTGGAAGGTTTAATAGAAATCACATCAATTGCCTTGATCTGTCTCAACAGTCCTGTGTAGAACCCTGGTCACAATTAATTTAATACGGATTATAAACTTAAGCGATTATAAAATTAAATATGCTACGCGTCTGCATTTTTCATCTTTCGTAACACTGTAGCATGGGTTATTCTGTACTGGAATGCTCTTTTTTATCATTAACTTATACAGCGCCAACATTTTTTCACTGTGAGGTACAAAATTATATCATATGGGTTAGAAAAATTTCATGCGCTAATATGATAAAATAATAGGATTTAGAATTCAGCCCAAATGAGTCTATAACTTAAAAGGACAGAAGAAGATAGATAGATACAAGAAAGAAGGTTTTTTGATGGTAGTAGCGGAATGGTCTGTGACAGTGTAGCAGGGCCGGTGCTACCACTAGGCAAACTAGGCAGCCGCCTAGGGCGCACTGCTGCCGGGGGGGGGGGGGGGCGCCTGGCCACTGGTGTTCCTATTCTCTTCTCTCTGCAGCAAGCAACTAAGTCTCAGCATCAGCAGGCAGCCGCAGCTCCGTTCACACATAGTGTCAGAGGCGCAGCTGCGGTGGAGGACTGTGTCTGTGTGCCGACTCACAAATGAATGTATATAAGCAAACATTGATTGATGGGTGCTGGTGAGGCTGCAATGATGGGCGCTTGTGAGGCTGCATTGATGGGTGCTGGTGAGGCTGCATTGATGGGTGCTGGTGAGGCTGCATTGTTGCGTGCTGGTGAGGCTGCATTGATGGGCGCTGGTGAGGCTGCATTTGATGGGCGCTTCATTAAAAAGGTGGGGTATACATGGGCATGGCAAAGGGGTTGGAGTCAGGGGTGGAGCCAAGGGGGGCGGCAAAATTAGGTTTCGCCTAGGGCGTCAAAAATCCTTGCACTAGCCCAGCAGTGTAGTGAGTAAGGCTGTGAGTGAGGCTGTGATTAAAGTTTTTGTGAGTTTCCTGAAAAAAGTTTTATGTTGTATATAATGGCTTGGAAATTGTATGAACGCATGTAGTGTAGAATTCAATAGGTAGGTAATAGCATGAAAGAAGTCTTGGTGTTTGCAAAAAGTAGTATGAAGAATAGGCAAAAGAAACATGAGGGTTTATAACCAGAGAATTATCTTAGAACATTGTTTTATTGATAAGACAAATCTCCATATTAACATAGTAGGAACTAGTGAATGCTCGTGGACATCCTAAATGCTAGAATTTGACACTATATTCAGTTCATCCTAGACTGACCTGTATGATGTGGGAGGATGAGGGTGGCCTGTCTTACTGCTCCAGGCCAAGAACCCCCTGGGCAGGAGTATAGGGAATGTTGGGATGAAAGAGTGGCAGTAGCCCCTGTGGACAGTGATGACATCATTGGAACTTGACATCACTGTCAGCAATGAGCTAGGGATAATGGAAGACCAAGGTCACCAATAGGAATAGGTCAGCAACAGGCCAGGGTAAGCAACAACTGGGCAAAATGGTACAAAATTGGCAGGCAGAGACAGAGGAACAAGCACCTTTGAGCAGAGAGATTCCAAAGTGGGAGGCAGGAATTGTAGTCAGAGAACAAGCAGTGGATGCATGCAGGTATTTCAAATGCTAAAGTTTGGCTTCATTCCATCTTCATTTTATCACAGACATGCCTTGGTCTACATGTGTCAGGCATTTGGATGGAAAGCCTGAGATGATGAGGGTGGCCTTTCTTACTGTCCCAGGCCCCTAGACAGGAGTACAGGAAGTGCCATGACAAAAAGAGTAGCATGATGTCACTGGTGCCACTGGAGTTCATGAGCACTCTTGACAAGCAGCTAGAGGTCACAGAAGATGAGGGCCATCAAATAAGAATATGTCAGTAAAAGTAACTTTTAGCCAGCAAGGTACCAAAGTGGAAGGCTGGAACTGTAGTCAGAGAACAAGCAGCAGGTGCTTGTGGGCATCTTAAATGCTAGAGTTTGGCTCCATATTCAGTTAATCATAGACATGCCTCAGTCTACATGTGTCACGTACCTAGATGGGGAGCCTGAGATATTTAGAGCAGATTCTCCTACTGTTCCTGACCAAACACCCTCAGGTAGGTCAAGCACTACAGGGGGTGCCATGGTAAGCAACAGCCAGGAAAGATAGTACAAATTCGGCAGGCAAAGACGGAGTCAGGAAGAGGCTAAGTCAGCACCTTTGGTTAGAGAGGTACTAGGAATCAGGATCCACTGCAGAATCACTGGTCCTAGGAGTACGGCTAAAGAACTCTCAGCACTAGGTTCTTGCAAGCCTTAACCTTAAATAGCCCACTAGACACCATGATTAGAAATGAGCATGCATACAACCATGCACAGTTCTATGAGTAGAACTAGGTACACATGCATGTGCAGGTGCTCATGCTAAAATTCACCTATGACTGGCTCGATCTTCCTGACAACTTGGCTATTCACTCAACTCTGCTTACTGTTTGGTGAAGTTGCACATAAAACTAAACTAAACTGTGAGAGCTCATTCACACAGGGGCTTCTTTGGATCCGACTCCAAATCGCCCCAGGTCGCCCCTAGTCGCCTCAGGTCGCGCTGGCTGAAAAAATCAATGTAAGTTAATGGAGCCGTCCTTATGCACACTACTGCAGTCGCTCCGACTTCAAAAAAGGTCCCTGTACTACTTCAATCCGACTTCTAGGCGAACCTGTAACCATTGATTTCAATGGGAGTCGCCTCTCACTGTCTTAATAGGAGAAACTCTCCAGGAAGAAAACATAAATTTCTAAGGCAAACCTGTCCCTCCCCCCTCCCTCCCACAGAGCTGATTCTTGTTTGATTGGCCACTGGAATGTCTCCTGTCCTGCAGGAAACTTGTAAGTAGCTCCAGGTCGCGCTGTGATTCATTCTCAAGTCGTGTCTGAGTTGCCTCATAAAATCGCGCTGGAAGTCGTGTTGCCCCTGTGTGAATGGGCTCTGAGATGGACTGATGTAACTAAACTGTAAGATGGATGGATGACAATTATATCAGTGTTACACCTGGTGAACACAATAGTAAAGTTCTTAGAGTAAATAAAGCTCTACTGGATCCCATTTGTCTTCCACCAATTGTTGGACCTTGTTCACATCAGCACCTATAGAGGAGTGCTTTGAAAAGGTTGGGTTTGCTACATAGAAGCACTTAAGAGTTAATATAGGGGTTGAAAAAAGGAACCAGCGTGTGGAGAGGACACTAACACTACCAGCATGGTTAAATGCCAAAAAGGCTTTCCTGGGGTTCAGCGCTGAGGTGTAAAAGAAATAGAAGAAACGTACTTCCAGAGAGTCAAGTATGTACTGTTTAATTTTTTTGCAGAGAAGTGTTTTTAACCTTTTACGCTAAATAGTTTTTTTTTAATTGTTTTCAAAGCAGAAAACGAGAAAAAAAAAAATAGTACAGCAGCATAAGGCACTAGTAATAGCGTGTAGACTTGTGCAGAACGGAAGAATTTGTTTAGTTTTGGTTCGTTTCTTTTCGGTCCTGTTGATTCGTAATCGTTCGTAATTTTGCTAGACGGGATTTTTCGTGTTCGGACTAATTCGTATTTTCGCAAGCGACATTTTTCGTTGAATCGGAATGATTCGTATTAATGTAAGCCTTATTTTTCGTTGATTTATAATTCGTACTTTCGGTAGAGTACATTGTTTTTCGTTGATTCTGGACACAACTCCTACTTTCACAACTTTTTTGGGTTCGTTGATTCGTAATTTTCCGTGTCTCTCTCACAACAACGCTGCCTATTATGCCTAATGTGCTTAGAATGGATTTGTACTTTTCTAAATACATAGCGGTTATTTGTAGCGATTCAAAATCTCGTATTTTACTTTTGTTTTTTACATGCGGCTATAGCCTCCGCCCCTGTACACCATTTTGAGAGGGAGTTCAGCAAGGTGAGGGAGAAGCAGAGAGCAGAGCTGAGTGTTATTGTGCTTCAAATGGATTCGTACATTCGTAACTTTTTTCATAACGAATTATGCCGAAGACATTCGGGCATTCGCTATTTGCGATATAATTTATTTCGGATTCGGTTTTATTCGTAATTGCTTTGTTCGGAAATTCGAATGCTTCCGAATGTCAGATAGTTGCTAAATTCGGACGAATTTCAATTTGTTACGAAACAAATTCCACAAGCCTAATAGCGTGGCAGGTACAGAATTGCTTACAGTATAGTGAACAATCGCATACAACAAAAAGGTGTTTTTAAACTTTTAAAGACCTAACAGGGTTTCTTTAATGGTGTGAGGCAGGAAAAGGTGGGCAAGCCTTAGCAAGGAAACAACAAATCTTTACCTATCAGAATTTCAAACAGACATTTTCTATTTTTATGACTGATTCTCTTTATGGCTTTACAAACAGGCAACGATGGTAGAAAAAAGAAATTTTAAGAATAGAAAATTATAGCTTAAAATGTACACCCAGATGTATAAAAATACCCCTGCCTAAGTATATAAATTTGTTGAAAAAATTGTGTGGGGAAGCTAAAAATAAAATTTGAGAAGTATAAAAGTACGGTTGTTCTAAGCTGGAATCTGATTTTTTCTTGTCTTTTTTTGCTTGTTTTATTTTGCTTTTTTTTTTTCTTTCATTTACATGGTTTGCAGGAAACCAGGTTGCAATCTCCAGCTGGTTGACCTTGTTGTAGGTATAATTAGCCCACCTTTTAACGCCTGCTGTGAGGTGTGACAAGAAACTGTGTAACACCAGCATTTATTCAATGTGGCGTAGCCACTGGATTTGTTTTTTTTAACATGCCGAGAAAAAATGAATCGGAAGAGATTTTACTTCTATGAAAATACGAGGCTGCAGTGGGGTAACCATGGTGTAGTTTAAGGGAATACATATTTTAATTTAATTACTGTAATGTTTACCTGAAACAGATTTTTAAGGCCCATCTCTAAATTCCCCCATATTGTTTTTAAAAAAAAAAAACAACAAAAAATTAAATACATGCCTTAATGCCCAACTGAAGCCTTTTGATTTACCACGTGTAATGCAGCCAGGCTGCATATACAATATTAAATCTGAACTTGTTGAAGATGAAGACACGCCACAAGTAGGTGTGTTCATGAATGTTTGGGCTTACAAGAAGTGGGTTGAATGAAACTGACTGTCATTCAAACCTAAAGAGGAACACCATCTAGAAAACAAGCACAGTTTCTGCAGGGGATAATGCCAGATTGACAGAGAGTATTGCAAGGAAAGACGCTTTTTATAGTGTTGAACTATGAATTTTTTGTATTTTATTTTTTATAAATCTCTTTATTATTTTTTTTTCCTTTCTTCTCATATTACATCATACATTTTACATCTTATACATCCTATCTTCTCATATTAAATTATACATTTTACATCATACATTCCACATCCTACAATCACCCCAAAAAAAAAGAAAAAATTATCCCATCAATACAACCCATTTCCTCACATTTACATAGATAGGTTTGTATGTTCCTTAACCCTTTCTTCCATTGGTGTAATTCTATCCCAATTCCACGCCCCCCCTCCCCTGAAGCTGTCATAGCATTCTCTATCCAATTTGCCCAAATATTCCTATATTTCTCTTCCTTTCCTCTATTGCAGTATGTCTCCTTATACAATTTCAGATTGCTATTTACTAGGTTTTTCCATTGCGCTAGTGGGGGGGCTTCAGCCCTCTTACAGTTCAGCACCACTGCCTCTCCCGCACAGAAGAGCAACAGGCCAATCTGTGTTCTTCTTTCTATAGAGGCCATATTTTCCTCAACCAATCCCAGCAGGCAGATCTCTGCCTCTAGGTCCAGCTGAACTGATGTCACTTTGTCAATTATTCTCAGGATCTCTCTCCAGAACACCACTATCTTCGGACAGGTCCAGAAAATATGAATAAAGTTTCCCAGGGGGACCTGCACATCTCCAGCAATTTTGGGGATTAGATTGTGATATTTTAGACAGTTTGTACGGTGTAAAGTAACTTCTATGTGTTATCTTAAATTGAATTAATTTATCTCTAAGTGAAACTAAAATCTGGAATGGAAATTTATATATCTTTCCCAATTTTCTACTTATAATCTTGAGATATCTCTTAACCAACACTCGCACAATTCATATCTGATGGTTCTATCTTTAATAGATGTTTATATAGGATTGAGATCATCCCCCTTTCTCTTCTCTTTTTCATCGTTTTTTTCTAAGCCTGTTTTTATTAACTGAGGGGTACCCTGTGGGAACTGGGCTGACAACGCATGTACTAGCTGGATATATCTAAAAATGTAGCTCTCAGGGACATTCCAATTTTTTCTCATATCTGCAAATGAAGATATTTTTCCCTCGTGTATTACTTGTGATATTTTTTTAACTTCAAATTTTGTCCATGCTCTAGGATCCGGAATAGAAGCTAGGGGTCTAAGTTCAGGATTTCTCCATAATGGAGTATTTGGAGATATATCTGTTTTTTGATTACTCTCTTATCATACCAGCTTTCCATGCTTTTACTGTCATTACCATTGATGGAGTTAAATCTTGGCCATTTATTAATCCGCAAAATGGTAGTGCCTGCAGCGCCTCCAGAGACTGGACCACTGCAGCCTCCACCATTGTAGCGGGATCATATCTATCGGGATCTAACCACCTTCCTACTGTTACCAGCTGTGCCGCTAGATAATACCTATGTAGGTCAGGGAAAGCCAACCCCCCCGTGACACTGGGCGCATGAGTGTATTTAATTTTATTCTAGCCAATTTATTTTGCCATATAAATGAAGATAACATACCATGTAGCTGTGTAAAGAAACCTTTTGGTAACCATTGTGGTGAATTTCTAAACAAGTATAGCAACTGAGGGAGAATCTTCATCTTTATCAGATTTATGCGTCCTAGTAGGGACAGGGGGAGCATCTCCCATACCTTTAGTTTTTTCTTGTTTTCCTGTAGCACTGGATCTAAATTCAGGATTTTTAATTTTTCAGCCTGTCGCGATATCACTGTGCCCAAATATTTAAATTCTAGTACCCATTTTAATGGCAGATTTGGGGTTGCTGTATCCTGTGCTCCTTGATCTATAGCAAATAGCAATGATTTACCCCAGTTGACTTTAAGTCCTGTGAATAATGAAAAGGTATTCAATAACTCCAATGCTCCATTCAATGACGGACCCGCATCCCTCAAAAATAACAACATATCGTCTGCTTACAGAGCTACCCTCTCCTCCAGCCCTCCTATTCGGAGTCCCTGAATCTCTTGTGACGTCCTCAAAGCCTCTGCCACTGGCTCTATTGCTACTGCAAAGAGTGCTGGAGAGAGCGGGCAGCCCTGTCTTGTACCTCTGTACAGCTCAAAGAAAGGTGACAACCTTCCCCGGAGTTTAACCGCTGACATAGGTTTTCTATATATTGTTTGAACCCAGTTGATAAATTTTAGAGGGAACCCCATTCTTCTGAGAACTTCCCATAGAAAAGGCCATTCTATAGTATCGAAGGCTTTTTCTATATCTAGGGAAGCCACCGTTCTAGATCCTTCACAGTTATGGTGTGCATGTATGTTCGTAAATAATCTACGGAGATTTACATCTGTCGTTGTCTGTGGCATAAATCCCGTCTGATCTGAGTCTATAATGGATTTTAATATTGGCTGTAATCTAGATGTTAATATTTTAGTTAATATTTTGAAGTCTATATTCAGTAATGCTATCAGCCTATATGAGGGGCATAGTTTTGGATCTTTGCCGTCTTTATATATTAGGGTTATCTGTGCCTGCCCCATTGAGTCTGACAATATCCCCTTCAACAATCCCTCTGAAAATACCTTTACCAATTTTGGAGCTAGAAAATCTTTGTATTTTTTATAGAATTCAATGGGGATTCCATCTGGACCTGGTGTTTTTTCCCCTGGTTATTTATAACCTTAATTATTTCTTTGCTTGTAATTGGATCCACCAGTGCCTCCCTCTCCCTATCCGACAACCACCCGAGGGCCACCCGGTCCAATAAGTCCGACATGGCCCTCGGATGGAAGCCGGAGGGGAGAGAGGAGGCATATAACTCAGCATAGTAATCGCCAAAAGCCTTAAAAATCTTATCTGGTTCTTTTACTCTCATTCCTTCTAACGTTTCTATTTCTACTATAGTTGTAGGTTGATATTCCTGTTGTGCCAGTCTCGCCAAGAACCTCCTACTTTTGTCCCCTAATTCAAAGATATTTTGTTTCTTTTTGTATAATTCTAGCCTTGTTATTTCCTCCATGTGTAATTGTAATTCTCTTTGTGCGGCCATCATTAAATCGAAATTAAGATTACTTGGGTCTTGACTATATTTTTCCTTACTACATTCTACCTGTATTTGTAACTCCTGTACCTTGACCTTCTGTTATTTATTGCTGCAATGTTTGAAATGTATTGACCTCGTAGATATGCTTTGAACGCATCCCAGACTATATCTACTGAGGATGATCTCTCATTATTTTCCCAGTATTCATTTATTATGGTTACCATCTTTTCTGATATCTCTGGGTATGTCACCCATTGTGGAGATAACCTCCACAATGCTGTGTCTCTAAAAGTAGGGATACGTATTGACACCCGTAGGGGGGCATGGTCTGACAGGCCACTCGGTAGATATTCAGCGTCTACAATGTCTGTTAACATTGCGGAATCCGCAAATGCCAGATCTATCTTAGACGCTGTTTTATAGGATCTAGAATAGCAGGAATACATAATTTTTTCCGGATTTCTCCATCTCCATATCTCCGTTACCCCCGTCGCTTGTGCCCAATTATATTAATCGGCTGAGTGATTCTTGGAAGGTTTCGGTCTGTCCAATTCAGCGGACATCACTGAAATCTCCAATGAGCATCAATTTTGCTGGAAGATATTGAATAATTTTTTTCCATTATCTCATTTAAGATTCCAACTGAGAATGGAGGTGGAATATATATTGCCACTATAATGCACCTTTGTTGCCCGATCTTATTTAGTAAAATCACATATTTCCCTTGTAAATCTATATGGGCTTTTTCCACCTTTCCGGGAAAAGATTTATTAACTAACACTGATACCCCTCTCGCATAGGATGAGTAGGTGGCATGATATTCTTTTTGTATCCAGGTTTTTTTTAACGTTGTTATTTTTTTCCCCATTAGATGTGTCTCCTGTAGTATAATTATATATTTTCTTATATACTGAAACATCAAGGCTCGCTTAAACCTAGAATTCAATCCTCTGACATTCCATGATATTACTGAATAACTATTATTATTACTTTTTTTACCTGACATTGTATTTAAAACCCAGAGAACTGCCTCCTACACCTTCCATTTTGGGGAGGGAGCCTCTTCTGGAATCTTAAATTACACCTCTGGACTTTTATACATCTCATTCTTACCACATCTTTCCCTCCCTCCTCCCTTCCCACCCTATCCCTCTCCACCTCCTCCTTAGATCCAAAGTTTCATACTTGGATGAGAGTGGAGAGGCATTTCGACTAACCCCTGTTTTACCGACCATGGTGTCTATTCCATAGTCAATACCCAACATTTCTCAAACTCAACCCTCCCAAACCTAAAAAAAAAAGAAAAAAAGAAAAAGTTTCCTTTCATACAAACGTGTGGCGGGTTCAACACTCAATATAATGTGCTATGATTATTACCCTAGACAAGCATATCTCCATAAACGGATAAATAAAAGGATAAATTGACAAAAAGAAAGATATTGTTACTATAAATCATTTCCCCCTAAACATTCCTATTCAAATTATATTTTTTTGTATTTTAAAGTGGAATTTCTTTTTAAAGTAACTTTGTGACCACATGGTCACAAAACAATCCACTTGTGAAAGAAGTGTTTATATAACTTTCTTGCAGCCCATCTATTGAAAAGCCACCGAATATCCACTTGCCAGCAGCTCCAAGTTCTCTCAGCCATCAGTGAGTCCAATAGTTGCTCCCCCCCATGGACCGATGTGCTTTCTCCCAAAGGCGTGCACTTCCTGTAGTAATACAATATCTCTCAAAAGTGAGTACACCCCTCATATTTTTGTAAATATTTGTTTATATCTTTTCATGTGACAGCACTGAAGAAATGAAACTTTGCTACAATGCAAAATAATGAGTGTACAGCTTGTATAACAGTGTCAATTTGCTGTCCCCTCAAAATAACTCAACAAACAGCTATTAATGTCTAAACCACTGACAACAAAAGTGCGCACACCCCCTAAGGTAAAATGTCCAAATTGGGCCCAAAGTGTCAATATTTTGTGTGGCCACAATTATTTTCCAGCACTGCCTTAACCCTACTGGGCATGGAGTTCACCAGAGCTTCACAGGTTACCACTGGAGTCCTCTTCCACTCCTCCATGATGACATCACAGAGCTGGTGGATGTTAGAGACCTTGCACTCCTCCACCTTCCATTTGAGGATGCCCCACAGATGCTCAATAGAGTTTAGGTCTGGAGATATGCTTGGCCAGTCCATCACCTTTACCCTCAGCTTCTTTAGCAAGGCAGTTGTCATCTTGGAGGTGTGTTTGGGGTCGAAGCTTTCTGAACAAAGGGCCAGTTTACTGTCCTTCAGACATTGAGGGGCCAGACTGTGGCCAGTGGAAGTAGAAAATCCCTTGGAGTCAATGAGAGTAAAGAATGCCCAATCACTGGTGTCAGTGGGAGGAATAGTGCCCCATCATTGGTGTCAGTGGGAGACAGTGTTAGTAGACACTGCTGCTGCCGGGGCCTCGGCTCCTCCTCGTGGCTGAACAGGAGGTGGGTCCTGAGACCTGTCCTAAGACTTCCGGCCAATCTGGTCTCAGGTCCAGCTTCCTGACTTGCCGCGAGGAGAAGCAGGTTGACATTATCGAATATTAATTCGATTATGTCACACAATTAGTTGGGCTCGGGGGCAGTGCTCTGCGCCCGAGTCCACTCTTCTTGAAGCCAGTTAGAGCCTCCGGCTCTAATCATGTGCTTCAAGAAAAAAACCCTCATAAAAATCCATGCGACCGGCGCCATGCATAGCCGGGTGCATGGCTTAGGGGAGCGGTGCCCCTGCGCCCCTAAATGACGGGCCACCACTGGTGGGAGAAATAGTGCCCAATTGTTGGGGTCAGTGGTAGGAATAGTATCCTTTTGTTGGTATCAGTGACAGGAATCATGCCCCATTGTTGGTGTAGAATAGTTCCTTGTATGAGTGAGAGGAATACTGTCCCAAGGGCCAGATAAAGGCAAGCAAAGGGCCACATCCGGCCCCCAGGAAGCAGTTTGGAGACCACTGAGCTAGTAGAAGGAACCACAGTGGCAGGAGGGGAGAAAGTATATCTAAACTCTCTTAATTAACATTAATTATTGTTATTCTTTATGTCTTTAGTATTAGCAAATAGCAGGGCTGGACTGGGACAAAAATTTGTCCCTGGACTTCATCCAGACTGGCCCACTTTAATTCAATAAAAATCTGCCCCCCACCCCCCCAAAAAATCACTCCCACCCAAAGGCCCCTACATCCATTATTGTATATCATGAGAGGGTGAGCGAGAGGGGAATTAGAGAGAGAGAGAGGGAGGGTTGAGGGAAAGGGGGTGAGAGGGGGTGGGTGAGAGAGGGGGTGAGTGTAGGAGAGAGGGAGTGAGTGTAAAAAAGAGGGGGTGAGTGTAGGACCCCATTCACACTGAGGTGTTTTTCAGGCGCTTTTGGGCTAAAAATAGCACCTGTAAAGCTCCTGAAAAACGCCTCCGCTGCAGTCCCAGTGTGAAAGTCCAAGTGCTTTCACACTGGGGCGCTGCCAGGGCGTTAAAAAAGCAGCATCTTTGGGGCGGTGGAGGAGCGGTGTACACACCGCTCCTGCCCATTGAAATGAATGGCCACCGCTGCTGAAGGGCCTGCAAAGCACTTCGGCAGCAGCGCTACACGGGCACATTTAACCTTTAATTTGGCTGCTAGCCAGGGTTAAAAGCACCTGCTAGAAGCTGAATAGCACAGCTAAAATGACAGTAAAGTGCTGCTAAAACTAGCAGCGTTTTACCGTCAATGCCCTCCCCAGTGTGAAAGCAGCCTAAGAGACAGGGAGTGAATGAGACAGAGGACAGAGGAAAGGGCAGAGAGACAGAGGGGGAGCCGAGAGACAGGGGGGAGCTGAGAGATAGAGGAGGAGAGCTGAGAGATAGAGAGGGGAGCTGAGAGCCAGAGGAGGGGGCTGAGAGACAGAGGAGGGGGCTGAGAGACAGAGGAGGGGTCTGAGAGACAGAGGGGGGTCTGAGAGACAGAGGGGGAGCTGAGAGACAGAGGGGGGAGCTGAGAGACAGAGGGGGAGCTGAGAGACAGAGGGGGAGCTGAGAGACAGGGGAAGCTGAGAGACAGAGGGGAGCTGAGAGACAGAGGGGGGAGCTGAGAGACACAGGGGGGAGCTGAGAGACACAGGGGGAGAGCTGAGAGATAGAGGAGGGAGCTGAGAGACAGAAGAGGGGGCTGAGAGACAGAGGAGGGGGATGAGAGACAGAGGAGGGGTCTGAGAGACAGAGGAGGGGTCTGAGAGACAGAGGGGGGAGCTGAGAGACAGAGGGGGGCTGAGAGATAGGGGGCTGAGAGACAGGGGAGCTGAGAGACAGAAAGAGGGAACTGAGAGACAGAGGGGGGAGCTGAGAGACAGAGGGGGATCTAAGAGATAGAGGAGGGGGCTGAGAGACAGTGGAGGGGTTTGAGAGACAGATGAGGGGTTTGAGAGACAGATGAGGGGTTTGAGAGACAGATGAGGGGTTTGAGAGACAGAGGGGGGCTGAGAGACAGAGTGGCTGAGAGACAAATGGGAGAGCTGAGAGACAGAGGAGGAGAGCTGAGAGACAGAGGAGGAGAGCTGAGAGACAGAGGAGGGGTCTGAGAGACAGAGGAGGGGTCTTAGAGACAGATGAGGGGTCTGAGAGACAGAGGGGGGTCTGAGAGATAGAGGGGAGCTGAGAGACAGAGGAGGAGCTAAAAGAGGGGGGACTGAGAGACACAGGCACTGAGAGACAGAGAGGGGACTGAGAGAAAGTGGGGGGGTCTAAGAGACAGAGGGGGGTCTAAGAGACAGAGGGGGCTGAGAGACAGAGGAGGAGCTGAGAGACAGAGGGGGGCTGAGAGACAGGGGGAGCTGAGAGACAGAGGGGGGAGCTGAGAGACAGAGAGGGGAGCTGAGAGACATAGGAGGGGGCTGAGAGACAGTGGAGGGGTCTGAAAGACAGAGGGGGCTGAGAGACAGAGGGGGAGCTGAGAGATAGAGGGGGGAGCTGAGAGATAGAGGAGGATAGTTGAGAGACAGAGGAGGAGAGCCGAGGGACAGAGGAGGAGAGCTGAGAGACAGAGGGGTCTGAGAGACAGAGGGGGGTCTGAGAGATAGAGGGGAGCTGAGAGACAGAGGAGGAGCTAAAAGAGGGGGGACTGAGAGACACGGGAACTGAGAGACAGAGGGGGGGACTGAGAGACAGAGAGGGGGACTGAGAGACAGAGGGGGGTCTGAGAGACAGAGGGGTGTCTAAGAGACAGAGGAAGAGCTGGGAGACAGAGGGGGGGCTGAGAGACAGGGGGATCTGAGAGACAAAGGGAGCTGAGAGACAGAGGGGGAGAGCTGAGAGATAGATGAGGGGTCTGAGAGGCAGAAGGGGAGCTGAGAGACAGAGGGGGAGCTGAAAGACACAGGGGGAGCTGAGAGACAGAGGGGGAGCTGAGAGACAGAGGGGGAGCTGAGAGACAGAGGAGGAGAGCTGAGAGATAGAGGAGGAGAGCTGAGACACAGAAGAGGGGTCTGAGAGACAGAGGAGGGGTCTGAGAGACAGAAGGGGGGTCTGAGAGACAGAGGGGGGTCTGAGAGACAGAGGGGGCTGAGAGACAGAGGAGGGGGCTAAAAGAGGGGGGGACTGAGTGACACAGGGACTGAGAGAAAGAGGGGGTCTGAGAGACAGAGGGGGGGACTAAGAGACAGAGGGGGGTCTGAGAGACAGAGGGGGGTTTGAGAGACAGAGGGGGGGCTGAGAGACAGAGCGGGGGTCTGAGAGACAGAGGAGGGTCTGAGAGACAGAGGAGGGGTCTGAGAGACAGAGGGGGGTCTGAGAGACAGAGGGGGCTGAGAGACAGAGGAGGGGGCTGAAAGAGGGGGGACTGAGAGACAGAGGGGGGACTGAGAGACAGAGGGGGCAGAGAGACAGAGGGGAGGGCTGAGACAGACCACATAGCACTGTCCCTTTCTGCAGTCCCTCCTCTGCTCACCTCTCCACTGTCTCAGTGTTCTGGCATGTTTGTGTAGGATGCCAGGTACCTGACGGCCAGCAGCAGCAGCGCCAAGTCTCCCTCTTGATCCGGGGGGTGCTCTCGCTGCTTTGCTCCTTACAGTGGTGCATGTTCTCTTCCTCCGGGCTCCCAGTCAGCCTGTCCTCCGGCCCAGGCCGCATGGTTCCTGGAGCAGAGAGGAGGTGGAGGAATCGAGGTTCTGGGAGCACCGGGGTGGCCGCGCTCGCTACTGTTCGCCTCTTCGGTGGTCAGGGAGGGGGTGGAGCTCTTCTCGCTCCTCGGAATTTTACATCCAACTGCCCTCCTCGCTGGCCACCTTCCCCGAATCCCCACCGCTGTTTGCTGCCACGCTCCCGCTGCCGCCGAACTGCATAAAAAAAACGGCCCACAAATTTTTTTTATTTTTTTTTAAACGGCTCACTGAGCCATCGGCCCACCGAGAAACTCACGGTAGTCCCTATGGCCAGTCCATCCCTGGCAAAAAGATAGGAAGGTATAGTTACTTAAAAACGTTAAACGTTATTTTTTAATTTCTTCCTGGTTCCCTAGGCCAAATATGCTGTCATACATATACGGTACATTGTACATTCACATCAGTCCCTACCCTCAAGGAGCTTACAATCTAAGGTCCCTAACTCACATTCATATACTAGGGCCAATTTAGACAGAAGCCATTTAACCTACCAGCATGTCTTTTGGAGTGTGGGAGGAAACCCACACAGGCACGGGGAGAAAATGCAAACTCCAGGCAGGTAGTGTCGTGGTTGGGATTTGAACCAGTGACCTGTTTTCACTGCCGGGCAAGAGTGCTACCCACTACACCACTGTGTACTGTATTAAAAGTGGACAGTGTCAGTCAGCAGGGCAGTGAACTGTGTCAGTAGAGCAGTGGACGGTGTCAGTATGGCAGTTGAGTTTGTCAGTAGGGCAGTGGACGGTGTCAGTCTGTAGAGCAGTGGACAGGGTCAGTAAGGCAGTGGACTTTGTTAGTAGGACAGTAGGTATAGTCAGTAGTTTTTTTGTTTTTTTTTAATTATTTTTTAACATTTTATTTATTTATTTATTTTTACAATAATTTTTTTTATTATCCTTTCAAAAAAAGCTATAACGATAAATTCTTGAAAATGTTAAAAAAAAATTCAACATCCAAGACTTTCTTGTTTACATACACCTCTCAATATTTCCCATAATGTTCTATTGATTTCTTAGAATAAAGTAAATGCATAGCTTAGAGCAAACAGTCTTGAAACCTCTCATATTCCATAGTGAAGGTCTTCCCAGCTATAATACAGACAATATTTGATTTCAAATCATTCTGCTATAATTATTTATCTCAATTGAAATCCTTATTGTTTACAATTCAGGGTCAGAAAGGTGCCCCTGTGGACAGATATAGCTTCGTTTACACGGTGTCAAGCACTTAAAATGAGGTTGTATGACCAACTGCACAATAACCATTGAACTGTGAAGGCCAGCGGCTGATGACATTCCAGGCATTTTGTAAAGATATATCATATTGTTCTCACATGTTTATTGTCTTCTTGCATTGTCAGGAAAGTTCAAAAGTTTGAATTCTTAACGCAAAGAAAAATATGGACTGTAACACCTTGAAGATTCAAGACGTCTTTTGTGCCTATCCTATTGCTTTATAAGTACATTTTTCTATAAGCCTTTCATTAAAGCTGGTACATAAAATATTAACATACCACTGTCTAAATGGTTCAATAATCTGTTGTATTGTATGCAGCATAATATAGACATAACAACAGCGACGAAATCACAAACTATAAAAAAAAATATTATTTCAGTGTGGCATGACAAGCTTAAATATCATGATTCATTGCGATGAATATATAGGTCTTAATAAAAAAAGAGTTCTTTATTATCAAAAGGAAATGTAAATACACATTTGTAAAAAAAAAATGTTGATAAAGATATGTAAACAGTAAAACAACTGTTCTTTAGGGAGCATCAGGGAGAGCGCCATCTGAAATATTGTGATTTGACCCAACAGTGGGTGGATGTAAAAAATGGCTGTGGCCTCCACTATTAAGCCCCAAAAATGATTATTATTATTAAATAGCATTTATAAAGTGCCACCAGTTTGCGCAGCACTTTACAATATAAAAGTAGACAACACAGCAACACAGAGGCAGCCCTTCTATAGGGGGCGCTCGGGCGCCGCCCCCCTATTCATACGTCCGGCCCTCTAATCTACATGCGGGGTGCCAGACCATGGATTCCATTCAAGGTTTTTTTTTTTAAGCACGTGATTAAAGCCAGAGGCTCTAATAGGCTTCAAAAAAAGGGTGGGCTCTGGGCGCAGGGCACTGCGCCCAAAGCCCGCCCAGTTGTGTGACAATAGTGAATGAATATTCTCTATTGTAACACTGGTTCTCCTCCCGGCCAATCAGTAAGCGGGTCCTGAGACCCGTCACCTGATTGGCCAAAAGGAGATCTGATGGGATTAGCCGCCAGGAGGAGGAGGGAGGAGACGCAGGGAAAGCGAGGAAGCAGCCGCCCGCATCCTAGAGAGAATCCGCCTGTTGCCTGGAGCGCTGCCCACGAGATGGGGTAAGTGCGGGCACCGACTACTGACTGACCGAGCCGGGGGGGAGGTGACGCCCGTTATCCCCATGACCCGGCCCGCCTAACGACCGACTAGGGGTGGATGACGTCCGTGACCCGACCCACCAGCCACTGCTGCAGCAAAAATACAATTCAATATCAGAGAGTTAAAGTGTTTATTACCCTATAAAAAAAAGTATCCTGTTCCCTTAAAGCATGTTATACAACACAGTGCTTGTGCTGTGTAATTTGGCCCCCTGTATCACCTGAAATACCTGGCTGATCCTGCCATGGCTGCTAAGCCCTTACACCATTGTCAGGTTACGTGCCTCCATCATCCACAGCTCTACTCTGTCCTCCCCCCCGCCTGTCTGCTCGTGACAGTGCCAATCCCCTCCCCTTCTGCTGCTAAAAAAACCTATATTATGATGATACAACCCCCTCTGTTAAATAAGGACATGTGCCCCAATGCATGTGTTTTATTAAAAATATGCAAATTTCTACCTGCTTTCAGAGCTCCTCCCGGCGCTCACATGACTGCTCGCCGCTCTCCTCCTCTCCTCCCCTCCTCCCGGCTGACGTCAGCAGTGAAGAGTCCTGTGAGTGCCGGGAGGTGCTCTGAAATCAGGCAGAAATCTGCATATTTTTAATAAAACACATGCAGTGGGGCACATGTCCTTATTTAACAGAGGGGATTGTATCATCATAATATAGTGGCTTTACAACCACTTTAAGCCTCGTACACACTACTGTTTTCTTTTTATTCAACCCAGCGGGTTGAAAACTGACAGCTCAGGAGGGGCCACTGTACTAACAATCCAATGTTAGTACAGCGATCTCCCCTGCTGTGCTATTGTGTTTTGACAGGGGGACAGCCCCCCCCCCCCAGAACACTTCAGTCAGCTGATTTTAACATACCTTCTGTCTCGGTGACAATGGTCACAAGTAGGGATGATCTGAACCCAGAAGCTGGCTGTCATTGCTGGGCGAAAGTCACCCATCCCTTTGTATACCTGTACGTGCAGTGGTGGGGCTGGAAATCTCACACCTGCACCTCATTGACCTAGCAATGACAGCTAAGTTTCCTGGGTTTGGAAGAACTTGGGTTTAGACCAAACCCAAGCTCATCACTAGTCATCAACAGATACACAGACCACAATAAAAAACTTAGTAGAAGGTCTAACATCTCGCCATTCTTTCCCAAAAATGTTTAAAAAATGTGGGCTTTAGATATAGTTTATAGACTCAATCTTCCCAAGACTGATTTACATTTTCATATATCTACTGGGGATGTGACAAGATGAATTTGTAGACCTGCACAGCTACCACAGCCATTACATAGAGTCCCTATATGTCCTGTTGGATCTCTAACATATTTCATACTATGTAGCATGCAATATGAGGAGTTGGATGTTGGAACACCCAAAGGTGGGTGGCAACACCCAAACCTCTAAGGAGAGTGTGATTGAAGCCAAGAATGGATTTCTTTCTTCTGAAGTAACAATATAAGAAGCCAGATGATGAGTAATCTTGTCAGACTCCAGTTGTAAATTTAATATCATTGGCCCTGGAACATGAGTGAACAGTTGTACAAACCTTCATTTGCATGTGTGTACCCCCAAGTGCCCAATGCACTTAAAGTATAGGATTTAAAACAGCACACTTCAGGGAGAGTTTGCTCCTTACATTTATTCATATATGGAGACCCTACAGAAGAGACAGTGGATCAACAGAAATAATGACCAGCAAATGAGCCAGATGGGTATTTTATAGAGTGTCTATATTTCTAGATTAATGCTAACAACTAAAAAAGGAGAACTTCATCTGGAGCTGTCAGTTTTCCTCTAGTAGAGGCTTTAAGGGCTACGTGGGTAATTTTACTAGCTTATAGGACCAGATGAACCCTACAGGAGAGACCTTGGACCAAAAAAGATTATGGTCAATAAATGAGAGTCAAATGGGAATTTTATAAAGCATCTCAACTCAATATTTCTAGATTAACTCAAACGAGTGGAAAAGAAAAACTTCATCAGGAATTGTCAGCTCACCTCTAGTTGAGGCTTATGCCTCGTACACACGATCGCGATTTCCGAAGAGAAAAGTGCAAATTCTGACCGTGTGTATGCTCCATCGCACTTTTTTTGTGAGAATTTCCGACAAGAAAAGATTGAGAGCAGGTTCTCTATTTTCGTGACGGGAATAATTCCTATCGGGAATCGCGATCATCTGTTTGCAATTACGACGCGCAAAAAAACATGCATGCTCAGAATCAAGCAGAAGAGCCGAACTGTCTATTGAACTTCATTGATCTCGGCTCGTCGTACGTGTTGTACATCACCGCGTTCTTGACGGTCGGAATTTCAGCCAAGATTTGTGTGACCGTGTGTATGCAAGACAATTTCGAGCCGTTTTCCGGGGTCGATAAAAAACCAAGGTTTTCTTGTTGAAATAAAGATTGGCCATTTTACAATCTTATATGTCCAGGGAGACCCTACAGGAGGGATCTTGGACCAACAAAGATAAATGAGAGTCAAATAGATATTTTATAAAGTAATATTTCTAAATTAACTCAAACAAGGGTGAAAAGAAGAACTTCATCAGGAGCTGTCAGCTCACCTCTAGTTGGGGCTTATAGGCTACGTGGGCCATTATACTAGCACATTCACATGTCTAAAAAAATATGTATAATATTCATTAATCAGCTACACATACCCAAGAAATAGTGTTCAATCACATAAAATTAGAGCAATATTTAACACTGCTACATGCTACTCATATAGTTTAAACAATGAGTAGCCAGTTCTTCTAGCTGTTTAGCAACTGATCTATAGCATCAGGTCCAACAATATTGCTCAGTTTTATTTTATTTTTGTCTGTACAGTTCTGGAAATGCTAACAAGTAGATCGCAGTGACCTATGCCCTGCCCCCACCACTTGTACTCTACACCCAATGGTTTACATTTCCTTCACCATTACCACAGGGCAGACCCCTGCAGCTCACACTAATCTTGGGTGCTACATTCCGAGCACATGCGTTCACACAGACTCCTTTCACCAAGGCCGTCTGCATGCCAGAGGATTTTTAGTAAGCAGATTACAAAGACAGTGATACTTCAAATACCTGTGTGAACATCAACAAACAGAGCAAGACTTTCAGACTTATTTATTTAGCAGTGGAGTAAATGAAAATACACTATATTGATTTGTTCTTTGGTAGGTTTAAATTTCACAGTCTGACTAAGTAATGGTGGAAATGACTGAATTTTGCACAAAATGTGAAAAAAAATAAAAAACACTTAAATTATTAATTAAAGTGTCATTAAAGTGATTGTAAAGGCTGAAGGTTTTTTATCTTCATGCATTGCTCCCCCCCCCCCAGCCTCCCCTAATACTTACCTAAACCCCATCTCAACCCAGCAACGTGCACAAGACCCGAGGCTCTCATAGGTCTCTCCCTCTTGATTGGCTGAGATGCAGCACCAGGAACCATTGGCTCCCCCTGCTGTCAATCACAGCCACTGAGGCGGGAGCGGGGAGCAGGGCTGGGCCGTGCTCTCTGTGTCTTATGGACGCAGAGAGCCGCACGAGTGCCCCCACAACAAGTGGTTTGCTATGGGGGCATTCAGCAAAGGGGGAGGGGCCCAGAGCGCCGGTGGGGGCCCGAGAAGAGGAGGATGATTGCATACCTCCCAACTTTCTGAGATGGGAACGAGGGACATCTATTAGCAAACGTATATAGGCATAGGACCCCCCCCCCCCGCTATGCCCGCTTATAGGAAAATTATCCTAAAAAATGATTAGTTAAACCCACAAGTGCTTTTTTTTACCGACACTATTTTTTTATTCTGTCTTTTAAACGTAAAAATGCAGCAATTTAGAAATTTGATGAAAGGTTTAGCACGGGGAAACACTTTTTGAAAGATAAATAGTGCATTTTATATACAATTATATAGATCAGACCTAAATGAGGGACAATTGGGGCAGAAAGAGGGACAGAGGGACTTTGTTACAAATCAGGGACAGTCCCTCGAAATCAGGGACAGTTGGGAGCCTTGGGATCGGGGCTGCTCTGTGCAAAAACATTGCGCAGAGCACGTAAGTGTAACAATCACTTTAAAGGCAAAGTGTTCTTTTTTATTTTATTTTTATTTTAGGTAGAGTAAGAGAGAGTTTTAACCCCATCGGGTATTTTTTTTGTTTTTTTGCCCTCTGTATCCTATTGTGGAGATTTCTCTTTAAGAGGTGAGAGACATCTTTCAAAAGAGGCCTAGAGTTCTATTATAGAGTTCCTGTGTCAATTAGGAGAGGGATTCTCTTCATTTTAGAGCCTGATGTGTGTAATAGTACTGGTTTGATAAAAGTGAAAGTTGGGTCAGATGGATCTACTGTAAAGTGATTTGCCTTCAAAGAAGCAAATCAATGATCCATTAAGTCTAGTATGAGTGAAGTCTAGTCTAGTGGATCCTGTTCTGGCCCTAGGCTGCTACCTTTCTGATAACAACAAAGTAAACACTCACCAGACGATAAATACTTTGATGTGTACAGAGGAGCACCTGGTACAAAAAATCATCTCACTTGTAGGACTTTTTGAAACATTTAATGGTTAAGAGCATGAAATGCAGCCAACACATTTCAGTGGAAAAAGACCTCCCCTTCTTCAGGGCTAACCTCTCCTTACGGTATTATAGGCAGCCAGCTAAGACAACGAAGCAGGAGGCTTAGTCCCCCAAAATGTGTTGGCAGGCAGAGCAAAAAGGACTAATCACCAACATTTTTGATGGTCTCTGCCGCTGACTTACCATGCCTTGTTCTTGTCTTTGTCTCTAAGCGGAGGTGACCTTTTCAGTAGAGGAGCTGGGCTTTGCTTCCCCTGTGTCAGAACTGTTGAATTTGTTGACAACATTGTCTGTTTTATTGGTGATGGGAGGTGGTTTCTGTTTTTGTACTTATATGTATGTTCCAGTTTTTCTTTTGGATTGGGACATTTTTACCCCAGTGGCTCAATGTTATGGTCCTGTTGGCAGCTCTCCATATCTGCCTTTGTGCTCATTCCCCATGTCAGAACTGCTCCCCTCATGATTGGTGATCTAATGACTGATGAAGGAATCATCAAGCAGCAGCAGGAGAGTTGGAGGACACAGATCAACATAATTAATAAAGCAGAAGCAGGGAGATCCTTGCACTGCAGGCCCGCAGATACAACTTGTTTTTCAGTATGGAGGACAGTGAGACTAGCAGTCACAGGCACAGTGCCTTGTATAATCTTGCATTGGAGATATACATCTTCCCAGATGCAAGTAATTGAACTGCAAGTTTAAAAATGACTTGCTAAGCTATTGCTAGACTTGCCAGGCTTCACAACTAGAACTTGTGCTTCAAGTGCTTTGCTAGTGTACAATTTGCCAGTGAAAATTTGCAGCAAGTTAACAAGACTTACGATTCAACACTGACACAAATTTGTGCCAAGTTATCCTTGCTATCTGGTTTTAAGGCTCAAGGCACAGGACATTTACTGCTGTGATTCAAGAGGAATTTAAGGCAAAATATACGTTTTTCAGGGTACTGCCTTCACAATTAAAGTAAAACTTAAGACAAACTTTTTTGGGGCTTAGAGTAAGGGTTAATAACCCCTATCAGATTTTTTTGCCTTCTGTGCCCCATTGCAGAGATTTCTCTTTAACTCCTGTCCCATAGCCAAAACAGAAAGTGAAAAGAAATCCCTGGTTGTCACAAGAGTCTCCAAAAATGGTTCCCCCATTGGAAGATTTCCCCTCTATTCCTGTTCTGGTGACAACTCAAAATGTGTGATTTCCTTTTACTTTGATAGTGGTCACCCGGACAAAAGGAGAGGACGAATGTCCCTAATGGGTGAACATACAGCCATAAAAAAAACCTGACAGGTATTCTAATCTCTCTCCAAAAACTAGGAAACAACTTTGGCTGACGTGGCACTTTAACATTTCTATATTTTCATAAGATTGTAAGCTTGCAGGAGCAGGGCCCCCCTAACCCTTTTGTATTTAATTGTATTGTTGCTGTCATAGGCGTGTGCACAGAGTGTGCCGGGTGTGCCTGGGCACACCCTAATCACACCATGTGCATTAGCATTATCCAGGGGTGGCACCAGGTGGGTGGTTGGGGTGCCAGTGGCCAGTGTAAATGCCTTCATTCTATTAAAGGCTAGGTTCAACCGTAGGAACACATTACATCCATACTTAGGATGTAAGGTAATATGCTCCCAATCAACTGTCTCCCACCATCAGAGCCTTCTCCCTGTGACAGCAGGTGGAGTTCATGTGTGTTTGAGCTTTGGGGTGCACACCCTAATGCAATAAACTGGTTGCTGTATTGATTCCCTTTATATTGTAAAGCGCTGCGCAAACTGTTGGCGCTATATAAATCCTGTATAATAATATTATTATAGTAATATTCACTATAAGATAGTAATAAGTAATTCACTATAATGCCGCGTACACACTGTCGGAAATTCCGCCAGCAAAAGTCCGATGTGAGCTTTTGGTAGGAAATTCCGACCGTGTGTATGCTCCATCGGAGTTTCCGCCAGCAAAAGTTTGAGAGCAGGTTCTCAATTTTTCCGCCGGGAAAAATTCAGATCGGAAATTCCCATCGTCTGTAGCAATTCTCACAGACCAAATTTCGACACATGCTCGGAAACAATTCGACGCATACTCGGAAGCATTGAACTTAATTTTCTCGGCTCGTCGTAGTGTTGTACGTCACCGTGTTCTTGACGGTCAAAAGTTCAGAGAACTTTTGTGTGGACGTGTGTATGCAAGCCAAGCTTGAGCGGAATTCCGTTGGAAAAACCATCCAAAATCCGATCGTGTGTACGCAGCATAAGATAGTAAATCTTTTATAAATTTAAGTACACATAGTTGTAATGTTTGCTGGCTAGCTGCAAAGGTTTATTATACAATTGCCTCATTCCCCTTTTTAGGCAATTATTAAAAAAAAATCCAACTTTAAAAAACCGGTGTAGTGTCACACCAAAACCATGATGTGAATGAAACCAAATTAAACATTTGCAGTTATATCAGACTCTGTGTTAATTCCTTAATTTCATTTATTTTTTATTTTGTTATTATTCTTAAAACACTTCACAGAGAAAACGCTTCTTATTTTTCTTCAAAATTGTTGGTGACATTCCAAAGCTATTATGTTTTTCAGATATGTCAGGAGTCGATTTGTCAAGCTCGTTTACAGATGACGTATCAACTTATCTCACATGAATGAACCTTTAGAAAAGGGCCAGGACTGACGCTAGGCCAAAACAGCAGCAGCGAATACTCCAACAACGGGGTCAGCTTGTTGGACAGCTTCCTGAAAAAAAGAAAAAGAAATGTCTTCAACTTTAGTGGGAGGGTTGGCAATTCCAGACTGAATAGATCTGGTTTACCTCTGGGACTTCCTCCTTCTTTTCCTCCATTTTTATTTTGCCATAGGGTTAATAGCTATTCCGTGCAGGGTCATGGAAGACATCTGTGGCTCAGATAATATGCTTACCGTGATTACCACACATAATTGACTGACCTTCCCTCATTCTCTTCCTGCCGCAGGCCACGACTGATAGGCAGAGATGCTCATGAAGAGTTTATTTTCCATCATAGTCTATTGTGCTACTGAGCAAACATTTTAGCAAACCCCTTTTGAATGGATCACCTTTTCAAGCTCTGTCTTAATGGGAAGACTGTGACCAATCTCATGATATGGGGCTTATGGGAAATTTCATGTACGTTGTACGCTGTAGGCACTGAGGATATAGCGGTTTGCTCTGCGATTTAGCCTTGCACATAACCAATTTCTTTAATAGAGTATGTTGATTTAAATTAATTTAGAAAAAGAATGAGCTCCTGATCAAACTATAATTAAAAAATTTCCAAATGTACAGAATGTCAATCAATACAATAATCACTGGTTAGCCTACCTATTAGGTTATGTGCACTTGGCATATCTTTGTGTTTAGTATGAGCTCCATAAGTCTATCCATTTTAATTAGTAAAATCCCATTTCAATTGTGTTTTTATTGCACCCCACCCCTCCCCCAGTTTAAAATAAACATTTACCACACATTTTATTGTAAAAGCCCATTTCAACTGTGTTTTTTTTTTATCCCACCCCCACCCCTCCAGTATAAAACAAAAGTTTGGCAAACAATATCTGTCCATTGTTTACTGTAGCACTGCCCTCCTGGGCCTTCTCTGTGGTCCAGTTCTGGTTCTCTAATGCCCTGTACACACGATCGTTTTTTCCAATGAAAAAAGTCTGATGGACTTTTTTAATCTGAAAAAAACGATCGTGTGTGGGCCCCATCTGACTTTTTTCCATCGGTGTTAAAAAATAGAACATGTTTTAAATTTTTCCGATGGAAAAAAAACCGATAGGAAATTCTGATCGTCTGTGTGGAACTCCAACGGAGAAAAAACCCACGCATGCTCAGAATCAAGTCGACGCATGCTCAGAAGCTTTGAACTTAATTTTTCTCGGCTCGTCTGAGTGTTTTACGTCACCGTGTTTTGGACGGTCTGAATTTTGTCTGATGGTGTGTAGGCAAGACTGATGAAAGTCAGCTTCATCGGAATTCCGACGGAAAATTCCATCGGAAATCCGATTGTGTGTACAGGGCATAACAGATTGGATAACATCCCCTCAAGGGAGCCCCATCAATATACTCTGGGCTTACTGGAGAATGCTCTAGGAAACAGAACTCTTGTAGCTAGGAATTACTGTCCCTTCTGGGTTGTTTGCCCATTTAGCGGGAGTGTTTTGTCCAGCCTATATAGTGTGGGAAAATAGTGAATTGAGAGTGGTGTTAAAAGAAAAAGAGAGATACAGATTTGTAGTAACAGGGAGTGTACTTCCCCAGTGAAATTCTCGTAGCAACACTTGAAGCATTGGAAGCATGGCAGTAGCCATGTCATGCTATGCTTAAGAGCTTAAGAGCACCACAGCACCCATGCATGGAACAAAATACAAATTAACTGTAAATTCATAAGCTGAGTTTGGACAAATACCCTTTCCAGAAACTGTATACTACCAATTATTTGGAATGTCAATGTCCCACCTATTGTATATGGACTGCATGACACAATTTTTTTTGTAACCTGTTGAGAAAAACTATTTGGTAATGAAGTTTGAGGAAAGAAATTTCACCTTCACCTTTCACCTGTAATGTTAAGTGTAGGTTTGTGGCATGTGAAGTGGGCGCCATTGCGTAAAGCAGCCTTTTTCAACCTTGAGGTTTTTTCAGGGGTGCCTTGGCAAAATGCCTAAAAATTGCCAAAAAATTGTATACAAGCCGGCGGGTGGATCAAGCCTACCTATTAGTTACACAAAGCCACAGGTTTTCATTGTGTACCATTACAACCTTCTAGCATCCTAAAGACCATTGCATCATCTGTTGATATAGAGGATGTCAGTCACCTGCCTCCTTGTTTCACCCTCCCTTGCCCCTTTCCATCAGCGTTGGGGTCACAATAGCTGAGTGATGAAGAAAAACTGAGGGGGAAAAGAAACATTGGTATACTAGTCAGTACCAGTTTGCCAAAGTGTATTTTCTTTGAAAAATAAATCACCACTAACGTTTGGTGACCTACTTGTGTGGATGTTGCTGCATTATGTAAATCTATTAGAATAATTTTTTCATTTTAAAATGGGGTGCCTCGAGATTGTCCATGATTTGTAAAGGGTGCCTTGACTGAAAAAAGGTTGAGAAACACTGGCCTAAAGACTGCAGATAGTCAAACCCTGCAGTAAAGCTTTGCAATATTCTGTATGATAACAGAACTGGTATACACCCTATCTCAGCCAATATCTAGGGAAACAAATGTATAGCAGTCAGATTGGCATAAAATTGGTGGTGGTTCATGGCGATGATCGGAAAGGTTCCTCTGATTCACTGGCCAGGATATCTGGGCTCTGGGCACCTGTGTTACACCAGCTTCAGCTCAGATAGGGATAGCGACCTCACAAGAATCCTACTTGTGACCATGATAACTACATCTAGGCCAAAGTCCTGAGATGTGGAACACAATAAGTGTCTATGCTTTAGAACCAGTGGGACTGGTGTGAGGTTTTTGGCCTACTGTCCGTGAAAAGTTGTTCACAACGTTATGGGTGGTTGAGGGGTGCATCAAGGTGTGTGTATGTGGGGGAGCACAAAACTATAATTTGGTTTCGACCTTTGCTTTTCCCATGAAGGGCAACAGGTCTACCTTATAAAACACTCTCCGTTTGCTCTTTTAAGTCTTTAGAAGTGAAGAATGGAATTCTTCTGCAAGCTTCAAATCATGCTTTTTGAGGTAAAACAAGGATAAAATATTCCTTTCCACCTCATTCAACAGTGCTGGGTACATGATTGGCCAATTGACACACATATTACAGTGTAGTATGAGAACTTTCACATGTGAACAACAAGTACTTTTTTATTCGACTGGGCTAGTTTTTCTTCCTTATTCACTTCCTGTGGCCCCCAGTAAGGCAGTTGGGCTACCGCTTGAAGTACATATGGGCACCAGTCTTTTATGATAGCAATTTATAATTAAAATTTCCTGATCAAGCAAACTTGATCTATGAAATATGTTAAGATAAGTTCCTCATCACCCAATACAGACTTTAAGAGATGAGACCAACAACATGTACATTTATCACTACAAATAAATTGTATATGGATATGATTTGAGGGAGGTAATACATGCATTTTTTGCAGCTTTCAACTGTATAATTTTATCATCATCTGTGTTTTTAAGACTATAATAAGACTATTTTAATAGTATTTACTGTGGGAAATGAAATGCGTTTATGAGGTATAATTTAAGTCCCTAGGGATTTAGAGATGTGTGATAAAAGTATAAAGTATTAAATATTCTGGGATCCTAATATGTGCTTAAATACATATGTACAATAATTATGAATATTAAATATAATTTTTGTCCTTTTTGGTTGAGTTCTTGTAGTGGTGCCCGAATCTCAAGGCTGGCTGCACAAAATTACAAATTTTTTCGCAGGAAAAACAACTACCCTTTCTCTGTCTTATGACTGAAGTGTATGGGAGAAAAAGAAACCCTGGACTGCCGCACTCTGTATAGACAGTTATTTATTCCAAAATTTCAGGTAAAAAATCCAAATTCAAAATAAATCCATAAATCCAAAACAACAAATGCAGATGGTGTGCATGCAGGGAAGGGTGGCTAACGCGTTTCACGTCACGAATTGACGCTTACTCATAGCTCTGAAGTGTAGTAGGACTCAAAGTCATTGGTTTGGTTAAGTTTTACTGTAAAATCCTGGAAGATTTTTTTATTATAATGAAGAAACAGATAACTCAATATTCTGGGATGCTATCATGTACTTAAATACATATGTACAATAATTATAAATATTAAATATAATTTTTGTTCTTTTTGGTTGAGTTCTTGTAGTGGTGCCTGAATGTAAAGGCTGGCTGCACAAAATTACACATTTTTTCGCAGGAAAAACAACTGCCCTTCCTTTGTCTTATGGCTGAATTGTTGTAGGACTCAAAGTCATTTGATTTGGTTACGTTTTACTGTAAAATCCTGGAAGATTTATTTATTATAATGAAGAAACAGAAAACCCAATATAATTGTCAATGAGGGAGAGCTTCCTGCTGATGTTCATGTGCCACCCAGTCTAAAGATGTCAGTGGCAGTTGTGGAGGTTGGGGTGATACACATGTACCCTGCTGCCTGACAAGCAGATAAGAAGGTTTTGTGACCTTTAATTATGTAAACTGTGAATGGCAGTGCATGGAGATAACATATCCTGGTTATCAATCAGCTGAGCTGAACACCAGCAGCATGCATGTATGATTTGGCCTATTACCATCTAGGCTAGTCAATAGACATACATACTGCACATGTGTTCTAATCTAAAGGAGCATGACTTTCATCTTAATTGAACTAAGGAATTCTGAGCTTACTTTTGTCGCCATGCTGATTCTACCTTAAATTAATAGTGGTGGGTAAAGTACCTCTGAGGTCTTTCTTAGCACACAGACAGCCCAACTTTAATCTAAATTTGCTGGTCTAAAAACTAAGTAGCAGGTAATGCAGGTTATATACTTAACACTTATTATTCTAGGATTTTGTGATTTTAACCGTCTATGTGTGATTTATTTAAAAAAAAAATCTGATTATTTTGTTTTCCATCCATAATAGTGGAAAATCTAATGCCGCGTACACACGACCATTTTTAATGACGAGAAAAATTAAATTTTTTAAAATGGTCATTAAAAATTATCGTGTGTGGGCTTCAGAGCATTTTTCACAACGTGAAAAACGGCCAAGAAAAAATCAGAACATGCTTTAATTTTTCACGTCGTTTTTTACATCGTCATTTTTCTCGTCATGAAAAACGGCCGTGTGTGGGCTTTAACAATGTGAAAAAAAATGTGCATGCTCAGAATCAAGTATGAGACGGGAGCGCTCGTTCTGGTAAAACTAGCGTTCGTAATGGAGATAGCACATTCGTCACGCTGTAACGGACTGAAAAGCACGAGGCTGAAAAGCGCGAATCGTCGCTCAACAAACTTTACTAACATAAAGGGTGGCCCCATCCGAATGGAACTTCCCCTTTATAGTGCCGTCGCACGTGTTGTACGTCACCGCGCTTTACTCGAACATTTTTTTCAACGATAGTGTGTAGGCAAGGCAGGCTTGAGAAGAATCACGTCGAGAAAAATGCAGTTTTTTTCAATGACATTAAAAACGGTTGTGTGTACGCGGCATAAGTGTTCAGGAATCGTCCCCTTTTCTCAATGGAGAAGGGAATGTTCACTTTACATAGTGGCCCTATAGACACACCTTTTGAGTCAGAATAATGTTGGAGTGAGATTGCGTTTTGTGATAATACAAATAACTTTACACAAAGAATAAATGTAGGAACTCTTCTTAAAATTAGACAAATCTTTTTATTTGCAGGAGCTCTCCTAAAGTGAAGGAACGGCAAAAAATAGAAGCAGAATCAAGTACAAATCCAGGACTACATTTGCTGTTTTGAGCTTGAATAGCGTAGTAAAGAGGGACACTTACATCCAGATGATGACCATCGAGAGGTAGATGAAAGAGTTTAGAGACATTTCAGCAGTAACAGTGCTTTTTAGTCAATCTGTGCAAGAAAAGTAAACTAAGGAGAGAACCCTTAGTAAGAAGATGGTACCAATAAAGATCCATGAAGTATGATTGACCATAGTAGTAATCTTTATTAGTCATATCGAGACAACATATGAGTAATTGACTTGGGCTCATTACCCATCCAATTACATAATAATCAGCTCCTAGACTGAGGAGGTCACCTAGATCAGCAATATTTTCATAGCGATTTATTTGTGTAGTCTTTACCTGCCTGGACATAGGCTTTAATTCCGGACAACGTTGTCATGTTTATGGTGTAGGGTGAAGGTATACATTGCATTGTTAATTTTGATACATTTGGTACTAGTATGATTTCAATATTTTTATTATCTGATAAAGATTATTACTACTACTCCATGGATCTTTAATGGTACCATCTTTTCACTATGGGTTCTCTCCTTATGCCGCGTACACACGATCGTGATTCACGGCGGTGAAAACACCGCCGTGAATCACGGCATGAAAAAAAATGAAAAACGAGGGAACGGCATGTTCCCCCACACACGACCGTTTTTCCCGTCATTTTTTTATTTGACGAGAAAAACGACCGTCTGTGGGCTCCGCGGCAGTGTCTCCCTATGGGAAAACTGCCGCGGAAAACAATGATGGAAAAAACGATGAGAAAATTTAGAACATGTTCTAATTTTTCTCGTCGTTTTTCCTGCCGTTTTTCTCAACGAGAAAAACGGCATAAAGCCCACAGACAATCGTTTTTCTCGGCGAAAAAAATAAATGTCATTTTTCCCGACGGGAAAAATGATCGTGTGTACGCGGCATTAGTTTACTTTTCTAACACTTGTTATATGTTGGGAGTAAACGGACTTGGTAATTAAAGTGGAGTTCCACTCAAAAGTGGAAGCTTCACTTATCTGTCTCCCCCCCCCCCTCCGGTGCCACATTTGGCACCTTTCGGGGGGAGGGGGAAGAAGGTACCTGTTTTAGACAGGTACAGTACCTGTCCCCACTTCTGTCAGAGCTCGCTGCGGCAAGGTACGTGAGAAGTTTGGCCCTCTTATCCTTCCCTGCCGCCAGGCCATTCAGAAACCGCAGTGTACTTCGCACATGCACAGTAGCCGTTTTTCTATACAGGCTATGGCGGCGGCAGCACCCGAGAGCTGATGGAAACATCGGCTGGGGTGCCGACATCGCTTGAGTCCAGGACAGGTAAGTATGCTTTTATGGTGTAGGGTGAAGGTATACATTGCATTGTTAATTTTGATACATTTGGTAGTATGATTTCAATATTTTTATTATCTGATAAAGATTATTACTACTACTTCATGGATCTTTAATGGTACCATCTTTTCACTATGGGTTCTCTCCTTAGTTTACTTTTCTAACACTTGTTATATGTTGGGAGTAAACGGACTTGGTAATTAAAGTGGAGTTCCACTCAAAAGTGGAAGCTTCACTTATCTGCCTCCCCCCTCTCCGGTGCCACATTTGGCACCTTTCGGGGGGGGGGGAGGGGGAAGAAGGTACCTGTTTTAGACAGGTACAGTACCTGTCCCCACTTCCAGGACAGGTAAGTATCCTTTTATTAAAAGTCAGCAGCTACAGTATGTGTAGCTGCTGACTTTTAATTTTTCCGCAGGGAGGCTGGAGAACCGCTTTAACTCCTTCGTTTTTTTGTTTCTGGTTTGGTGACATCTATTTCATTTATATATCAGTCAATCTGTGCAGGGTAACGCAGGAGCGTCACTTAAAGTGGACCTAAAGTTTTAAAAAACTGCAACCAGCCATCATTCTCCCTGGATCAATCAAGAGGCCTAAAACCCGACATCCGGAAGAAGCCCAAGAAAAAGATGTTAGCAGGTGGCCAAGGGTTCAAAAGCTGTACTACTTATATTTCTACTAAAATACCAGCCCACCTCCTCCTTCCCCGTTACACATTGCTTTTTCTCCTCCATGACCTATTGTCCCATGGAAGTGTGGAGAAGAAACTCTATGTACGGTCTAAATCAGTGTTGTCAGAGCTTACACAGTGCTCCCCACCCCCACCCCTACAGTGCCCAGGTTTGAATAATGGCTGTGTAGGCAAAATGAGAGGAATGGTAGAGAGTCAAATGTTCCCTATACTGTAAGTATTGGGCATTTCTCTTTACTCAAAACAGTTGAATTGTCAGGGTATTGAAGGGAAGCTGAATATAACCAGTGTGAGGAGCTGGGATTGTGGAATTGTTCTATGTATTTTAAATTGCTAATGGACTGTTTTGATTTCGCTTGCTTCCACTAGGTAACACACTCTTCCTGATGAAGAGCTCAAAATGGTGAAACATGTTGAAGCAATTACTCGACGTTTATTAGCCTGCAAAGATTGAATAATAAATCAATGGGGAAAAAGTTGCGCTACCAAATAGTGAAAACAACGTGTAATAGGCTGGCAGCATTAACAATCAGACATATTGTAAACAAGAAAAAAATAAAAAATAAATGCGGCGCCGTGAACACAGTGAATGTCAAAAAATTGATATGAGAAGCAATTCTTAAAATAGGTATACCTCACGTAAGCTACGTGGGTAATAGAAAACTGTGACACACGTGTGAGGCCAATAGGCCGTGACCACTGTAAATAAAATCAATATATACAAACGACCAGAAAATGTATATACTAATCAGTAAGCATATAATCAATATTAGTGATAAAGTGAAACATAAATATAATGAAGCAAATCAACGGGTGTGTAAAGTCCATCTAAAAGGAACGTATATAGGATATGCTGGGGTCAGTGTGACTATCAAGCCAAAAGACAAAGTCCACGGTAGCCCACACAGGACGACTATGCCTCCGATTAATAATTCAAGATGTACAACACCCAGGAATGTGACTTCCAACACCGGGGAGGGGGGGGGGGGAAATAAATAATCTTACCCCTACGTGTGGACTCACACGCCAGCAGCGGTGGGTCAGTAAGGCATACAGATGATCCACTCAGATGCACGTGTAGACTGGAACATCCTGTAGGGAATGGTATCCTCCACCGATGACCGATGCGACCTCCACGGGAGGTTGGAATTCCCCTATCTTAGTATCCTCGAGATCCAGACAGCCAGAGAGTGATGTCGATCATGAAAAGGAACAAAAGACGTCTCCTCATAGTATAGATCAGTCAGGTGGTATATGGTAAAAAAGGCTAGTTTATTCCAAAAACGAACACATCAAACAAAAAAGGGCAATAAAAGGAATATATACAGGCATCCTGAAGCTGCCAGTAAAATGGTGATCACAAAAAAATCCGTTCATGTATGGCGTAATGAGATTTGAAGCAGGTTCATGTACCCGACATGTTTCGCAGCAGTGTGCTTCAACTGGGGCATCATCTGATTACGCCATACATGCTTCATTATGCTTACTGATTAGTATATACATTTTCTGGCCGTTTGTATATATTGATTTTATTTACAGTGGTCACGGCCTATTGGCCTCACACGTGTGTCACAGTTTTCTATTACCCACGTAGCTTACGTGAGGTATACCTATTTTAAGAATTGCTTCTCATATCAATTTTTGGACATTCACTGTGTTCACGGCGCCGCATTTATTTATTTATTTTTTAAAGATTGAATATTGTACCTACAATTTGTTTTAAATGCTTTCAATATATTGAGTTTAATTCAACTTTTAACATATGTGGTCTTACATTTTGGCACCCTTAAAGTTCTAGTTTTTCATGATGCTTGCCTCTATATTGATTTAACGGGATGTGGTGCCTCTGGCTTCGTGCACTGTCCTACTTCATCTTTAAAAATAGTATTAGATGATGCTTCTTGGATTTATGCAGATACACACTGGATGGCTTTAGCTGTCTTTGAGGGAATGTGGTCTTCTGGTGTGCCCTAGCACTTTTAAGAAGGAATAAGCCACTCCAATGCATACTGTACTTGCTCTCAGTTAATTCTTGGTCCAAAATTGTAGCTCTCTTAGACTGGAGTTGGGGACCACACTTTACAGAGGTACCTTTTGCAGTGTGGCTCTACATATACACTATATTACCAAAAGTATTGAGACGCCTGCCTTTACATGCACATAAACTTTAATGGCATCCCAGTCCGTAGGGTTCAATATTGAGTTGGCCCACCCTTTGCAGCTATAACAGCTTCAACTCTTCCGGGAAAGCTGTCCACAAGGTTTAGGAGTTTGTCTATGGGAATGTTTGACCATTCTTGCAGAAGCGCATTTGTGAGGTCAGGCACTGATTTGCACGAGAAGGCCTGACTTGCAGTCTCCGCTCTAATTCATCCCAAAGGTGTTCTATCGGGTTGAGGTCAGGACTCTCCTCCACCCCAAACTCACTCATCCATGTCTTCATGGACCTTGTTTTTGCACAGGTGTGCAGTCATGTTGGAACAGGAAGGAGCCATCCCCAAGCTGTTCCCACAAAGTTGGGAGCATGAAATTGTCCAAAATGTCTTGGTATGCTGAAGCCTTAAGAGTTCCCTTCAATGGAACTAAAGGGCCAAGCCCGACCCCTAAAAACAACCCCACACAATAATCCCCCCTCCACCAAATGATTTGGACCAGTGAACAAATTAAGATCCACAAAGGCGTGGATGAGCGAGTTTGGGGTGGGAGAACTTG
>CM055121.1:247155702-247378202 GCA_029206835.1 Rana muscosa | reverse complement strand
TACTAGCTTTACATAATGCCGTTTGGAAAGCAACGCGGGAATGAGCCCACGGAAGTTCGGGGCTCAGGTAAGTAAAACGGGGGCACGGGGGGGGGGGGCGGAGAGTACAAGGTGTTTTTTCACCTTAATGCATTAAGGTGAAAAAACACGAAAAAACACAAAGGTTTACAACCACTTTAAAGGCATCCTGGTTGAAAAAGGCTTATCCAGACTGTTTGACACCACTTATTATGTCCAACATCAGTGTATATCCCTAAATAGAGAAAGTGGCAACTTGCAGCCATGAAACACATTTTGTGGTGAAATACAGCAACTTGATGTTCATTAAACCAGATGACTCTGACCTATTCTTAGATAGATACCGATGGGCGCCTCTGCCGATTTGACCACTGATAGGCTTTGTTCATATCTAACGGAACTCAACCTAATAACTCCTGCTTTACTATCACTTTAATGATAGAGTTCATTTGGGCCAGGCAATTTCTTTAAAGTGATAGCAAAGCTGGAGTTAGGCTTTAAAGAGAACCAATCATAGATACATTAACATGCAGTTTGACATTATTAGACTTTCGCTTTGATGGCCATAGGGCTTCAAACAACCTGTCACTTCTGACTCAAGCTGAAAAGTCAGAAAGATAAGCCTATACATCTAAAAATAAAATAAAATTTACATTTTTTCACATCTTGGACCACATTACTACAACACTACTCTAGTGATCTCCAAAAACCAAGTGGCTGCCCTGAAGAAATCCATACACAGGAGGTCAGAAACTTGGTTCCATTCAGAGAATGATTTAATTTTCTCAATGAATGCAAAGTGTTCTCTGATTGGATGAGGTGGAAAGGCTGGGAGGTGTCATGATGCTCTCTACCATGTCTAAGCAGAGAAGGCTTTGCATTCATTGAGAAGATGCAAATCATTCACTGAATAATGTCCGTGCTGAGTGGGCGACCCCCTGTGCAGAAGGACAGCCACTAGAAATGGGAGCTAGTAGAGATGATTGGTGTGGAAGTGTCTACCTCTGAGATTTATGTGTACTGCATTTTTTGTAGGCTATACATAACTAGTATGTAGGCAAGTTGAGCAGGTGGCTGGAATGGGAATGATGAAACAATCCAATGATCACTAAATCCCTTCCTCATTGATCTCCAGTAGCAAATAAAATGGTTACAGAACCACCATTTACTACATGGACTAGGGGGAGCCCAGCATTAACCTTAGCTGTCCTCTGTCATGGGCTCCAGGCGCCATCTTGGGGAAAGCCTGTGTCATATATTAATGTAGAGGTTTCTACAAGACTTTTTCAGCCATTTTGGGATGCAGAGAGGTGCAATAAATAGCACGGTCTGTGTCACAGGAGGGCTCTGAAGCTGCAAGTGCATGAAGGCAGGAACATATACTTATTTGTGAGGGACCGTCAAGCCTCACCCCTCAAGTCAGAATTGGGTTGGAGACCAGGAATCACCCTGTGTATCTGAACCGGGATCTGCCTAATTCTCCGGTACAGGTGTAGTCCATTAACACCTTTCAGTAGGCCTATCCGGTTCTAGCAGGTTTACTGTTGTGAACAGAACGCGCCTTTTTTGAACTTAAGGAAGGCAAGCCTAATGTAATTGTCTGTTTGTAGGAACTGAGATTTTCATCTGCATTCATTCCAGTATTGTCACTCTTATTGTCACTGTTGTCATACTCCTTGTCATTGCCATGTATTTCTCCCAATTGCCCATTTGATGCCTGCATGTTGTCATTATTGCCTGTTTGTTGCCTATGTTTAGTCAACATTGCCTGTTTTTAACCTATGTATTGTAAAAATGTGTTGCCCATGTATTGCCAGAAATGCAATTTGTCTGGCCTGAGTCTTCCGCTTTTAGACCTTTCAATTTTTGTTACCCAAATGTTGCTTTTGACCCTGTCCCATTATCTTCCCATTATGGATTTGCACTAGATCAGATTTAGACCATTTGGAAGATAAGGATACCATGGGTATTAGGGATTAGGCTAGCAGGGCAACCAACAAGACCCAATGAATACTAAGATAAAAATAATGACCTTTCAGAAGGTTAATCATGTCTCATATATAGATTAACTGAATTATTTCTGTCAGCAATAGTTAACCTATAGTTAATGTAATTATCATATATACAACTTAAAGATACTCTGTTATTATATTTAAAAACGAAAAAAGAGGCCTGTCAAGATATTTGGTGTCTTGAAGAAACAGGCTTGGGAGAATGTTGGATGCCTGGTCCCTCATTTGTGCTGTGTGGTTTCACCAGAAATCCCTGTATTACTACAGGGCACAATAGTGGCATAAGGGCCAGCGGTAGGAACCACAACCCACAGTGGGAGACCAGGCATATGTCACCCCTAGAAGTTTGCCAGATGGTGCAGCTTTTTTAGTTATTACTTCAAGAGTGGTGATATGTGCAGGAATTTTGAGTATAGCCTCATGTAAGTAAGTTAATGATCATTAAGGGTGTACCATCATCCAGGTTAGTATGAAACAACAAAAGGGATGGGGACAAAAGGACAAGGGACAGTGGCTGATGCTGACATCCCCTCCCCCTAAAATTAAGGACTATCTTGGTACGATAAAATTGATATACATATTGTGTAAAAGGAAGATTTATTACATATAAAAATTATTATGTATTAATTAATTTATTAATTATTTATATGTGTAGCGCCCTCCTCACTCCCCTCTTCGTCTTCAGCTCATCTTTTCTCTTGTCTAGGGGTACCTTAGAGGGGAAGGGAGCAGGGACACCACGCCTGGCCTTCACCACAGGTGTCAGTGTGGTATAAGCAAAGTTCCTTTACCTTCGGGTCAGTGCTGTGCACCTGGAGCCTCCACCGAGAGTTACCTTGAACAATATCTGTCAGGAAATGAGCCCCACACCATTAAAGTTCAACACTCCTTTATTCTTCTCGAATGAACACAATCAGTTGAACTCCCTTGTAGAAACAGAACAGAAAAGGAGGTGTGGATGCGAATAGGCCCAGACACAATGTGTTCTCCACTTTCCTCCCTGAAAGTGGGTTGTGGTCTCTGAGCGAGGGGGGAATTTCCTTCCAGGCGGTCTCCGATGAGAGGCTCACCCGTCACTGGCAATATGCTGCACCAGGTCTTCAAGTGAGGAGCACCCCCTGGTCCATTACGCCTTCCGGATTCGGGTTCCCAACCCCTGGGTTCCCTAGGATCTCCTTCCCTCGCGGAACTCAGTGTTGGGCACTGAGCTCCAGACCTCCATCCGAGTACCTCACCCCAGGCTAAAGGTGCCTGGGATGGAACACGACCTCTGGCTGTCCTCTAGGCCTAGGCCCGCCTAGAGAACCGACACGAACCACCGCCCACAGGCTGAAGGTGCCTGGGACTTGACCCCCTGACAAAGATGGCCGGCCCCTTTATACCCTCTCCTGGCAAGCACGGCGGGTTCCCCGCCCCACCATACCACTGCCGAGGGAGGACAAAAAGGAGGCACGACACACAGCAATGATTCAACCCCAGCCCAGGGCGACAGCACCACCTGCTGGGCTTCCGAGAATTACACATCACTGATGTCTCTGCCAAGTTCAAATTACACCCGGTTAAGTACATACCCGCTACACTCTCCCCCTGGTGGTTTGACACTGGTCCCCAGTGTCTGGAGTAAATCATGCCCTCAACGGCTGACATAATCCAATCCAGAAACCGACTAACAATTGTACAAAAATAACACTTTAGAAAAAAACTACCCAACTGAAACATTGTGTCTGAGCCCTGTAATAAAAAGGGAAGAAGAAAGGGAGAAAACAATAGCATTAAAATATAACTTTGAATCACATATTCACATTTTACTTTTCCCACCCATCCTGACTAAGACCCACCCCATACTCAGTGGTCTTGATGGGATGCTCTCCTGCAGAGGGAAAAGAAAAGGGATTAGCACACATAACCCTGACACATGTATTCGTGTGAGAGAAAAGAAACTTCTCCTGGAAGAAATCCCTTTTCTCCAAAGAGTGAGTGCGTGAAAAGTGTTTAACGTTGCGCAACACTGCCACCTGGTGACAGCACCGCGGTAACTGCACTCGTGGAACTTTTCCTCTTCTCTTTGACCCTATCTACCCCAGAGTCCATGATCTCTTGCAGAAAAGTGAAGAACAACAGGAACAGTCCTTCATTCCTTTGGACACAAAAGCAACGGGCCCCAGAAAGTTCAGCAGCATAACAAGAACGGAGTCTTTTCTCTCCTACAGGTAAAAGCGGGGATGCGGCAGAACAAGTGGCTTCAAGTGTTAATCCATGGTCTCCAGATGATACTCCACATCTTCTCCTTCCTTGCGCCGGATCAACACTTTGTCTGCATGGATGTGCCGTCCCAACATCCACTCTGCCTTGCAGTCTTTAAAACGTTGAGAGGTGTTTGGAGAGCATGCCAGGTACCTGCGGGTGTGTGGAATCTGAAGGTGGGTCCGCACAAAGTCATTGTACCAGCACTCCCGGCACACTTCCACCTCATAGAGCAACTCCTTAGACAAGTACGGGTACTCCCATCCGTACTCTGCAGCAACCTTCTGGCCAAATAGGCGTTGTAGTCTCGCCAAAGGAGGCATGGTAGCTTTGTCCCCTTCGCCAGGTAAAACGATTGAGTCCGGGTGGCGAGGGACCTTGACCACATCTGGTCTGGGCATTGGTGCCCGCAACAGCAGTCTCTTTTCCCCGGTCTTGGGTACAGATGGTACCAGGGTTGTAGAGGCAGGCTGGGGATGGGACCCCTCTTCAGGCGCTGGTGCCTCCACCCGGGGTGTACTTTCCCCTGTAGACATGGGTGGATCCCTGGTTCTGCGGGACGAAGCGAGAGGTACTTTGTCCCAGCCCTTTTCGGCAAACAGTTTGTCTATAGCAACGTCGTCTCCCATGTCCGAGAGCGACTCCAGGTCAGAGGTGTCACACTCCTCCGCGGGCAGGTAGCCGGTAGTGGAGACTGAGTTTTCACCTCTTCCCACACACCAAATCTCTCCGCCAGGCTTACCTCGGCCTTTACTTGAAACGGGACGTCCGGAACTCTTGTCGACGGATCCATCTGGGCCGGGCGTAAATGGGCGAGACGGTCCACCACAACCGCTGGTCGGGGCTACCATGCCGGTCTTTCTCTTCGGTGGTGGACGCTGTTCTAGCTCCCTGTGGGATCCGTGTTGGTGCCCCAGTGGACCTGCCTTCCTGTACCACCAAGGGGTTCCATCCGCAGCAGTCAGCCGTAGGGTTCACTATCATAGCGGTGCACTCCTGACCCCAATGGTGTACATCTGTCACCTGGCCTCAGGTGACCTGACACTGTATTTTAGGTCAATGGTCTTGTTGCTGCCCCACAGCCTGATGTCATGATGTTATCACTAGAAGACTTTATGATTCTGTAAGGCATCTGTGACAACCCCGTAATAGACACTTTTGGCAATCTCTGGGCAACATCCACATCAGCAGGAAGCCCCATGAACACTGTAGACCAAACCTACTCACACTACAGACCAGAAAAAAGAATTTGAACCTGGCCGGTCATGGGACTTTGGGCTTATATAAGTAAATTAAGATTTTATTTAATGTTTAAGAAAATAAAAACTAGTAATTGGCTTACAACAGATGGGGTGGGTAAAGAGAGGCTTTTTTAACTGGAGATGAGCATTAAAGTCACACTAAAACCTCCTTGTTTTCTTCATAAACCAATCTGCCTAGTCCAAGATAGCACATTGCAATACATTTTTATATATTACACAGTCCATTAAATGCTACAAATCCATTAGATTCCTGCCAGACTATAGTGCTTTCTGTGTGCCTCTTCCTTGAAGTTCCAGGCGGGAGCTACATGTTCTTTCATTCATTGTGCCAACACGCTTGCCTGACCATTTATTGGGAAACAAGTACTGGCCAACATAAAGACTCTGCTTTGGGAACCCCTGTCAGTCATTTCACCTTGGGGGAGGAGCAGAGGCTTGTCTCCTCCAGCTGCCTATACATGGTGGTGCAGGCAGCTTTTTCACATGCCATGTACCCATGGCTCAATAGGAACCTGCTAGGGCAAGGAAACACCCAAGAACAGAAAAAGAGGGGGGAGTGATAATAAGACCAGACAGAGAATAGGAAAAGGAACGCTTGAGAAGAAAGAAAAGCAACAACTATTGTAATAGTCTGAACCTCAGCTGCAAAAAACATTAAACAAAAATATGAACAAGATTTATTATGAACATTTTATTTTACATTTATGTCCTCTAGGGGTCAAAGTACATGTAGCACTTTTGCAGAAAAAAATATAGTACAAGAGGCTTGAGAGAAACCATGTTTATCTAAAGTTGTAACTGTTATTCAGCCCTTAATAACATATACAAAAGTATCCCAAACAGAGGGGAAAAAAGAAAAGAAGAGCTTTAGAGAAAATGTATAAATACTTTATTCGTTTTTTTTTTAAAACATGGTTGGTGGATATAAGGGATGAGCCGAACACCCATCTTTTCGGTTTGCGCGAACTTTAGAACCCTATTAAATACAATGGACTCGAACGTTTAAAATCAAAAGTGCTAATTATAAAGGCTAATATGCAAGTTATTGTCCTAAAAAGTGTTTGGGGACCCGGGTCCTGCCCCAGGGGACATGTAGCAATGCAAAAAAAAGTTTTAAAAACTTACGTTTTTTCGGGAGCAGTGATTTTAATAATGCTTAAAGTGAAACAATAAAAGTGAAATATTCCTTTAAATTTCGTACCTAGGGTGTGTATATGTTGAGGGCATGTGGCCTGGTATGGTTCAGGAAGGGGGGGTGCTCTCTCGTCCCCCCTCTTTTCCTACGGCCTGCCAGGTTGTGTGATCAGATAAAGGGTCTGGTATGGATTTTTGGGGGAACTCCACGCCATTTATTTTTTAAATTTGGGGTGGAGTTCCCCTTAAAATCCACACCAGACCTGAAGGGCCTGGTATGGATATTTGGGAGGAACCCCACACATTTTTTTTTTATTTGCGGCAGGGTTCCCCTTAATATCCATACCAGACCTGAAGGGCCTGGTAATTGAATTTGGGGGGACCCCCACGCATTTTTTTTTTTTTTACCAATGATTTTCTATGTATTGCCGGGAGCCAACAATTCATTATAGCCGGGAGTGAGTTTTAAATTACTTTTTTTCCTTCAGAAATTACACTTTGTGCAGGGACAGTTCTAAGCATGGGAAACAAGCGCGACTTTACAGGCATACTATACACACACCCTAGGTACGAAATTTAAAGAAATATTTCACTTTTATTGTTTCACTTTAAGCATTATTAAAATCACTGCTCCCGAAAAAACGGCCGATTTTAAAACTTTTTTTTGCATTGATACATGTCCCCTGGGGCAGGACCCGGGTCCCCAAACACTTTTTATGACAATAACTTGCATATAAGCCTTTAAAATGAGCACTTTAGATTTCTCCCATAGACTTTTCGTATTTGCCGCGAACACCCCAAATTGTTCGCTGTTCGGCGAACGGGCGAACAGGCAATGTTCGAGTCGAACATGAGTTCGACTTGAACTCGAAGCTCATCCCTAGTGGATATAGATGTTAACATAGAACAGATTATATCCAGTTTGGCTGACCATAATAGTCAAGCCAAACAGTATCACACACATGTAGGACATACATGACATAAAAACATGTAACAAGTATTACTAAAACCATCGGGACGGCAGCTAGTTTGGGACAGGTCCGCTCCTCTCGGATAATACCGGTGTAGCAGAAATGCTATAAATGGAGCAAGCCTGTGCCAATCCCCCTGGAGGCTCGAGCCAATGGAGAGGGGGAAGGGGGTGAGAGGGGGCAGGTATGATGACTAGATGGTACTCATGTAATGGGGCTGTAGATGGTTCAAGATAAAAGACACCTGTAGTCTATAAAAAGCGCCCCACAGGGTCTATAACAACACCTTCTAAGCAAGCCTGTATAGAGATATGCCTTTGAAGAAAGTCCCTCTGTGCCAGAATCCTAAAGCATCGGCTGTACACGTATAATGCAAATATATGGAGAGTACCGATGTATCAATTAGGCCAGTGTTTCTCAACTCCAGTCCTCAAGGCGCCCCAACAGGTCATGTTTTCAGGCTTTCCATTATTTTGCACAGGTGATTTGACTAGTTTCACTGCCTTAGTAATTAACACAGCCCTTTCAACTGAGGGAAATCCTGAAAACATGACCTGTTGGTGCGCCTTGAGGACTGGAGTTGAGAAACACTGAATTAGGCAATACGTTACCACTCCTAGGGATTATGGGTTCAGGTTGACATAAAGTCCTCCTTATTGGATGCAGCTCAAGATATTCTCATTATCACTGCATGTCCTGGTGTCTCATGTTTCAAAGAGCTTTCAAACCCTATTTATGGAGTGTGAAATGCCCTCACCATCTACTATTGCCAATCTATGATTTAACAACAGCTATGAAGGAGATGGTTGACTCATGGGTGCAGCTTGCCTTGACTGTGAGCACTTTCACAGACAAGCAACAGCAAGAGGAATGTGTATGTGTGTGTGTCTCTTTGGGAGGGGGTGTCAACCTTTTCATTCCTCTTGCCATTGCTAGTCTCTGGAAAGTGTTCACAGCTACGAATCAGACATCTCCTTCATAGCTGTTGTTAAATCGTCCATAGCAAGAGAGGAGGGGGCCAGGTTGGTACTTTTTAGGCTTCACAATCACTACTGCTCCTAAACTTGAGTTTAGGAGCTTTTGGCGTTTTTTTTGCCAAGGCTCCTAAACTGAACTCCATAAAAGCCTATAGGGGGAGATTTACTAAAACTGGTGCACACACAATCTGGAGCAGCTGGGCATAGTAACCAATCAGCTTGTAGGTTTTTTGTCAAAGCTTATTTGAACAAGCTGAAGTGAAATGCTGAATGGTTACTATCCTCACCTGCACGAGATTCTGGGTGTATCAGTTTTAGTAAATATCCCCCAGTGTGTCCATGTACACATAGGCTTTTAGGAATGTTTTAGGAGCTGGTGTGGTTAGGGGAGGTTCAACCTCCCTCTCCTGAACACGGAAAAATCACACTCAGGATATGAACATTTTGACGTCCAGTTGCAAATTGTGCCGCGATTTTGCTGCATTTTGCATTTTTCCAAGGCCAACGGTCAAAGTAAACTACATGTACATGGGTTAGAAAGCACTTAGAAACATGGGACAAAGTACCACATGTACTTTGTCCAATGGGGGACACAAATATAAAATGAAAATTTGAATTACATATCTTCTTTAATATCACGTTTAATTAAATTGAGTGCAGTGAGCTTAGCACAGCTTCAGAATTTGTTGGATAGCATTAGTAGCCTACTAATTGCTTTTCCTTGTTGACTGCAATTGCTCTTTAAAACCTGCATAGGGAAACAGCTGCAGAAAGGAACTAGCAGTGGTCTTTGGGGAACTGGGAAAACAGAAAGGGCTTAAAAGGCCACACATGACACACAAACAGCCATTTAGGTATCCCTTGTCTATCCATACACAAGATGCACAGATAATAATTAACTCAGCATTGTCCCAATAACACAGTTATATTACAAGCATTTATCTGCGTCTACGAATGACCTCGTAGCAAACCAGCATTTATGTTATTACACATTTATCCTCTGACCTTCCCAGGAAGCTCGGTAATCCTTTCTACCTTACAGGCATTAAAAAGTGCCATAATAGCCATTTGGTTTCCTGTAACTTATTAAGATGCAAATATTCTTCTGCGCAACTTATGGAAGAAAAGGAGAAAAGAGGAAATCAAAGGCGCTTGTAACTAAGCGTGCATTTAATGTGAAGTGATCATACTGTACATATGTTGGTAGCGTGGTGGTAATGAGTTGGAAGGTGCGTGCATACCACCACACTTGGTTGCTATGGTTCAGGGCTGCGATGCTGTGCAATTGTACTCAACAAATATGTGTTTATTCAGGGATAATTCTCCAGTGAACAATGGAGGGGTTTTGTGTACTGACACATTAATCGTAGTTAGATCAGCCTTGAATAGCAGAGTCACAAGTCAGTGTCAATAAAGGTCCATCCCTCGAATAAAAGCCACAAGATGAATAGTGGAAGTGAATTGTTTTGTTGATTATTTTTATTATATAGCCTGATTATGTGCAGAACCAATGTATTGCATAATAACTAGAAACCTTTCTGTAAGGTGAAAATGTCAATGCATCCTAAAGACTATCTTTTTTTTTTTAATCTTGAATATCTTAGAGCAGACATTCTTTTTAATAATTGTAATTCTAATTAGGTACAGTTTTATTTATTCATTATATATACATGATTTGCTTCCTGTTTCATTGCACAACACAATGATTGTGCTTTACTGCTCCTTCTAGTAAAGTAATACAAGTGGGGGTTACCAAACTACTTTGTTGAGTGTTTACAGGATTATGTGTTTTTCAAAGATGCAATTTTCATAGAAATTAATGGAAATTCTTCAAAATGCATGTAAACCCTGTCAACACACATTAACGTGTGTTCTTGCATATTTTTAAAGCTTGTTGCAATGCACTTTGCATTGAATATTAACATGCACTGACACATCGTAATTCGTACATGGTTGTCGAAGTCCTTTGACATGCATTTTGATACATTGGTTATATTAGAAAAATGTATAGGTGTTGTACAGGATGCCAGTCACGAGACCTGGACGAGAGGTATATTTTCCTACTATTTGGGTTCTGGTTCCTTTAAGGGGAATGATGGGAACACATTTTAGTACCCATGCATGGTAAGGGGTTATGGGTAGTCCGGTCGGATAGAAGACGAATGATCTACAGAGCTCTTTGGATTGGTAAGTGCTCATTTGCGACCCAGACTTCAGGGGCTTGGAGAGACTTTGGATGGGAAAGAGCCTCCAAACTCTGATGACAGGGACTTTGGTCCTGAAACATGTGACCCGGTTTTACCTTAATTTATATGGCATTCTTCCATCTGCCGTCCCACCTAAATAACCCCAGCTACAAAATGTCCCCATTGATACTGGCCATCGCTGCTCTCCATATAAGTATTACCCCAGTGTATGGTTGTCTGGAGGTGTGCAAGTGGGTAATGCATATGAGCCTGGGTCTTTATTTTATTTTGATTTTTGACAACGTTGTCTTAAATAGTTTTTATATGGTGTGGTTAAGGTTGCTTTTTGTTGTGGAATTTCTACTGTAATAATAAAATTTCAGTTTGTGATTATCCTACACCGCTGTGTGTTTTCCTGTATCTTGGTATTCTTATCCAAGTTTTTCTCTTGTCCCGAAAGGGCTAACCTGTCTGCAGGGGAGGCATGAAAAGGAACAGGAAGGAATCAGCACCTGTCGGTTAGGTGAAGGGGAGTGGTTGACAGCTCTGAGAAAGTGTGTTTGATGAACTACTCTTAGATTGTAAGCTCTTATGAGAAGGGCCCTCTTGTATTTTATTGTATTGTAACTAGACTGTCTCTCTTTTATATTGTAAAGTGCCGTGTAAACTGTTGGCTATATAAATCCTGTATAATAATATTAATAATAATAATACTGCAGCCTTTGGGGCATCCCAAAGCAGATGGTAATGCTAAACCCTGGTGTGGGACTGGTATACTGGCGGTGAGCCATCATGTTAGTTTCTATACACCAGAATTATGGGCTGTTTTTTTATTTGTTTGAACTGAAGAAAATTGTTTTGTTGGCAAGTTTTTGAGTGGACAATAAAGACTGTTTACTTTTCAAAACAGCTCCCTGGTGATCTCAGGCTCCCTATATTACAGAGTGAATAGGCATTTAGAGCCTTTTCACATTTGCATGTTGCGGTAATGCACTTTAAAACGTGCATGTTACTGTAACACGTAATTACAGACTGTATGTGCCATGGTTAGAATGCCTTCCATTTTGCATGGCACCTCAACACACCTGAACAATGCACTGTACTGCAAAAGAATGTTTGTGCAAGGTTATCTAATGCAGCATGCCACAAGGTGCACAAAGACATGCAGTGCAGCATGGTGTAACTAAGCCCACATGTGTTACTGCAACAGGCAGTACTGCACTATGCATGGGTTGGTGCATTACTGCAACATTCATTTTGAAGGACATCCCAATGCAATAATGCAACAGACCTGCTTTGCATTACACCAGAATGCACATTGGTGCATTACCGGATGTTGTGGTACACTGTGTTGGGAAAAAAGGATCTGGTCTGGTTTTTGGTGCACCATAATACAAGTGAACATGTATCCTAACATGCATTAACATGCCTGTTGTAATGCACCATAAAGGTGTAAAAGGATCCAAAAGGGCAGATACCAAAAAGTAGGTTGCATCTCAACACAGCTTAAAATAAACAAAAAAACTTCATTACAAGCTACAATAGGCGGTGACTGGATCAGGTTATTTTCTATTGCAATTTACCTGAGCATAATTCATAAAGATTATTACATCTTCCCAAAATACACCTCTTGTGGTATCTACTAATAAGCCCTGATGAAGGGGGAGCTTTCAAACCTTCAAAACGCATTGCCAGTTTTACTGTAGTTATTGTCTAAATTTATTATTATTGATGTTACAAACTTCCTTTTTGGCACTTTTCCTTGAAAAAATAACCTTTAAACTACTATTGAAAACAAAATTCACTTTATAAGGTCAATTTACAAATGTTTTTTACCCACGATTCACACAACTTTCAAATTGAATCTAATTGGAAAAATGTTTGCATCTTAGGTGAAAGTTGTGTAAATGTGAAAACATTTATAAATGGACTCCTATATGTTTTATCCCAACGGTTGTTAAGCAAAAATGTTAAATGCAGTGACTGAAAAAAAAGGAATAAGCTTCAAATCTGTGTATGAAATATCACAATAAAATATGTCCCAGTAAGAGAGTAAAAATGCAAAGTTGCACCAAAATTACTGTTAAATTTGATATAATCCCATAACTAAAATCTTATATAAGCTTTAACATGTTAATATAATATAAAAAATATCAATTTCTTCTTATGGAGAGGGTGTCCACCATTTGGATACATATAGGATTTTTCTGTTTGTATGTAGGGAGGACAGGTGAGTTTAGCACATTAGAGGGTGCTGAAGAAAATTGGGCTCTCTTAAAACCCCACTCCTGGCTGCCTAAAATATACCAATGTATTGAAGCTGTCTATCCCCTACACTGCTATGCTCTTTATGTTTAGGGGATGATAAATAAGGTTAATTACTTGCCTTATTCCTTGGTACTGACGGCTTCCTCTGCACTGTGGGACCGGTCCCCCAAAGCTTCTTCTATTTCCCAATCTACCAGTCACAACTCTTCTACCTCATCATATACAAAGCAGGACCAGGGTTGTGTCTTCAGCATTGCATGTCTCTTCTGCACATAAAAACCCCTGCCTGTTGACAATTTTTCTATTTTGTAGTTTTGGTTGCAGGAGGTGGCACTAAGGGGTTAAATCTATTGAGCAATGGAATTAAGGGATAACTAAACCCAAGAGCAAACATAAAACATACTATAGCTTGAAGTCCTTAGATGCAGTGGTTGCCTTATGCCGTGTACACACGATCGGTTTTACCGATGAAAACAGTCCGATGGACTTTTCTCATCGGACAAACCGATCGTGTATGGGCCCCATCGGTCTTTTTTCTATTGGTGAGAAAAAATAGAACATGATTTAAATTTATCCGATGGGGAAAAAAATGATAGCAAATTCTGATCGTCTGTGTGGAACTCCATCGGACAAAAAACCCACGCATGCTCAGAATCAAGTAGACGCATGCTCAGAAGCATTGAACTTCATTTTTCTCGGCTTGTCGGAGTGTTTAACGTCACGGCGTTTGGGACGGTCGGATGTTTGACTGATGGTGTGTAGGCAAGACTGATGGAAGTCAGCTTCATCGGATTTCCGATGGAAAGATCCATCGGATTAGAATCCATAGGAAATCCGATCGTGTGTACAGGGCTTTAGTGTGATGAAAGTGGAGTACCCAGAGGAAACCCACACAGGCACATGCATGGAGAACATGCAAACTCCTGACAGGTAGTGCCTTGGTTGGGATTCAAACTTTTAAATGGAGATGCAATTTAAAGTAAACTGGGCCATGCAGGGCAAAGCAACATTTTCATTGTTAAGCCATTCCTGAGTGGGAGATGCGGTCCTGTGCATCTTTTGAATTGATCTCAGTCAGAGCTTAGACAGGGCTGAGGACTGATGCTATTTGACAGCACTGGATGCCTGACCAGCCAATCACCAATGCTGTCACATTGTGCAAGTCAAAAGGTCTACTATGTAGCAGGTATTTCTCCTCAACTCCATCAGCAAAAGGTACAGCACTGGGGTAGGGGTGAGTATATGCAGAAGACTGGAATTAAAGTGAACCTGTTGCCTTGACCTGTGTTCACAATGCCTTCTGCTTGTATGATTTTATTCCATTATATGTACCATTAAAAGGTAAAATGGCACTTGTACAAAAACATTTTTGAATTCCCTAGCATATACTGTGCACATGATTAAGTAACCAGATGATTACTGTTTGCTATTTTGCTGTAAAAAATCACTTAGACATTTTATTGATTTATTGATTGCTGCAATTTTCTATAGATGGAAAAAGTCCTTTGGAGAATAGATTCTTGATAAGATCCCTGCAATTCATTAAAGAACGTCAGCCTAGTGGAAAAGCAGGAAACAAATGGCTCTTGTATAATCAACATCACTGAAGGTAAACACTTAAAGGGCAATTCTCCCAAGCCTGATATTTCATCTACAATCACGTGCTGTTAGGAGGAAGGACAGACTTACTCCAGTATATAGAAACCAGTGTGGGCTCATGAGTGTATGCATACTGCTACTAATAGCTCTGTAAATAGAGCAAATGCTGGATGTGCAAGGCTCGTGCACACTCAGCAATTGCCCGTCAGTATCATGCCTCCCGACCTGCCTCTAGACTTTTGCCTATTTGTTGTGACCTCAGCTTGCCTTCTGAACTCCGCTTACTGTCGTGTCCCCTCAACATAAGGGCCTCAGCCTAGTTCCCATAACCTGCTCTGGTACCCTAGTGCTCCTGCACTTGGTTCTTGTTCCTGAGCCTCATTCCTCACACCATCTTCCACCATGTTCAGGAATGTTGGGCAGAAAGTGCAAGAGGAGTCCCCATGTACTTGGTCTCAATGGTCTTGGGACATCTTATTTTGGCCTTGTCAGAGCATGTTAATTGAAGGAATTGTGCATTTTTAATACACAATCTAAATATAAATGCACAAAATGGATTAATTGTTAGCCTCTTAGTAAAAAGCATATAGAATTAATAGTACCATTATCCTGAAAATCAATTGGAATAGAGATTGGGCTTAGGGGACCCCAAGAAACCCCAAAACCAAGAGCAAAAAGCTGAGAAAACGGGGGCAATAGGACTGTAGCGGCACAGGGTGAGCAGGTAAACTCAAAAGAGCAATTTATAAAAAACATCAAAGACATAAACAATAAATCACAGTACAAACAACGCGACCAACCATACAACCCATGTCCTTGATGTTTTTTATATCTTTTTGATATTATGTTAATAAATGTATACCTTTTATTATAAATTGCTCTTTTGAGTTTACCTGCTCACCCTGTGCCCCTACAGTCCTATTGCCCCCGTTTTATCAGCTTTTTGCTCTTGGTCTTTGGGGTTTCTTGGGGTCCCCAAAGCCATATCTCTATTCAAATGCACAAAATGGCTGGCTGGTATTTTTTTTTTAAATGTTGTTTTTGCATTGGTATGGTTTTGGACAGTGCTGCAGTGTACCACTTCTGGGTTTAATAGTTGGAAGTGATCTGATGTCATCGGTGTATGACTTTCTGCTGTGTGGTTAAGCTCCCTTTGGACAGCACTCAGAGTTTCAGGGGCAGAGGATTTCATATGAGCTAGGATCAGTGACATATTTCTACATGCATTCATGTGTGTCTTTTATATTTGCCTGGAATTTAGCTTTAACATGGTAAAGATTAAATTTGATATTTTAAAGTATAACAATGGGCAAAACTTTTTCATTTTGAATAGAGTAAGGGAGGGTTATAACCCCTGTCAGATTTTTTTCCGCCATCTGTGTCCCATTGCGGAGATTTACCTTCACTTCCTGTTCCATAGCCAAACAGGGAGTGAGAGGATATCTGCAAAAAAAATTTTTTTTTGGGGGACACCCAGCTCACCAGAACTAGTGTTCCCATTGGAAGATTTCCCATCTATTACTTTTCTGGGGACAGCCCAAAAATTGGGGTTTTCTTTTTATTTTCACTTTCAATGATAATGGTAAACAGGACAAATATAGTGGGTTAATCTCCTTAACAAGGGCACAGACAGCAATGAAATCCCTCTCCACTCTGTCCAAAACGGGAAAAAAAAGTTTTGCCATTAGTTATACTTTAACTTCTAAGACATTAAACATTGAAAGGGCTAGTCCACTAAAAACCAGTGTTTCAGATTTGGTAGATTCTGGAAAATTGATTTACTGGTGGTTTCTAACACCTTTCATGGACTCTGTTGTCAAGGTCTCTTTGCTCAAGTTTCCAGGTCTGCAAAAGTCTAACACTTTCCTGTTAGATTTTTGAACGTAGGACAATTAAAACTTATTGGAGAACAATATATTGTCTTAGCTATGAGAGCTATTTTTCACCTTGCTCACGGTCAAGCCAATATATTGTAATAACCGTATTTATAAAACTCGTTTAAAAGAGTTCAGTCTAAAACTGTAGCAGCGCTACGGACAAAAGTTTGTATGTTTGTCTTCTATAACAATCGCTTATATAGGTGATGAAGAAGTGGATGGTGAGTCTAGTTGTATTTAATCCAATTCTTATTCTTAGTGCTCCTTTCACCAAAGTGATACAATCAAAATTCCTTTTCTTCTCCACCATAAACTCCACACGATAACACAGGTATATGTAAGGGTAAAGAATATGTCTACATAGGGTAATATTGTATAGACAATTTATTGAAAAAAAAGACCCTTTAGTTCCCCCCTTACATAATCTGCGTACCACAATAATGTATTGTACAGGCAATAAAATGGAACAAAACGAGCGCTTCAGCGCTAGGAACTTGCCCCTGATGAACGCTGGACGTCAGATCCTATCAGCGTTTCCTGTGAGGCAGGTCCTGGAACGCATCCGCGTCACTTCCGGTTTGCTAAGCTGTGTTGTCTATACAATATTACCCTATGTGGACATATTCTTTACCCTTACATATACCTGTGTTATCGTGTGGAGTTTATGGTGGAGAAGAAAAGGAATTTTGTTTGTATCATTGCTGAAGGAGGATGGTTTATCTAGGCTTGCATTTCTCTTATATCTGGTGAGTGCGCCCCCTGAAGGGGACTTTCGAAAATCCCCCCACGCGGTGAAATACACTTTGGTGAAAGGAGCACTAAGAATAAGAATTGGATTAAATACAACTAGACTCACCATCCACTACTTCATCTCCTATATAAGCGATTGTTATAGAAGACGAACATACAAACTTTTGTCCGTAGCGCTGCTACAGTTTTAGTCTGAACTCTTTTAAACGAGTTTTATAAATACTGTTTTTTTATATGTGCATTTTATTTTAAGCAGCTGCTGTTTATTTATACATTTTTTCTATTGTTTATATCTTTACGGTATTTAATCCAGAAGCGCAGAGTGATACTAGGAAGGAGGGCCAGGCTATTTTAGTATCTTTTTTTTTGTATATTGTAATAACCACTTAAAAAGTGAGCTTCTCACTGCAAAATGACTGCAAAATTTCTTAGCCAAACTGGCTCAACAATGAGAAATCCACTAAGCCACCCAACCCTTAACACATCTCTACTCTTTTTCCATAATACGTTTTTTGTTCAAAGAAAAATACATAGAAAGTTGTCCACAGGCACATAAAATACAGGTCAACATCCTAACTGATACAATGCCATGCAATGTAGTCTCAATGTATGATCACAAGGACATCTGTGGTGTCAAAACCCCCAAGAGGTGTAAGAACTGTAAGAAGCCATTTGCAAAACCAGAGACAGAAACTAAATTAAGGACAAAAATAAAATAAACACTAAACAGGAGCCCAGGAAAGTATGTCATACATCAAATATAGGGCAGTTAGGGTTATCTGTCAACTGTATCAAGCCTGAACCTGCCAGGTAACCCCAATTAACTTTTAATAGACTAATGAGGAAGATGCCAGGCTAACCCTCCCAGCCTTGAACACCCAGCTGCCAACTTCCTAGGAACAAAGAAAAAAAAACACAACACAACAACTCCCCGGGGAGGATGTTGGTGTGGACAAGGACGAGAAATGGAAAAAGGAGGAAAGGAAGAGATAAAGAAACTCTGAAGTCCAAAGGAAAGAGAGGTAACCACCCCTCCTGCAGGGAGCCAGGTAAGGGGACAAAGACCACATGTTCAGTTACTGAAAAGTTGCCAGGTAGTTGACTTACATCCTCCTGGCACAACTATACCGCAGCCCAGGCATGATAGGACTACCCGACATCCAGCACAGCTATATCTCAGTAACTAGGACATCAGATGTCTATATTCATCCAGAGATTTAAAAAGTGACCAACAAGCCCATATTGTTGTGCATGTGTTAATTCTGTCATGCCCCACAAAAATCAGCTCCTTTGTCTCCTCCAACCTGTTTAATCACAGAAGCCATTCACTAACACTCAGTGGATTAGTGTCTCTACAGTGTATAGGGATACAAAGGCATGCAGCATTAATCATGTGTAGTTGCAGAGACCTCTTGGACTGTTGCAACCTCTGCTTCATATGGTACAGTAGATATTGAGTCAAGGAAAAGTCTATACCACTCCCCATGACCCGCAAAGTAATATAATGCAGTGTGGTCCAGAGCTGAGCTATAAGGGGGCAGATATGGAGGAACGTACCCTCAGCCATTGAGGAATGCCAGTAGCGGTCAGAGACTGTCAGAAAAACCTTATGAATCAAGGAGGGAACTCTGTACCAGCTTGATCTGATCTTATGTAAGAAAGTTAAGGGAATACTTATGAGCAAGAAAATTCATTATCTCCCATTTGTCCTCCTCTAGATGGAGATCCAAGTCTTTTTCCTACTCTGAGCAGGCTTTGCTGGAGTTGGGGGTGTGTGTCGAGAAAAAGAGGGAATAGATATCAGAAACCAGGAGTCCCTGAGGCACGAAAGGCGTCCCATATCCTCCAAACATCTGTCTATCCCAAATTCCCTTGTGGTAATGTCAGATTTGCATGTAAGTCCAAAAAGGATGTTCGAATGCGGAACTTGGGATTCCAAGAAATCCCGCTCAATAAACTTCCCACAATGGAAATATTGGTAAGCCTGAAAGATGTGGCCACATGGTCTCCAAAAAGGGCTTGCTCGTTCCCGACAAAAAGTCAGGGTTGAGTCCTAAGCCTCGTACACACGCTTTGATTTTCAGACGACAGAACGTCCGATTTTTGTGGCATGCTAGTCTCATGTCGAAAGTGAAGAGGTACTAACAATACGAGAATTTTCGTTTGACAGAATACAACGTCAGAAGTGACGTAGCGTGCTGAATAGTTTTGTATGTATTCTTTCGTTTCTGAGCATGCGTAGTCTTGCTCTTATGATTTTTTTCGTACGAAAACCATACTAATGAAACGAAAATCAGACTTTGAGTTCACATTAGACAAAAATTTTATAGTCTGCACATCCAGCTTTTGTCTGACGAAAAAGTGAAATTGGCTGTCAAAAGCACCGTACTAACGGTAAGATTTGCGGACGATTGGTCGTCGTAACACAATTGACTTCTGAAAATCAAAGCATGTGTACGGGCCTTAAGTGGTGTCAAGGGCCCAGGAACAGAAGAAAGATTATATGCATTACATGCAAGCCGAAAGTTCCGTATGGTGGCTAAGATCAACAAATAGTGGGAGACCTGCGATAATTTACAGTGAACGGGCAATGCGTGGATGGACTGGTCCAATACTCTGGTCAACTGGCCCACCCAATAGTATTTTTGGAGGTCGGAGAGGCCAATCTCTCCTTTGGTCTGCAGGTGGGATAAAAAGGATAGACCAGTTCTTGCCAGCTTTTATGTTCCACAGAAAGACCCTAAAGATACAGTTAATGGATTGAAAAAAGGCCTTGGACAAAAATTAGCACTGCATGCATCACGTCCTTTTCACTCCTATATCCTTACCTCTGCACCACAGTGGTATGAAAACAAGGTGATTGAAGGTCTCAACATCTCACATAATGTAAGTGAACGGGAAAAGGAGGAGGTGAACGGAATCAGCCCACTATGTATGTTATGATTTTGTTCCATTGCATCACCCAAGGCTACCAAGATACATTGCAGTGTTATTGAGCAGACTCATCACATGTGCACCTATTGAGAGACGTGGTGCATAAAAACTATTAAGCGTGGGAGAGAATTCCAAAATAATGAGGATTTCCTAACTTCCTTGAAGACTTGCCATGTATACTCCATTTATAATAAAAGCATCACTTTTGGGTGAATAATCCTTTAAAATGCATAAACATCAAAATCAGTCTAGATTCCATATAGCCATATGGCTGAGCTGTGTACAGACAGTATGGAATACCTTCGCTTCTAGGCTCTGTTTTTCCTCCTGCATTACATTGCTGTAAAAAAAGATGATGACCAAAACATAGCCATTCCGCATGAATATTTGCTATCCTGCTGCTCCGTATATTTAGCTCTTATCATCAATATGTAACCCTGCTGGGTTCCCATCTCTATCTCAACATATATTTCATTCAAATTTCTATTCACGTTTATCTCCTCGCCAACTGTGTAGCTTGAAGGCTCTTTTCATAGCACAAATAAGGTTTTATTGAAGTACAACTCTCAAATCTTCAGCTGACCAAGAGCCTCCAGCGTTCACCCATGATCTTGACTTCTTTATTATTATTTTTTTTAAACAAACAAATATGTATGTTGGGTTAACCTTAGGGTAAGAAACAATACGAGACTGAACAAGTGCAGCCCAACACTTTCCCAACCTCAGAATGACCTTCTTCATTTAAAAAGAGGAAACACAATAAAAATAAACAGACAAATTACATTCTTCCTTTCTAAATAGCTGTAACCCACTTGGCAAACATCCAGATGGATTGGTAATCTATTTTTAGCTATAAGGGTCTTTTCAGGGGAAAATTGTACAATAGCCATTACACTGCACATTTATATTGTTCTTCTATTGTACATACAGCGTACGCAGATGTTTACATGACCCCATCATTTAGTCAAAAAAAATTCTACATGAACCTTTTCTGCAATGGAAGAATATACACTCCTATATTGTCTCCTACTTCCCATTTGTTCTAGCACTGCAACCTCAATTAAAATGTTAGCATTTGTAACTTTCAGGAGTGTCGGGTATCTGTGTTTCCCAGCCCAATCCTCCTATGTTCTATAGTGATGTAGGGATCAGAGGGTGGAACCACAGAGCATTGAGGGAGTATTGGCATCTGATACTACTGGAAATGTGGAATGCTGAAAAGCCTGATAGAGGCTACAGTAATGTAACAGAGGTGAGCATAATATTTCTTCTATTCCAGGGAACAGTTATCTGCAGTGGCAGCTGGTGCTCAAAATTTGGGGGGCGCAAACAAACTGAAAACAAAAACCCATCAATTGCAGCCTCACTGTGCCCATCAAACGCAGCTACTGTTCCCATCAATTGCCGCCACTGTGCCCATCAAACGCAGCCACTGTGCCATCAAACGCAGCCACGGTGCCCATCAAACGCAGCCACTGTGCCCATCAAACGCAGCCACTGTGCCATCAAATGTAGCCACTGTGCCCATCAAATGCAGCCACTGTGCCCATCAATTGCCGCCTCTGTGCCATTAAACGCAGCCACAGTGCCCATCAATTGCCGCCAGTTTGCCCCATCAATTGCTGCAAATTTTCCCCTTCAAATGCCACCAGTCTACCCCATCAAATGCTGCCAGTTTGCCCCATCAAATGACACCAGTTTGCCCCATCAATTGCCGCCAGTTTGCCACATCAAATGCTGCCAGTTTTCCCCATCAAATGCTGCCAGTTTACCCCATCAAATGCTGCCAGTTTGCCCCATCAAATGCCGCCAGTTTGCCCCATCAAATTTTGCCAGTTTGTCCCCCCGCCCGGCACTTACCTTTCTCGGGTCAGCACCATCCTCCACGCTCCCTCCGAGTCCTCGATGTCTTCTCCCGTCCTCTTCATGTCATCTCTGCTATGATTGGATGCAATTTTTAAATTTGATGCAGGGTTCCCCTTAATATCCATACCAGACCTGAAGGGCCTGGTAATTGAATTTGGGGGGATCCCCACGCATTTTTTTTTATTTTTTATCAATGACTTTTCTCTGTATTGCCGGGAGCTGACAATTCATTATCGCCGCGAGTGCTTTTAAATGACTTTTTTTCCTTCAGAAATTACACTTTGTGCAGGGACAGTTCTAAGCAAGGGAAACAAGCGCTGCTTTACAGGCATGCTATACACCCCCCCCTCCCCCCAGGTATGAAATTTAAAGGAATATTTCACTTTTATTGTTTCACTTTAAGCATTATTAAAATCACTGCTCCCGAAAAAACGGCCATTTTTAAAACTTTTTTTTGCATTGATACATGTCCCCTGGGGCAGGACCCGGGTCCCCGACAATAACTTGCATATAAGCCTTTAAAATTAGCACTTTTGATTTCTCCCATAGACTTTTACAGGGTGTTCTGCGGCTTTTCGAATTTGCCGCGAACACCCCAAATTGTTCACTGTTCATCGAACGTGCGAACAGGCAATGTTCGAGTCGAACATGAGTTTGACTCGAACTCGAAGCTCATCCCTATCTGATAGTGACAAAGGAAGCGCTTGCCAAATGCTAAATTATTGGATGTGTACTAAGGAGTATGTGGTACAAAGATTCATCTCACTTAAAGGATTTTTTGGAACATTTAATGGTTAAAAGCATCAAATACAATTTCAGGGGGAAAAACACCTTTTTCTTTAGGGCTTTAGCAGTAGATGTTAATAAAATCATAAAAAAAATGCATTATAAGACCTGTGTTAAAGTAGAACTATAGGCAAGAGAGGGTTATAAGTAAGAGAGGGTTATAACTCCTGTAAGGTTTATTTTTGCCACCTTTGTCCCATTGGGGGATCTACCTTCACTTCCTGTCCCATAGCCAAACAGGAAGTGACAGGAAATCTCTACAAATTAAGGAAATCTCTTGGGGACCCCAGGGTCACCAGAACTGGTGTCCATATTGGAATACTTCCCCTCTATTACTTTTCTGAGGACAACACAAAGTTTGGAATTTTCTGATACTTTCACTTTCAATGATAGTGTTAAAAAGGACAAATAGAGATGGTGAAATTCCCTAACGGGGGCATAGAGAGCAATACAAAATTGACAGGTGGTCTAATCCATCTCCCCTCTATCCAAAACTATTTAAAATAATTGCCTTTAGTTATACTTTAAGGCTTGATGAAGACTAGTGTAGTACCCTCTAGTGTGTGCTAGGTATTTGTGTAGTTTGTTAGTGTAGAATGGTTAGTGTAGGAACATTTATTGCAGCTCAGGGCTAAGCCTGAGCTGGGAATCTGGGTCAGGGTTTAGTAACTCAGGGCTGGATGACTCATCCTAGCAGCCTCTCTGGTGCCACCCCTGTCTTCTGTGAGATTTGAGAATGTTCTAGACATAGTGGGTGGAGGTTAGGAGGAGATGTTTGGAATATTTATAAGGTCCTCAGCCAATCCCCAGTAAAGGGCTGGTGGGGGCAGGTCATCTTATAAATAGGCATGAGTCATGCCAGCAGGGACAGTTGGGTGGAAGATTGAGATATAGTGCTGTGGAGGCTGTTGGTGGCCCTTGAGGGTGCCCCTTAGTCTGGGGGCTCGGGTGCTGGAAGGATCCTGCCATAACACACGCAGAAAGTCTTTCCTGGAGACACAGGAGCAAGGAGTGAGGACTGCGGGAGCAAGTCAGCACTACTGGGGACCTACAAGGGGAAGACTGCCACATGTAGCCAGTTCTTTCTCTCTGAAGACCGCATTGTGCCAAGTCTTCATTCCCCTCCCTGGGAGATCTCCTGAGAGTCAGCCAGGTGGGCTGGTAAGTGTCAGTCTGGAAGACTGTGGAGAGAAGTTAGCCTGGAGGGCTAGTGAAAAGGGGCATCTGCAGCCAGGCAGGTTGGCAGTGCCTGAAAAGGTGGTGCTTGGATCAGTAGCCACAGGGGTAATGTAAGCTGGACACTGAAATTCTGCTACACAACCAAGGGGCCTTGGGTTCCTGCCTGTAATGGGTTTTTGCCTTTAATGAGTGGTTGTCAGCTCTTCACAGTGATCCAACTGGTTTTCGCAAGCAAGTGACTGCTGGGGAGGAAGTGGAGCTGTATATAGTACCTGTGTATGTATAGACTGTATATAGGAAAAGTTGTCCCTGAAGTTGATGTTGAAGTCAAGTGGGCATCCCATAACCTCCCATCCCTATCCAAGTTATTATCCTCAATAAATAACAAAAAAACAAAATCACGGACTGTTCTCTGACTCTGGAGTGGCTGTGAAAATTCGGTGTGTCTGGCTGTGCAGGGTGGGGGATCCCAGTTCATCTGTGGCCCTTTAAGGGATAGAAAGCATTGTGAAGGCTTACAGAGGCAACAGAGATCACGGCACCTGTCGGTGGAAGGGTGAGAGCCTTCTGGCTGTAATTTCATATTTACCGCTCTCCTCTCTCTCCACTCTGTTACTGTAAATGCAGTGAACAGACGGGGCAAGTCCTTATGCTGTGTACAGTTTTGCAGCATCAGCTATTTCTGGGAGGAAGCGGAGGGTGATCTATACAGGTCTTGTGCTCAAATAAGGTTAACCAAGTATCCACACCCCACAATTGTTTCCATAGACTTTTACAGCAATTCTGTCTAAATATTTGCATCAGTTGTGCTTTGGAAATGGTCTACAGTTATCAATTAATACACTATTATGGAGTTTACTTATGGACCTACCACTATGTTAATAGTCCTCAACTGACACTTAGCCAATACTTCTCTCGAGTCCAATTCTAAGTATCCAATTTCCATGCAATATCAATATAATTGATACACAGCAGCACCACTCAGTTTTCTTTAGCTGGACGTATATGTAGAAGTGTATGTGTGGGGACCCTTGGTCTGGCGCCTTAGTGTGACAACGTTGTCATTTTCACTGTTTTGTATGTATGTTTTTTATTGATGGGTTTGATAGGGTAATATTCCTCACATGTATTATGTTACTGTAGCGCCCCTCTACTTTGAGGGGTGCTATGTGCCTAAATTTAGGGGTTGGTCTGAGCTAGTAGCCGGGCTCAGATCGCTTTTATTGATAGGTTCTGTTACGTTGTTTTTTCAGGTGTTGTACTGGTGTGCAGTTCCCTGTGGCCTGTAGGTGGCACTGCCATGACAGGTCAGGGTTGAACCACTGGTGACAGTGCTGTGCCTTAGGGTGTCCTCTCTCGACAGTAGTGCAGTGGGCGTGGTCGGCCTGCTGTGCAAGCCGAGAGGGGATACATAAGGGGCAGACGCGGCCTGGAGGGGGGGAGTTCCGGAGTTTGGGTCGTGTGACCTGGCCCTCCAGGCCAGGGGTGCGCGCTGCATCAGTCCCAGGCACCTTTAGCCTGGGGCTGCAACTTCGCCATTGGGCCCAGCACCTTTAGCTGGGGCTCATCTCTAAAAGGAGGAATCCCAGGGTGCCCCTGAGAGGGGACCCGCTCTAAGAAGAGGAGACCGGGGGAGGACCTTTCTGATGGACCGGTGAGAGAGTTTCACGGTGAAAGAGAGGCCCGGTAAACTTCTGGAGGGATTCCACTATTCATCTAAGGCCTTGTAATGTGCAGCAACTTGCACCTGTTCTTAAATTACAAGCGCTGAGCGGTTCGGGGCTCAGAGATTCTGTGGCAGAGGATCTCCCGATCGTATCTCCAAGAAAAACTTAAGTGAAGTAAAGTTCGTGCATCACTCCGGCTGCTAGGACCGTGAGAGGGGACTATCCGGGTGAGCAGAGTCCACTCGGGATTGAGTGGTGATATTAAGTGCCTGAACCTGCCTCCCTGTTCATTTTATTCTTCAACTCCAACTTTCCTATCCAGTTTTCAAGCATAAAGAAAATAAACCTTCCTTCATTAACCACTTCGCATCCGGGCCAATTCTGAGGCCTCGTACACACGACCGAGTTTCTCGGCAAGAACCAGCAAGAAACTTGCTGGCAGAGATGTCTTGCCGAGAAACTCGTTCGTGTGTATGGTTTCTCGTCAAGAAAACCGACAAGTAACCTCGACGAGAAAATAGAGAACCTGCTCTCTATTTTCTCGTCGAGATTCTCGTCAGCCTGTTTCTCGACGAGAAAAGTGAGTGTGTGTACACTTACCTGTCCTCCGGGAAGCCCGCGCATGTTCGAAATGAATTTGACGCATGCGCGGTAGCTTCCTAGGCATAGGTAGGGTATACCAAGATGGCGGCGATGGCATCGAATGTGACGAGCGCATGCTCGTCGTAGTCGATGACGTCACCACGTACGCTCCATTCAAAGAACCGCGGGTTCTTTGAATCGAGCGTGTGTACACTCGGCCGGGACAAGTTTCTTGTCCAAGAATCTCGTCGAAAAAAACAACATGTTTTTTTCGACGAGAATCTCGGCCGTGTGTACGAGGCCTGACACTTCGGTCCTACATGTAAAAAGCCAAATTTTTTTGCTAGAGAATTACATAAAACCCCCAAACACTATATATATATGTTTTTTTTAGCAAAGACCCTAGAGAATACAATGGCGGTCATTGCAACTTTTTATCTCGCACGGTATTTGCGCAATAATTTTTCAAACGCATTTTTTTTTGAAAAAAAACGGTTTCATTAATTAAAAAATATTAAAACATTAAAGTTAAACCAATATTTTTGCATAATGTGAAAGATGAAGTTACGCCGAGTAAATAGATACCTAACATGTCACCCTTCAAAATTGTACACGCTCGTAGAATGGCGCCAAACTTCGGTACTTAAAAATCCTCATGGGCGACGCTTTAAATTTTTTTATTGGTTACATGTTTTGAGTTACAGAGGAGGTCTAGGGCTAGAATTATTGCTCTCACTCTAACGTTCGCTACGATACCTCACATGTGTGTTCTGAACACCATTTTAATATGTGGGCGGGACTTACGTATGCGTTCGCTTCTGCGTACGAGCTACCGGTGACAGGGGCGCTTTACATTTTTTTTTTATTATTTATTGTTCATTTTACACTTAACTTTTTACTTTGACAGTTATAAAAAAAAAAAAAATGATCACTTTTATTCCTATTACAAGGAATGTAAACATCCCTTGTAATAGGAATAAGCATGACAGGTCCTCTTTACAGTGAGATATGGGGTCAATAAGACCCCACATCTCACCTCTAGGCTGAGAAGCCTGAAATAAAAAAAATAAAAAAACGATCACCACTTCCTAGCCGAAGCGGCGCCGTTTTTTTGAATGCAGAGGCCGGGCGTGACGTCATAACATCGCGCCCGGCCTCCGAACGATCATAGAGACTCCGGCGACCATCTGGTCCGCCGGAAATCTCTATTGTAAGAAGCCGGGGCTGGCGGATCCTGTCACCGACTCACCGATCGCTCAGGTGAGTCGGTAGAAGCACCGGAGGGCGATGGGAGGGGGGGGGACGTCCCCTCTCGCCGCCTGTAAGAACGATCAAGCAGTGGAACAGCCACTATGACCATTCTTACGGTACAGAGAATCGCCGGCTCTAAAAAACGATATCTGAATGATGCCTGTAGCTGCAGGCATCATTCAGATATCCCGGCTCAAAGTCAAGGACGTCCATGGACGTCCTTAGGCGCGAAGTGGTTAAGGTTTAACCTTGTCTGGACATTGGCCTTATTGGTGCTTCTACAACAGACTCTTCCCTACACTCTAGGGGTGAGAACAAGCCAAGGGAAGGTAACTCGCTGCGGGACCCAACAATTATGAACACCGCTTAACCTCTTATTCAAGAAGGAACCTGGGAATTGTGGTACGGTGTGTCCCCGCCTTGAGGAGGTAAGGCCAGGGATCCATGTGCTACATTACATTTAGTGGATAGTGGATCTTTTGATACAACAATAAAGTTTACAATTTATTATGGTACACCGTGGTTGATTCTCCATAAGGGATTTTCAGGGAGCTTCACTTGGCCCCATCCTCTCTTATTTTTGATACGCTACACTAAGGTCTCCTGTTGTCATTAAAGGCAGCTGGCTTTTGACCCGTAAATGCTTTTAACCCTTAAATGTTCTAAAAAGTCTTTCAAGTGAGATGAACTTTTGTACCTGGTGTGCCTCAATACACATCCAAGTTTTTCTAATACAAGGATTCTAACCATTCTACAATACCATAGATTCTATCCACTCTACTAAAAATAATTATTTTTAATTTAGTTTGCCTCCCTATGGGAAAGCTATCCTTTTACTTATTGGCCCTTGCCTCCTTGTCACTGGACCAGGAAGTGAGGTCAAATCTCCCCAAAGGGAACACAGCAAATCTAGTGAAAAAAGTAGCCTATTCCCACTTTAATAAATGTAATGCAATGTAATGTAATTGCTCTGATGCTTACTTCGTTATGGCAGGAAAATCAATGCTCACATACAAGTAAAGTACCAGAAAAAATGCTTAACCACAAATTAAATTTATTTAGCTTTATTTTCCTTCTAATATCTTTCATGCCCATTTAAAAGACGGCAGGGTCTTGCAACATGCATCTGTCATTAAGTCATCAATAAAGCTTTTTTTCTTTGGTGATGGCTGTTATGACTGTATTGTGGATTATCTTTGAAGGGTAGATCAATACCGGCTATTTATTTATAAATTACCGTTGCGGTGCACAGAGAAGTAAATAATCCACTTGTGATATTTTATTTCCTAATAAGACTGTACTTTCGGAAGTAATGCCTGCTGGTATATAACTGTTTCCCTGAATTATCTCTGTATAAGTAAGTACTGGTATGCTGCTAGTCCACTTTTAACCCATGCTAACACCACCCTACAATGCAGACTAAGCTGGTATATAGTACGGACACCTGGAGTGCGACCTAGGGGGATGTGATTGTTAAAAACATTGTGAGGCTAAAGATCTTCATTGTGTTGCCACACTCATTACCAAAGTAATAATGCAAACTTTTGCAAGTAGTTGAATGAATAACCCTGGGGGCAATCCTAAGTTTGTCAGAATTATAGTGATGCTCAGCAGAGAGAGAAGCTGGCTGCTCCTGTCATCGGAACAAATGAGACTTTTTTTGTTAACCTGTTTTTCTATCTTACCTTAATTACCAGGGATCATTGCAGAGTGAACAGGACCTCCTGTAACAAGCAAATGCTGTACTTACTGTTAAAGGAAAACGAAAAGAGCCCATTTGCTTTTTTGCAGTTCGTTAACGCCTGTTATTTCACATGTTAACATGCATTGTGTTAAGGCTGCCCATTCAAATGGCACCCCAACACAATGCACTGCATTGCCATGTGTGACATAAAAAAAAGGGTCAGGTCTGATTTTAAGCACATTAGGGTGTGTTGGCATATAAAAGTAGGATGGTAATGGGACTTTAAACGATGTGCATGATTACATGCACCTCCATCCCTAAATCAGAGATTAAAAAAGGTTGTTTTTTTGGGGACTTTGATTGAGGCAGGAGAAATTGTATAAAAAGTTTTATTTACATAAAAATATGACAGACCTCATAGCATGTGATACATTATTAAATATGAGTAAGGATGGACCGATCACCTCCCAGTTCGGTTCGCACCAGTCAACAAATTTGTGCGAACATGCGAACACCGTTAAAGTTATATGCAAGTTATTGCCATTAAAAATGTATCGGGACCCAGGTACTGCCCCGGGGACATTATCAATGCTAAAAAAAGTTTTTAAAACAGCCGTTTTTTCAGGAGCAGTGATTTTAATAATGCTTAAAGTGAAACAATAAAAATGAAATATTCCTTTAAATACCGTGCCTGGGGGTCCCCTTAGTCTGCCTGTAAAGTGGTGCATCTGTCGGATGTGTTTTACTGTGCTGCAACAAAATGACATTTCTAAAGGAAAAATTTTAATTTTAATTTAAACTTGCTCACGGCTCTAATGTATTGCCAGGTCCTGGCAATATAGATAAAAATCTATGAAAAAATCGGTGTGAGTCCCCCCCCCCAGTCCATACCAGGCCCTTCGGGTCTGGTATGGGTATTAAGGGGAACTCCACACCATTTTTTTTTTAAAGACAGCGTGGGGTCCCCCCCAAAATCCATACCAGGCCGTTCGGGTCTGGTATGGATTTTAAGAGGAACTTAAGAGGAACTTTTTGGTCCCCCCCAAAATCCATACCATACCCTTATTCGAGCAAGCAGCCTGGCAGACCAGGAAAGGGGGGGCGACGAGCGAGCGCCCCCCCCCTCCTGAACCATACCAGGCCACGTGCCCTCAACATGGGGAGGGTGCTTTGGGGTCCCCCCCAAAGCACCTTGTCCCCATGTTGATGGGGACAAGGGCCTCGTCCCCACAACCCAGGCCATTGGTTGTGGGGGTCTGCAGGCAGGGGGCTTATTGGAATTTGGAAGCCCCTTTAACAAGGGGGCCCCTATATCCCGCCCCCCTCTATGTGAATGGGTATGGGGTATCACTAGATCTTAGCGTTCAGCTCATGATAAATAGGGGCAAACACAAAAGTGTTGCGTTTATAATTTTACTCAGTGTATATTTATATATATATATATATACTAGACTGTATATATATATATATATATTAAACACCCTTGACACAAAGGGGTTTGAATGGCTATTAAAGGTAACCATCCTCACCTGTGATCTGTTTGCTTGTAATTAGTGTGTGTGTATAAAAGGTCAATGAGTTTCTGGACTCCTGACAGACCCTTGCATCTTTCTTCTAGTGCTGCACTGACATTTCTGGATTCTGAGTCATGGTGAAAGCAAAAGAATTGTCAAAGGATCTGTGGGAAAAGGTAGTTGAACTGTATAAAACAGGAAAGGGATATAAATAGATATCCAAGAAATTGAGAATGCCAATCAGCAGTGTTCAAACTCTAATCAAGAAGTGGAAAATGAGGGGTTCTGTTGAAACCAAACCACGGTCAGGTAGACCAACTAAAATTTCTGCCACAACTGCCAGGAAAATAGTTTGGGATGCAAAGAAAAACCCACAAATAACTTCAGGTGAAATACAGGACTCTGAAAACATGTGGTGTGGCTGTTTCAAGATGCACAATAAGGAGACACTTGAAGAAAGATGGGCTGCATGGTCAAGTCGCCAGAAGAAAGCCATTACTACGCAAATGCCACAAAGTATCCCGCTTTCAATACGCCAAACAGCACAGAGACAAGCCTCAAACCTTCTGGCACAAAGTCATTTGAAGTCAACAAGGCCTATGATGAAAGATACACCATTCCTACTGTGAAACACGGAGGTGGATCGCTGATGTTTTGGGGATGTGTGAGCTACAAAGGCAGAGGAAATTTGGTCAACATTGATGGCAAAATGAATGCAGTATGTTATCAAAAAATTCTGGATGAACATTTGCATTCATCAGCCAGAAAGCTGCGCATGGGCTGTACTTGGACATTCCAACATGACAGATCCAAAACAGAAGGCCAAGTCGACCTGTCATTGGCTACAGCAGAATGAGGTGAAGGTTCTGCAGTGGCCATCTCAGTCTCCTGACTTCAATATCATCGAGCCACTCTTATTTACAGGAACTGGAGGCTTTTTGCCAAGAGGAATGGGCAGCTTTACCATCTGAGAAGATAAAGAGCCTCATCCACAAATACCACAAAAGACTTCAATCTGTCATTGATGTTAAAGGGGCCAATACACGGTATTAAGAACTGGGGTATGTAAACTTTTGATCAGGGTAATTTGGGTAGTTTTTGTTGTCATTATGATTTAAAAAGAGTAAACACAGGTGATTGATAATAAATGGCTTCAGCCAAAATCTAACTGTTATGTCCCTTAGACACAGGGTCGCTCAGAGTTTTGCTAGCAATGCTAAAGTATCTGCTCAGCAAGTTACACACAGACCAGATGAACTTCTTAACCATGGAAGGGTTTATTACTCACTCAGAACATGATGACTTGTTACATAGAGTCCTAATACAACAGGATTCTGTCATTACCAGATGTAATCCCTTCTGTGCATCATGCTGCTGCTTCCCAGTTCCACACACCACTCTCACTACTTCCTGGTACAGCCCCTTCCCAGCATGCATCAGGAGAAAAAGGTGAAGGGTCACACAGTGCTCCAGCACAAACATCACACTAACCATGAGTGAAAGAAAAGTTTTTGTGTTATCATTCATATTCTCTGAAAAATGGCCAAGAAATCATAAATTATTAACAATCAACTGACAATCTTCTTATAGCCTAGGCCATTTTTATGTGGAGCAACAATTATTTTTTTCAAATCCTCAGAGAGTTATTTGCCAAGAGGTGCCATGTTGAACTTCCAGTGACCAGTATGAAAGAGTAAGAGCTATAACACATCCCCATTCACACCTGAGACCTTGTAACACTAACGAGTCACATTATTCGGGGAGGGAAAATGGCTAATTGGGCCCAATTTGGACATTTTCACTTAGGGGTGTACTCACTTTTGTTGCCAGCGGTTTAGACATTTAATGGCTGTGTGTTGAGTTATTTTGAGGGGACAGCAAATTTACACTGTCATACAAGCTGTACACTCACTACTTTACATTGTAGCAAAGTGTAATTTCTTCAGTGTTGTCACATGAAAAGATCTAATAAAATATTTACAAAAATGTGAGGGGTGTGCTCACTTTTGTGAGATACTATATATATTGGAGGTTATGACAGCAGGCAGTATAGTATATTTAAAAGAGGAGTGCAGAGGGTTTGGGCAGTATGTGCAGGAGAGGAGTGTACAGGGTATCACAAGGGGAGCTATGTGCAGGAGAAGGGTACTGAGGGCATAACAAGGGGCAGCATTAGCAGTAGAACATTTGCAGAGGGCAAAACAGCAGGCCGTATGTGCAGGAGAAGGGTGTGAAGGGTATGGCAGTGGACGGTATGTGCAGGAGAAGGGTGTGAAGTATATGACAGTGGGAAGTATGTGCAGGAGAAGGGTATAAAAGGGTATGACAGCAGGCATGTTCAGGAGAAGGGTATGGAGGGGACAGTATGGGCTGTAGAGCAATGCAGAGTGTGTGACAGCGGGCAATATGTGCAGGAGAGGAATACATAGGATATGATTGTAGGCTGTATGTGCAGGAGAGGAATGTGGATGATATCATAAAGGAAATATATGCAGGAGAAGAGTGGGAAGGTTTGACAACCAACAGAATAGTTAATCTAAACAGTTAACGCACAGATAGTGGTTACAAAACAATTAAAGTATATGGTCATAGCCATACAGGTAAGTGACAGGAGCAGAAAAGTGCCTCCCAAAATGCTTTTAGACACCCATTCACAATGCTAATTATAAAGAAGCTGCATGATAGCCAAGCTCCTCACACAGAGGGTTTACAGACTAGGAAGAGTTGTCAAAGTAAATGCCCATCAAACAACCAGCTACGGCTGAAGCAGGTTATTCTGGGCCAGTGAAAGTTTTGAGGTGTGTGTTAGCAGTAATGTGGTAGGCACAATTACTGATAAGCTCTGGACCACCTCCATTTAGATGGTCCCTAACAGTGGCGGCCGGTGGTAATTTTTTGGGGGGTGGGCGGCAAACAGTAACACCCCCCGGTTGGTCGGGTCTGGAGCACATACCCCATCTATGGTGGGCAGCACTTCTCCCGGGCTTTGACTTCGGCAGCTTCCCCTGCTCTCCACGGGCCTACAGGTGGGGGCATCGTATCCGGGATATGTGTATGGTATCTGAAATTGAACTTTGCTGCCCGGAGGAGTTCCGAGTAGGTCGGCCATATTGGCCAACGCGCCACGAGGCAACCCATAACTGTGTAGTTCGTGGGCGGGGCAAGGGAAAAGCCCGCAAACAAGTGAGAAGCCCGCGAACAAGTGCAGAAGGTGGGAGGAGTCTGGCCACGTGGAGATTCCGGCGCAGGTGGGTCAGTGCGCAATGGAGCAGCAAAGAGAGAGGATGGCTTCAAGTACTCCGTGGATTTCTGTTCCTTCCTTCGCGGATATGTCTTCTCTGGCTGCTTCGATCATGGATACGGGGATAAGACTAAGGCCCGGGGGCGATTGGCTCTCTTTACCTGTAGAGACATGGAAGCCCTCGGTGTGATCTGTCCCGGCTGTTCGGGACTGGTGGTCCAGCTGAAGCCGTTCAGGCGCTGTGAGATCTGCAAAGAATTTCTCTTAGAGGTGGAACCATCCACAGAAAAGCCTCGGGCTTTCCACCTCAACTACCTCACAGGGACTGCCACTCCGGAGGGAGAGATCGATGCTGGTGTGTTCCCCGTGCGCACTGATCCGGGCGAAGGGACTGCCCAAGCGGAAGTGAAAAGAGAGAAATCCGAGGATGCTGCCTCGGTCACCAGCAGCTACCTGCTCCGGCCGCCGAAGAGAAAAGTCGGCCTAGTGATGGCCTCGTGTGGCCGTGGAAGAGCTTCGCCCCACTGCTTGCCTGACCTGGATGGATTCGGTAGACAACGTCCTGGACATCCCTGCTCGTTTAAAGGTCCAGGTGAGCCAGGGGTTGGGACTGTCTGTGTGGTAGAAAGTGGCGGTAGCCCACAGTCGGTAGAGGCCGTCAAGGGGCATAGTTCCATGACTGGGAATTATCTGCCCGCTGAGTGCTACGACACCTCTGACCTGGATTCATTGTCTGACAATGGCGATGATGGGGAGATAGACGAAATCTTCCAACAGAAGGGATGGGACAAAATGAAGCTAGCCTCGGCCCGTGTCACAAGGGACCTGCCCATGTCTACTGGAGATAGTACACCTCGGGTAGAGGCCCCGGCGCCAAGGGAAGAAGCTGGGCCTGTGTCTGAAGTTCCCCTTCTGGATTCAACATCCATTTCACCTGCTCCTGTTGCGGGAGTGCAACATCAATCACTGCGGGCTCCTAGGCCCAGGTCTACCGAGGTGGTGAACGCACCTCGCCACCCAGAAGCGATTGTTCCACCTGGAGAAGGAGACCGAGCTACTATGCCACCTTTGTCAAGGCTGCAGCGTCTCTTTGGCCAGAAGGTTGCTCAGGAATATGGGTGGGAGTACCTGTATCTGCCTCGGGAACTGCTCTATGAGGTGGAGGTCTTTTGGCAAAGATGGTATGATACCTTTGTATGGGACAAACTGAAAGTACAGCAAACACGGCGGTACCTTTCCTGTTCACCAACGGTCACCAAGAAGTTTCAGGACTGTAAAGCTAAATGGATGCTGGGAAGACACATTCATGCGGACAAAGTGGTGATCTGCCGCAAAGAAGGAAAAAGTGTTGAGTACCATGTGGAGGCTTTTGATGAGCATTTGAAGCCTTTATCACTGCCTCATCCAAGGTTTTACCTGTAAAAGAAGAAAGGGAAAAAAGACTCCAGTGTGCTTTTCTTTTCTATTCCTGGCTGAACTTTCCGGAGTGCCTTTTCTTGAACACAGGGACTATGCCCTAGTTTTTTTGTATTTGGGCAGTTCTACTCGTTGGAGATATGGGAGCTGTTTTCGTTTTTTGTTTGTTCTTCCTCCCTCTCCTGGCACTTAAAAAGAAATCAGTGACTTTGGGTTTTAGATAGTGTAGGGTCACAGAGAAAATGTTCAAGGGGAAAGTTCATCTGGAAGTGATGAGTGTCTTGACCGCGGCACTGTCACCAGGTGGCAGTGTTGCGCAACGATTGTTTGTTTTTTTGACATTATGCAGCACTTATTGGAGTGAATGGGTTTCTTCTAGGATAGACCCATTCATTCCAAGCAAACACACATGTTGGTAGGATGTATGTTTCTTTTCTTTCCCTCTGCAGGAGACTCGTCTGTCAAGACTACTGAGAATGGGTGGTCCTTAGATAGCCAGAGGGAGGGAAGAATGTAAATGTGTGAGATATTTAAAGTGTTTTATTGGAAAGTTTTATAGTTATATTGTTTTAAGTTTTCCCTTTCCCATTCAGGTCTTGGCACAATTCAGGGCTAAATTGTGTAGTTTGGTTTCTGGGCTGAACTTATGTCATCACCCTTGTGGGATGTGAGTTTGTACCAGACACTGGGGACCAGTGTCAAACCACCAGGGGGAGAGTGTAGTGGGTGTTTGAATTTATGTGAGGACTCTGGTGGTGTGGGGTTCCTTGGGGCCTACAGGTGGCGTTGTTGCCTTGGGCCTGAGCTGAACTCACATCGCAAATGTGCCTTTTTGTCCTCCCCTGGAGCTGGTACAGCGGGGCGGGGAACCCGCTGTGACGCAAAGGGAGAGGTCATAAAAGGAGCGGACGCCCTGATTTTGGGGCAGAGAGTTGGAGGACGCGGCCGCACCCAGGCACCTTCAGCTTGGGTGCTGGCGTTCCGGTGTTTCAGGCCTAGGCGCCCTTGGCCTAGCTGGAGCGGGGATGGAGTCCATCTCAGGCACCTTTAGCCTGGGGTGAGGTACTATGGCGGATGCCTGGGGCTCAGTACCTTCGACTGAGTTCCGCGAGGGTGGAGGAATCCAAGGGGGCCCTAACTCTTTGGGTGCCCGTGTCTGAGTTTGTGAGGACTGGTGCGCAGTAACTTCTCTGAAGAGCCCAGCGCAGCATCGCTGGTGACGGAGAGGCCTCCATTTCTCCCTTGGACGGATTTCTTCCTCTGACAGGGGCAAAGAGAGCGAAGGTAATTCACGTTCTATATTACCTAGTCAGTGGCAGTGACTATTCACCACTGGTGACAGCACAGTGGGCAGTAGCAAGAAGGGAAAGGATTGTGCCTCGATCTGTCCCCATTTTCCAAAGGAGAAAGATTGTTTTATTGCTTGGCAAGAAGAATAAAACTGAGTTGTACCTATTCACTGTGTGGAACTTGGGTTACTAAAGCAAAGGAGTCAGGGACGAAGGACTGGACTTGACTCTAGGACACCTACACAAAAGCCCAATCTTCTGGCCTTCACCTCTCAGTTACGGAGGACATGGGCCGTGGTGTGTTTTCTCTCTCTCTCCCAGGTACCCCTAGACAACAGCCATATAACTGATAAAGCAAGGGAGAGGGTGAGGCCGCTACACTAGGGTTGAGCGAACCCGAACTGTAAAGTTCGGGTCCGTACCGAACATTAGAGTTTTTGGGCACCGGACCCGAACCCGAACAATTGCGTGTATGTTCGGGTTCGGGTCCGGTGTTCGGCGATGTAATGGCGCATTTAGAAAAGCTTCAGGGGCAGCCAATCACCTTTTGTTTAGCTGGTGTGCCCTTAGAAGCCATCATAGCCATGCCTACTAATGGCATTGCTGTGATTGGCCAGTGCAGCATGTGACCCAGCTCAGTGTAGCATGTGACCCAGCTTCTATATAAGCTAGAGGCACACAGCACGTCACTCTGATTTAGACAGGATAGGAAGAGGTTCCTGGCTGCTGTTGCTTATTAGGGAGAGATTGAAATACATGAGTTAGTCCTGATTCTGCAATCTGAGAGAAAAGATAGAGAGACAGTGTAGGGGAAGGTTCCTGATGGTGCTTTCAGGGAGAGAGATTTATATAGGAGTCCAGATTCAGAGATCTAATAACTCAGTGATCTGCATAGGTTTACCTGTTTGTGTTGCAGTGCACAGTCTTTTTACACTGCCATGAGCCCAGTGTCAGAGAAAATCTAACTTTTATCTGCAAGCTCAGTGCACCAGCACTGCATATGTTACGTTGAGAGATACACCGTTTCCATACTGTGGGTGTATTGTGCTCTTGCAAAAAGACCCATTTAGGGAAAAAAATAAAAAATTGCAGTGTTTTCTCCATATATGCAAGTGTGAGATTTACAAATTTATATATTTTTCTTGTATTGTGCTATTCCCCAAAACATTTTTAGGGCAAAACATATTTTTTTTAATAGCATTTTCTGTATTGCTGTAGGTGTGAGATACACCGTTTCCATACTGTGGGTGTATTGTGCTCTTGCAAAAAGACCCATTTAGGGCAAAAAAGAAAAAAAATTGCAGTGTTTTCTGCATATATGCAAGTGTGAGATTTACAAATTTATATATTTTTCTTGTATTGTGCTATTCCAAAAAAACAATTTTAGGGCAAAAACTTTTTTTAATAGCATTTTCTGTATTGCTGTAGGTGTGAGATACACCATTTCCATACTGTGGGTGTATTGTGCTCTTGCAAAAAGACCCATTTAGGGCAAAAAATAAATACAAAAATTACAGTGTTTTCTGCATATATGCAAGTGTGAGATTTACAAATTTATATATTTTTTCTTGTATTGTGCTATTCCCGAAATTTTGTTAGGGCAAAAACTTTTTTTTAATAGCATTTTCTGTATTGCTGTAGGTGTGAGATACACCGTTTCCATACTGTGGGTGTATTGTGCTCTTGCAAAAAGACCCATTTAGGGCAAAAAAAAATATTTTGCAGTGTTTTCTGCATATCTGGAGCTGTGTGAACTAAACAATTTCTATATATTTTTCTTCTACTGTGCTATCCTAAAAAAATAACATTTTTTTTAATAGCATTTTCTGCAGTTCTGTAGCTGTTAGATACAGCGTTTACGTACTGTGGGTGTGTTGTGCTCTTCCAAAAACACCCATTTAGGGCCACAAAAATATTTTGCAGTGTTTTCTGCATATCTGGAGCTGTGTGAAATAAACAATTTATATATTCTTCTTCTACTGTGCTATCCTAAAAAAATAATTGTAGGACAAAAACATTTTTTTAATAGCATTTTCTGCAGTTCTGTAGCTGTGAGATACAGCGTTTACGTACTGTGGGTGTGTTGTGCTCTCCCAAAAACACCCATTTAGGGCCACAAAAAATATTTTGCAGTGTTTTCTGCATATCTGGAGCTGTGTGAAATAAACAATTTATATATTTTTCTTCTACTGTGCTATCCTAAAAAAATAATTGTAGGACAAAAACATTTTTTTTGAATAGCATTTTCTGCAGTTCTGTAGCTGTGAGATACAGCGTTTACGTACTGTGGGTGTGTTGTGCTCTTCCAAAAACACCCATTTAGGGCCACAAAAAATATTTTGCAGGGTTTTCTGCATATCTGGAGGTCTGTGAAATAAACAATTTATATATATTTTTCTTCTCATGTGCTATCCTAAAAAAAGAAAAACATTTTTGAATAGCATTTTCTGCAGTTCTGTAGCTGTGAGATACAGCGTTTACGTATTGTCGGTGTGTTGTGCTCTTCCAAAAACACCCATTTAGGGCAAGATCCTAAATTTGGAAAATATGAGGAGAACGTCAAAGGGACGTGGTGGCCCCGGTTGTGGTGCTGCTGGTGGAGCTCCTGTTGCAGGGAGAGGACGTGGTCGATCTGTGCCAGCTATACGCACAAGTGAAACACCTTCCTCAGGTGCGAGTAGGCGACCGAGCCTGCCGCGGTATTTTGTCGCGCCTAATGAGGCTGTACAAATGTTGAGGCCAGGACAAGTACAGGCGATAGTAGATTGGGTTGCTGACAGTGCCTCGGGTTCCTTCACATTGTCTCCCACCCACTCTTCTGATGAAAGATCAGAGTTGGCACCTGAAGCCCATGTCCATCAGTCTTTCACCTCACCCCCTTGCAAATCAGCCAAGCAGTCTGAGCCCCAAATCATGCAGCAGTCTCTTCTGCTTTTCGATGACTCTGTTAGCAGGGTTTCTCAGGGCCATCCACCTAGCCCTGCCCCAGAAGTGGAAGAGATTGAGTGCACCGATGCCCAACCACTTATGTTTCATGATGAGTACATGGGAGGACCATCGCAGCACGTCTCGGATGATGACGAAACACAGGTGCCAACTGCTGCTGCTTTCGCAATTGTGCAGACAGACAAGGAGGGCAGGGGTGAAGACTGGGTGGAAGATGATGTGGAGGACGATGAGGTCCTCGACCCCACATGGAATCAACGTTATGCAGGTGACCAGTGTAGTTCGGAGGAAGAGGCGGTGGTCGCACAGTGCCACCAGCACAGCAGAAGAGGGAGCAGGGTGCAAAAGCGGAGCGTCCGTCCCCTAGACAGTACGTCTGCTACTGCCCAACGCAGCAAGGGACCGAGCACACCAAAGCCAGGTCCAAGGAGTTCCCTAGCATGGCAGTTCTTCACACAATGTGCTGATGACAAGACACGAGTGGTCTGCACGCTGTGCAATCAGAGCCTGAAGCGAGGCATAAACGTTCTCAACCTGAGCCATGAACCATGACCGGGCATCTAAGTGCAAAGCACGAGCTGCAGTGGAGTAGACACCTCCAAAACAAAGAAAGGTCTCTGGCTCCTCCTGCTTCACTTTCTGCTGCAGTCTCGGCCTCTTCATCCACCTCTGTAGTGACAGTAGCACCTGCCAACCCGCAAACAGAGCATCTGCCAGCAACACTACCACCTGGGTCACCAACCATCTCCACAATGTCCCATGGAAGTGTTCAGCTCTCTATCTCCCAAACACTGGACCGGAAGAGGAAGTACCCCCCTAGCCACCCGCGATCCCTGGCCCTGAATGCTAGCATTTCAAAACTCCTAGCCTTTGAAATGCTGTCATTCTGTCTGGTGGAGACACAGAGTTTTAAAAGCCTGATGGCATTGGCTGTCCCACAGTACGTCGTGCCCAGCCGCTACTACTTTTCCAGGTGAGCCATCCCTTCCCTGCACAACCAAGTGGGGGACAAAATCAGGTGTGCACTGCGCAACGCCATCTGTGGCAAGGTCCACCTAACTACGGATGCGTGGACCAGTAAGCACGGTCAGGGACGTTATCTCCCTAACAGCACACTGGGTAAATGCAGTGGTGGCTCGGCCTGAGGCAGATAGCAGTTTGGTGCATGTCCTTCCACCACCGAGGATTGCAGGGCGCTTCAGTTTGCCTCCTGTTGCTAACTCCTCCTACTCCGCTTCCTCATCCTCTAACGCCTCCTCATCCGGTCAGTGTAACAGCTTCACCACCAACTTCAGCACAGCCAGGGGTAAACGACAGCAGGCAGTTTTAAAACTTTCCTGTTTGGGGGAAAAACCCCACACCGCGCAGGAGTTGTGGAGGGACATGGAACAACAGACCGATGAGTGGTTGCTGTCAGTGAGCCTCAAGCCCGGCCTGGTGGTGTGCGATAATGGGTGAAATCTCGTAGCAGCTCTGGGCCTAGCCGGTTTGACGCACATCCCTTGTCTGGCGCATGTGCTGAACTTGGTGGTCCAGAGGTTCCTGAAAAATTACCCCAATATGACAGAGCTGCTGCAGAAAGTGCGGGCCATCTGTGCGCACTTTCGGCGTTCTCACCCTGCTGCTGCTCGCCTGTCAGTGCTGCAGCGTAACTTCGGCCTTCCCGCTCACCGCCTCATATGTGACGTGCCCACAAGGTGGAACTCCACCTTGCACATGCTGGCCAGACTGTGCGAGCAGCAGCAGGCAATAGTGGAGTTTCAGCTGCAGCAATCACGTGTGAGTCGCTCTGCGGAACAGCACCACTTTGCCACCAATAACTGGGCCTCCATGCGAGACCTGTGTGCCTTGTTGCGCTGTTTCGAGTACTCCACCAACATGGCCAGTGCCAATGATGCCGTTCTCAGCGTTACTATCCCAGTTCTATGCCTCCTTAAAAAACCGCTTCGGGCGATGATGGAAGAGGATGTGGCACAGGAGGAGGAGGAGGAGGCGGGATAATTTCAAAGGCTTTCAGGGCAGTCTTATACAAGTGGCTACGACGGTGGGTTCCTGAACCAACAAACGCCAGGTACACAATTGTCCGGCAGCAAGGGCACAGTTCTGGAGGATGACGAGGTGGAGGATGAGGAGGAGGAACCATGTTCACAGCAGGGTGGCACCCAGACCAGCTCATGGCCATCACTGGTGCGTGGCTGGGGGGATACAGAGGACACAGACGATACACCTCCCACAGAGGACAGCTTTTCTTTGCCTCTGGGCAGCCTGGCACACATGAGCGATTACATGCTGCAGTGTTTCCGCAACGACCGCCGAGTTGCCCACATTTTAACTGGTGCTGATTACTGGGTGGCCACTCTGCTGGATCCCCGTTACAAGGACAACGTACCGTCCTTAATTCCCTCACTGGAGCGAGCGGGATCGTAAGATGCGTGAGTACAAGCGCACGCTGGTAGACGCGCTGCTGGTGGCATTCCCACCTGACAGCGGGCGTACGGTGGAAGCACAAGGCGAAGGCAGAGGAGGAGGAAGAGGTCGCCAAAGCAGCCGGGGCACCGCCAGCACCTCAGAAGGCAGGGTTAGCATGGCCAAAATGTGGAAAAGCTTTGTCAGCACGCCACAACAACCAGCACCACCAGCTGAGATGGAACGTCTTAGCAGGAGGCAGCATTTCACCAACATGGTTGAGCAGTATGTGCACACAGGCCAACACGTACTGGATGATGGGTCTGCCCCCTTCAACTTCTGGGTCTCCAAATTGGGCACATGGCCTGAGCTTGCCCTTTACGCCTTGGAGGTGCTGGCCTGCCCTGCAGGAAGTGTATTATCTGAACGTGTATTTAGCACGGCAGGGGGCGTTATCACAGACAAGCGCAGCCGCCTGTCCAGAGCCAATGTGGACAAGCTCACGTTCATTAAAATGAACCAGGCATGGATCCCACAGGACTTGTCCGTACCTTGTGCAGAATAGACATGTATACCGGTGTTCTGACAAAAACTGTCCGGCCATCGGATTGTGTCCGGCCCGTACTGCACAGGCACAGCGCTTGCGCAGTACGGAGGACAAGGAGATTCACAAAATCTCCGAAGATGAAGGGCGCCTGCGCTGTGAGTGCAGGTTCAAGCCCCACCATCCAAGTGGACATTCGGTAGCACATAGTAACAGGGCCCCTCACGGGCTCGCTTTGATCGCCATGCTTCGGGCATGGCCTCGCTTGGCTCGGCTTGAACCTCGGATGGTGTGGCTTGAACCTGGACTCACCACGCAGGCGCCGTTTGTCTTGTGAGATTTTCGAAATCCCCTTGTCCTATGTACTGAGCAAGCGCAGTACAGGGCGGACACTATCCGACGAGGGACAGAATTCGACACATCACCGGCCTTACCCAGCCATTGTTTTATTTTTGAACCAGTGTTGGCTACCTCGTCCTCCTCCACCGCCGCTTCCCCCTACACAGCCACATCCACCACCACCTCAACCTCCTACTCCATATGGACCTCGTCCTCCTAGGTCAAGATTATAATTTTTATTTTATTTTTTTGTAGCGCACAGATCCTTTCCCCCTTACCTGCCTTTATGTTGTTGGCTCCTCGCAGGAGGGAGAAAGGCGCACCGCACTACCAGCCCGTACCCTCTTGTATAAAGAGGTTGAGCGGTGTACTTGACGGGCAGTGTCCACAGCCGTAGTCAAAACTCCTCCAGAGGATGATTCTCACCTCCACTGTAGGTAGAGGCAAGTCCTTGAATTCCCAGTAAAGTCAATGTCCACACCAGCTGAACTGTACTCGGATAGAAAAGGTTAGAGCACAGAAACAGGACAGCTTAAGGTGTGGAGGAGGTCCAGGCACAAACGTAGCACATTCACTTCACTACTTAGGTTTCTCAAACAGTTTTAGGCGCATGATCTCTGCCACAGACCGTGACCCCACTGGACATCAGCCTCCAGGCCAAAGGTGCCTGGGGCTCGGACCCCGATCAGGAGGAGTCTGCCCCTTTTGTACCCTCTCCCGGCATGCACAGCAGGTTCCCCGCCCCGCTGTACTACTTCCAAGAGGGGACACAAAAGGCACAGCACTGTATCGGCGGTTCAACCCTAGCCTACCATGGCAGTGCCACCTGTAGGCCGCAGGGAACTGCACACCAATACTGTCCCCCGAGGACAAAATGGTCCATGAATCCTACAGAATTAGGATGTTTGAGCCTATTTGCCACTTAAACACTTCCCTTAAATTTAGCACCCCGCTACATTTTTATTTCAAAGTATTTTATTTTCCCAGTAGCTTATCCATTAAATTGAATAATATATTCCAGAAAGGGCATATTCTGGGGCATTCCCAACATATGTGTGGCATCGTGACGTTGAGTTTTTGAGGTTCTTAATGACTTCCTGTACCTCTTCTGCTGAAAAGGGGGAATCCAGCATATTTTTTTATTTTTTTATTTTTTTTATGTTATTTTAAGTTATTTCCCTATCCACATTTGTTTGCAGAGCACTTGCCATGCTCTTAACAACATTTTTCTGCCATTTGCAACCCTCTAGCCCTTTCCATTACTTTTTTAGAGCCTTTTTAGTCCTCAGAAGTTCGGGTCCCCATTGACTTCAATGGGGTTCGGGTTCGGGGTAAAGATCGGGTCAAGTTCGGTCCCGAACTCGAAATTTTTTCCGAAGTTCGGCCGAACCCGTCGAACCCGAACATCCAGGTGTCTGCTCAACTCTAGTCTTGACCTTAGGGACGTCCCCAAGCAGTGTAAAAAAAACAAGGGGTGGGAAGAGCAAGCAAACAACCTCCACCCAAAACAACCAGAGCTCCTCAACGGAGGAGTTGCAACCTTAAACAGCCGCCTGCAAAACCTTGCGGCCGAAGCACGCATCCGAAGATGCACTCACATCAACCTTGTGAAATTTTATGAAAGTGTGAACGGACGACCAAGTAGCCGCCTTACACACCTGGGAAACGGACGCCTGATGTCGGAAAGCCCAGGAGGCACCAATTGCCCTGGTCGAATGCGCCGTGACAGGAAAAGGGAGGCGCCCGCCCTTTTTGGGCATAAGCCTGAACCACGATCTGTCTGATCCACCGAGAAATGGTGGCCGACGAGACCGCGAGGCCCTTCTTTGGACCAACCACCGACACAAACAGTGAGTCTGACCTCCGAAAAGGAGCCGTAGCAGACAGATACACCCACAGAGCCCGGACCAGGTCCAAAGAATGCAAAGCAACCTCTTTTGGATGCGACGGCCGAGGACGTAAGGATGGAAGTACAATGTCCTCCTTAAGATGAAAGGCCGAAACAACCTTAGGAAGAAACGAAAGCTGCGGTCGTAGCACTGCCTTATCCTTGTGGAGGATCAAGTAGGGAGACTTGCAAGACAAGGCTGCCAACTCAGAAACCCTCCTGACAGATGTAGGAGGGATCTCTCAAATATTTTCAAACGGCAGTTTCTGAAGTACCGAGAGCACCAGATTTAAATCCCACGGAGGCAGCGGTGGGCGAACCGGAGGGGCCACATGTCGAACCCCTTGCACAAACGTACTCACCAATGAATGAGTCACCAAAGGACATTGAAAAAAGACAGCCAAGGCTGATATCTGTCTCTTAATGGTGCTTAGGGCGAGTTTCTGATACACTCCTCGCTGCAAAAACAGCAGGATCCTGGAAACCGAATAAGTGTGCGGACGTCACCCCAACTCTTCACACATAGAGATGTAGGCCTTCCATGTACAATGATAAATCTTCCGAGAGTATGACTTTCACGCCCTCAGCATAGTAGAGATAACCGAGTCCGACAGACCTCGGTCCCTTAGCACCTAACTCTCAACAGCCATGCCGTTAAAGCCAGCGACTGTAAAGCAGGATGAAGTATAGGACCTTGCGAGAGAAGGTCCTCTCGCAACAGCAGCCGCCAAGGAACATCCGCCACCAGTCATACTAAGTCGGCATACCAGGGACGCCGAGCCCAATCTGGGGCAATTAGAATCACCGGAATCCCTTCGGTCTCCACTCTGCGAAGCAGACAAGGGAGAAGTTTTAGTGGGGGAAAGGCATAAATGAGCCGATAATGCCCCCACAGAGCGACCAACTCGTCTGTCGTGTCCGCCCAGGGATCCTTGGACCTGGCCACAAACCTCAGTACTTTTTGATTGAGCCGATAAGCCAGGAGATCCACATCTGGCGTGCCCCATCTCAGGCATAGGAGCCGAAATACATCCGGATGAAGCGACCATTCCCCTTGGTTCAGCATTTGACGACTTAGGTAGTCCGCTTGTCAGTTTTCTACACCCGGAATGTACACGGCCGAGAAAGCCGACACGCACCGCTCTGCCCACCGCAGGATGTGAGCGACCTCCAATGCTGCAGCCGAGCTCCTTGTTCATCCTTGATGATTGACATATGCCACTGCCGTGGCGTTGTCCTACTGTTTCCTGACTGGGCGACTCTGCAGCCTCTGTGACCAAGTGGAGAGGCACCGCTTGTTCGCCCGAAGTTCCAGCACATTGATCGGCAGGCGGGATTCTTCCTGCGTCCAGCGACCCTGTGTCGACTGTACGCCCCAAACTCCCCCCAACTGGTCAGGCTGGCGTCCGTTGTGATCACCGTCCAGTGAAAAGGAAGGAACGACTTGCCGGCCTGAAGGGCCGGAGACCTCCGCCACCAGATCAGGGATTCCCTGACTAGGCGGCTCACCCGGATCTGACAATCCAGAGACAACAGCGATTTGTTCCATTTGGTCAGGATCTCCTTTTGCAAGACTCGAGTGTGGAATTGAGCATACGGTACCGCCTCGAAGGAGGCTACCATGAGACCCAGGACTCGCATGCAAAAGCGCAGCGACGACCACCTGCGGGACGCCAACAGCTTCACCGCAGCCTGAAGAGTCTGCAGCTTGTCCGAAGGGAGAAAAACTCTCGCCTCTGAGGAGTCCAGAATCAAGCCCAGGTACTCCAGGCGCTGAGTCGGCACCAACACTGACTTCTGGAGATTCAGTACCCAACCAAACTCCCGAAGAGTCTGACTGGCAATCGCCACATCCTCCCTTAATTCTGAGGCGGAAGCTGCTCTCAGAAGGAGGTCGTCCAGGTAGCCCACAATTGCGATCCTTCGTTGCCTCAGCAAGGCTAGAATCAGGGCAAGCACCTTGGTGAAAACCCTTGGTGCGGACGCCAGGCCAAAGGGAATAGCTACAAATTGGTAGTGCTCGTCCCTGACCGCAAACCGCAGAAACCTCTGATGCCTGACGCATATGGGAACATCCAAGTATGCGTCCTTGATGTCCAAGAACGCCAGAAAATCTTCCGGATGGAGTGCAGTGACCACAGAACGAACTGATTCCATCCTAAACCTTTGTACTTTTACAAAGATGTTGAGGGCCTTGAGATCCAGGATTGGACGAACCCCTTCCTTCTTTGGGACTATAAACAGATTGGAGTAGAATCCCTGAAACCTTTCTTGCGACGGCACACCCTGCGCATCAGCAGGTCCTGCACTGCCCCAAGCAGGGCGTCCCGACGAGCCAGAAGAAGATGAAGGTTTGAGGGAAAAAATCTGTTTGGTGGACAAGAAAGAAACTCTATCTTGTACCCTAATAAAACCACTTCGCAGACCCACCGGTCGGAAAGTAGGGAGTCCCACCGAGCTGCAAACTCTCGAAGGCAACCACCCACCTGTGAGTGGGGTGGGGGCAGACCTTCATGCTGTTGCAGATTTGTTTGCAGGCTTGTTTGGCTTGTGAAACCAGGGACGCTTTTGTCCCTCAGCGGGCACCTTGTCGCCCTGGGAGCGCTTACCTGCGGGTACGGGCGGACGAAAAAAACGCTTCTGAGCGGAAAAGGAGAGCCCTGGTCTACGGCGTGGCTCCTTACCTTTCCTGGATTGTGGGAGCAGCGTGCTCTTACCCCCACTAACATTCTTAATAATGTCATCCAGCGAGGCTCCAAATAGCCTCTCTCCCTGGAAGGGCAAATCCGCCAGAGCCTTCTTAGATGTCTGGTCCGCAGACCAGCATTTCAGCCAAATCAGGCGCCGTAGCACCACAGCAGATACTGAGGCTCTAGAAAGCAAGGGAGCTGTATCTAAGGCCGCATCGCAGACATACTTAAGGCCATGCACCAACTGGTCTGCCAGTTCCACACAGACCGGGGAAGCCTGTTGCTTTTCCAACTCATGATGCAACAATTTTGCCCATTCAGTAAGCGTCTGTGACACAAGGGCCGTGGCCAATACTGGCAGCAATGCTGACCCCACCACCGTGAACATGGACCGGGCCACCGCCTCAGCCCTCCTGTCTGCAGGGTCCTTAAAAGCAGGGGTACCCTCCACCGGAATCGTGGTTACCTTATTCAACTTGGATACCGGGGGGTCCACAATCGAGGGAGATGTCCATTTTTTCAGGAAACTCTTCTCAAAGGGGTAACGGACCGCCATACGTTTTGGGACCGAAAAAGCCCGCTGCGGCCATTCCCATTCTTTGTAGATAAACTTATCAAAATAAGTTAGGTAGGGAAACACCTTAGCCGTGCGGGCCGGCTTGTGGGATCCAAAAGGGACCGACACCTCAGTAGATGCCCCCGTCGTATCCTCCATCTTCAGGGTAACCCACTCTGCTGTGATAAGTGCTTCAACAAGCGCCTTTTCCTGCGCTGACCCGGACACGGAGTCATTCTCACTGTCCGAATGGTCCTGGTCTGCATCCTCTGACACGTCAGAACAGGGGCTGTGTCTGAATCAGAGCTTTTACCAGAATATGGTAGGGGAGGGGGCGTTTTTTATTCCCCTTGCGCCCACACACCGCTTCTACCCTGGCAACGAAAGACTCCAGGACCGCCGTCAAAGCGTCCATAGGCACCGCAGGTGCAGAGGAAATGGTTGCCAAAACAGGGATGTCTGGGGAGGAAGCGCCAGCTTCTGACGCCATGCTGACCCACACTCGCCTGACACCCGTAGGGACCGAAGGCAAGTCACACAAAAAGTCCACCCTCCTAGCTGCCACAGACTGAGGGGCCCCCCGCAGGACTCACCACCCTGACCCAGGTACTGCGCTATGCTGTGCCGCTGTCAGCTCTCCCCCCGCCAGTCATGAGGTGTTCTGTGAAATTTGCCCCGTTCCAGACTAGTTCCACAGCGCTGGAGGCCAAAACAAGCTGGCAGGCTACAAGAAAATGGCCGCCGGCCACCTCAGTAAACGCCTGAGGGCGCCGGCAAAATGGCCGCCGAACTAACCAGGCTGTAGGCTACAGAAAAATGACCGCGACCACCGCAAAATGGCGTGGCGGCCTCCCACACAGTTTTTACCTCACTAAACACCCTATTATGGCCCAAATTGAAGGGACAAAGCAAGCGGACCACCAACCCCCAGCGCAACCCCCTGCCAGGACTCGGAGCCCCCCCCGGAGGACCCCCCGGCAAGGTATGTCACACCGTGGCCCATAACATGAGGCAGAGGGAAAGGACAGGGAGAGAGGGAGAGTGAGAGACCCCCTAGTCGACCTCCCAGGGAATGCCCAGCTGCTCCATCCTGCCGAGACAGGTGGAACCATACTTATCCCTCCTGTGGGAACTGCTGGACGCATTCCACTGATAGTCCCATCACCCGAGCTGTACAGGGTGGCTGTCGGCCACGGCACACTGTGACACGGACAGCAGTAGCCTGGTCATATGTGTGCCCCGGAGCATATAGCTCACCGGCCATCCCTGGACCAACGGGGCATGTCGTGGCCGACCTATCGCGTAGCTACGGTCTGCTCACGCTCGATGGCTGGGCTGGGGAGACTACCAGGATCTATATTATCCAGCCTGTCACCCAGCCCGGCTGTTGATAGTAGATCACAGGAACCAAAAAGAAAGAAAAAAGAAAAAAATTCCCAGGACCAATGGTCCCCACCGGGAGCCAGGTCCTTCTCCTACACTAGGCAGAAAAAAACTGAGCTGCTGGATGCAGTGTGAGGGGTTATAGCCGGTAGGACCGCCCCCTGGGCGGTACTGTGCAAGTTTGCTGTTTGTAACATGTTCTGCCTAGTCCTCTCCTGAAGGTGGCGATATAACCCTAAGGTCAAGACTAAAGTGCTGTGTCCGTCAATGAACGAATGAGAAAATAAATTTTGCAACACAAAATGTAAACCATGGAAACACACCGAACAGCCATAACTTTACGACAACCCACCTAGTATTAATTAGGTCCCCCTTTTGCCACCAAAACAGCTTTGACCCATCACGGCATGGAAACCACTTGACCCTTGAAGGTATGCTGTGTTATCTGGCACCAAGCTGTCAGTAGCAGAATCCTTTAAGTCCCTTAAGTTGAGAAGTAGGGCCTCAATGGAACACACTTATTTAGTCAACATCTTGAACATGTTGTTATGTTCCTCAAACCAATTTTTGCACTTTATAGTACTGAACGAGGCCACTGCCATCAGGCAATACACATTCCATAAAGCGGTGAACTTGGCCAGCAACAATGGGTACGTGCCAAATAATGTCCACAACAATAGCAAGATCCTAGATTTCGCAGCGGAACATTGTCCAAAGCATTGGATTGAGATCTGGAGATTTTGCAGGCCGTCAACACCTTGAACATGTTATGTTCCTCAAACCATTCTTGAACTATTTCTGCACTTTATCCTACTGAATGAGGCCACTGCTATCAGGTAATACCCATTCCAGGAAGCAGTGCACTTGGTCAGCAACAATGGGTATGTGCCAAAGTAATGTCCACATAAATGGCAAGACTCTTCGCAGCAGAACATTGTCAAAGCATCACATGCCTTCGCCAGCTTGTCTTCTTCCCATATTGCATCCTTGTACTATCACTTCCCCAGGTAAGCAATGCACACCCACACGGCCATCTACATGATGTAAAAGAAAATGAGATTCATCAGACCAGGCCACCTTCTTCCATTATAAGAACAATCAAGGGACACGGGAAAAGGGAAAAGGAGAGGGAGTGCCATGAGGTTACCCCCCCCCCCCAAAGGGCAAGAGTTGCATATGGAGAATCAACAACGGTATAGTGTATAAATAGCTTTACTTTATTGTAAACAAAAATTTACAGAAAAATTAGATGGACACAATGGCCTGTCCCTCCATTGGAGTTGCGGAGGTACCCTGTCCATTTGGGCAAATCGGTTTAAGTGCAATAGTGACTTCACTGGTATGAGATCCATCTTTTATGGTAGTTCTACCTTCTTCCATTGCTCCGGTTGGTCCAGTTCTAATGTGCATTGCAGGTGCTTTTGGCTGTGGACACAGTTAGCATGGGTACCCTGACTATTTAGCAGCTACACAGCCCCATACACAACAAACTGCAAAGCCCATCTTTTCTGCTTTCAACACATCGGCTTCATGGACAACGTGTTTACTTGCTTCCCAATATAACTCACTGACTTTCAGATGCCATTGTAACGAGATAGTCTATGTTATTATGGCTGATCGGTGTATACTAACAAAAGCACAAGGTTCCTTTTAATGTACAGGGCCTGGGAGTTTTTCCATTGCAGAAGGATTGCTTTTCTCGCATAGAAGATGAACAAGAAAAGTAATATCCTTGAAAGGATACATGGAGTATAAAAACTTTTCATTGCAAATAAACATATACAGTATGTGTAGACAACATGAAATTGTGAGGCACAGTCTGGAGACACAAAGACTTGAATGCAGGATAGTTTGTGTTTCATGGGTCACATCAGAAGCATTTAGCAATATTTAACATGACTGTTTTGCAAGGATCATGTCTCATGTGGTGTATAATATAGTTACAGTATAAAGGATTGGGGTGTCAAATCTTGGGAGCATATTACTGTGTGTAGAATGTTTCTCTAACCATTTTTCAGATGAGTTATTTCCCTGTCTTGACCAACAGGGTGAGAACATTTCAGTTGAAAAATTTGGCTGCATTTGTAAGAAACTAATAACGGAAGTTTTAAAAAAAAAAATTGTCTGACAGGGTCTGACCGGTAGAGGACTGCTGATGGTCTACAGATAAATATGCAGTATATGTGTTACAATCTGACTGTGCAATCTTTAACCACTTAAGCCCCGGACCAATACGCAGCATAAAGACCAGGCCCCTTTTTGCGATTCAGCACTGCGTCATTTTAACTGACAATTGCGCGGTCGTGCGATGTGGCTCTCAAACAAATTTAACGTCTTTTTTTTTTCCACAAATAGAGCTTTCTTTTGGTGGTATTTGATCACCTCTGCGGTTTTTATTTTTTGCGCTATAAACAAAAATAGAGCGACAATTTTGAAAAAAATGCAATATTTTTTACTTTTTGCTATAATAAATATCCCCAAAAAATATATAATTTTATTTTTTTCCCAGTTTAGGCCAATACGTATTCTTCTACATATTTTTGGTAAAAAAAATTGCAATCAGCGTTTACTGATTGGTTTGTGCAAAAATTATAGCGTCTACAAAATAGGTGATAGTTTTATGGCATTTTTATAATTATTTTTTTTTAATAGTAATGGCGGCGATCAGCGATTTTTTTCGTGACTGCGACATTATGGCGGACACATCGGACACTTTTGACACATTTTTGGGACCATTGTCACTTTTACAGCGATCAGTGCAACAAAAATGCACTGGTTACTGTAAAAATGACACTGGCAGTAAAGGGGTTAACCACTAGGGGCGCTGAAGGGGTTAAGTGTGCCTAGGGGCGTGTTTCTAACTGAGGGGGGGCGTGGCTATGAGTGACACATCACCGATCTCCGCTCTGATTACACAGAGCGGAGCTCGGTGACAGTGTCAGTAGGCGAGCGGGGAGATGTTGTGTTTACACTAACATCTCCCCGCTCCATCCCTCCGTGAAACTATCGCGGGGATCCCTGCGGCGATCGAGTCCGCGGGACCCGCGGTCCGACTCACGGGGATGACTGCAGGGTCGGCAGCGTGCCGCTGGCAGTTAAAGTAAGTGCCATTCTGCCGACGTATATATACCGACGTATATATGGCGTGAGCGGTCCTTAAGTGGTTAATGTAGATGTACATTCTACCTAGATGACATTTAGTTGGCTAAAGCAGTGTGTATTTTAAACAGCTGTTAATAATCTGTTTGCCCACCAAAATGTATAATTGTATACATCAATTTATGTATCTAGCCTAGGTTTACATACACTATGTTGTCAAAAGTATTGTGACAGCTGCCTTTACACCAAGGGTGCCCAACCGCTGGCCCGCGGCGCCTTCCTAAGTGGCCCGCCATGTCTTTCTCTGAGATAGCGGGTCGGCAAGCCCAGATCGCGGTTTCCTGACCCGCCATCTCTGAGGTTTAGTGCGAAGAATGGGGTCATGTGCGGCGGCTGCGGCGGGGCTGGCCTATCCGTGATCGCGGCGCGGCTGTCCTATCCGTGATCGCGGCGCGGCTGGCCTATCCGTGATCGCGTGGGGCTAGCCTATCTGTGATAGCGGTGGGGCCAGCCTATTGGTGATAGCGGTGGAGCTGGCCTATCCGTGATCGCGGTGGGGCTGGCCTATCCGTGATCGCGGTGGGGCTGGCCTATCCATGATCACGGCCAGGCTGGCCTATCCGTGATCGCGGCCAAGCTGGCCTATCCGCGATCGCGCTTGCTCCTGGAGTCCTGCCTCCGCCTCCACCGCATTGCGAACACCGCTGCCTTCACCTCCTCCAGGCTTCCCCTCTCCCCTGGACTGATGGAAGATACAAGTTGCAGGTGAGGGAGTGGATACGGTCTTGGGAGAGAGGGAGCAGCTAACCAGAGTTAGAGTCAGTATAAATAAATAAAAAACACGTCTGGTGTCAGTATAAGTGTAGTGTTGTGTAGTAGTCAGTGTAATTGTCAGTGCAGTGAAATGGACAGTGTAGTGGTCAGTGCAGTGAGGTGGACAGTGCAGTGGACAGTGTAGTGTAGTGGTCAGTGTAATTGTCAGTGCAATGAAGTGTAGTGTAGTGGTCAGTGTAGTAGTCAGTGTAGTGGTCAGTGCAGTGAGGTGGACAGTGTAGTGGTCAGTGCAGTGGACAGTGTAGTGTAGTGGTCAGTGTAGTGGATAGTGTAGTGGTCTGTGTAGTGTAGTGGTCAGTGTAGTGGTCAGTGCAGTGAGGTGGACAGTGCAGTGGACAGTGTAGTGTAGTGGTCAGTGTAGTGGTCAGTGTAGTGGTCTGTGTAGTGTAGTGGTCTGTGTAGTGTTGTGGTCAGTGCAGTGGTCAGTGCAGTGTAGTGGTCAGTGCAGTGTAGTGTAGTGGTCTGTGTAGTGTAGTGGTCTGTGTAGTGTAGTGGTCAGTGTAGTGAAGTGGTCAGTGTAGTGAAGTGGTCAGTGCAGTGAAGTGGACAGTGTAGTGGTCAGTGCAGTGTAGGTGACAGTGTACTGTAGTGGTCAGTGTAGTGTAGTGTATTGGTCACTCTAGTGTAGTGGGTAGTGTAGTGGTCAGTGCAGTGGACAGTGCAGTGGTCAGTGCAGTGTAGGTGACAGTGTAGTGGTCAGTGTAGTGTAGTGTAGTGGTCAGTGTAGTGGTCAGGATAGTGGACAGGTAGGTCAGTGTAGTGGCAAGTATAGGAAGCAGGTAGGTTAGTGTGGTGGTCAGTGTAGGTATAGGTGTAGGTATCAGGTAGGTCAGTGTAGGGGTCAAGTTGGTCAGTGTAGAAATCAGGTAGGTTAGTGCAGTGGTCAGGTAGGTCAGTGTAGTAGTCAGGTAGGTTAGTGTAGTGGTCAGTGTGGGAATCAGGCTGGTCAGTACTATTGTAGGAAGGGAAGGGACTCAGGGAGTGCTAAAAGTCCACAGGTTAGGGGGCGCAAATTACTTGCCTTGCCCCGGGCGCTGACAACCCACACTACGCCACTGATGCTCACTGTGGCCCACGACCGGTTACCAAGTCAATAAAGTGGCCCTCGCTCCTCAAAAGGTTGGGCACCCCTGCTTTACACGCACATGAACTTTAATGGCATCTTAGTCAATAGAGTTCAATATTGAGTTAGCCAACCCTTTGTAGCTATAGCAGCTTCAACTCTTTTGGGAAGGCTGTCTATAAGGTTAGGAGTGTGTCTATGGGAATGTTTGACCATTCTTCCAGAAGTGCATCTGTGAGGTCAGGCACTGATGCAGAGGCGAATCCAGGGGGGGGGGCAACAGGGCAATTGCCCCCCCCCCGAGACCATCTGTCACACTCACTTTCTTGCTCTGTTTTTTTTTGCGCTTGATCTTCCGGACTTTGGGGACCCATTACCGGCAGACATGTAGCCCCATGTCTCCTCTACAAGTGTGCAAAGTTTGGTGTCTGGGGGACCTATGGCCGGGGAGCACTGATTTTTTAAAGCCGGGCACCCCTTCCATAGACTCCAATGTTAAACGGTCATTTCCCTGGTGACTTTGCGGACTCGGTACCGGCCGGTCGTAGGTCCCCTGGACCCCAAACTTGGTGTCTGGGAAACCTACGGCCGGGGAGAACCGATTTTTCAAAGCCGGCCACTCCTTCCATAGACTCCCATGTTAAACATCAGTCTAGTCATGGGCACAGTGAAGCATGGGCACAGTGAGGCAAAGTGAGGCACAGTGAGGCATGCAGATGGACACCCTAGGCTTATACTCGAGTCAATACGTTTTCCCAGTTTTTTGGGGTAAAATTAGGTGCCTCGGCTTATATTCGGGTCGGCTTATACTCGAGTATATACAGTACTTGTTCTGCGGCTTCCGCTGCCTCTCTGAGTCTCTCTCTCAGTTTCTCACATCAGCCGATCAGCGGTGCCAAGAGAGAGACTCGTCTAATGTAGTTACGCGGCGCACTGACACGATACCAGGAGCGGAGGAGGAGGTGGGTGGAGCCTCTTCCCTGCACTCGTTGCTAACACCTGGGCTGCTTGGCATCTAGCAACGAGTGACGTCAGTGAGTCACGTCGGGCCGCTCTTCGGGCAGGTGCGATAGCGTTCGGCTCCACAGACGGGTAAGAAAGCGGGCGGCTCCGCTTGCGGCGCGGTTTGTGGGCGGGCGGCGTGGTTCGTGGGCAGACCGTGCTGCTCAGTGTGTTGGCAGCGCAGGTGAGAGTGAGAGAGCAGGCTCAGTGTGGCAGCTGGCCAATCAGCTAGCCGGGAGCGGGGGAACAGAGAGATGAGATCATCTCTCACCGCCCGTGCCTGCCCTGCATTCCTGCAGTGACTTCCGCCCTCACTGTGCAGGCAGCAGAGAGATTACATTATCTCTCTGCTCCCTGACTCTGGGAGTCTGGGACACAGCAAGAGACAACCAAAACTACACCTTAGCAGGCAAGTTAGTGACAATCCGCAAATTGTGTCAGGTGACGTGGCAATTGACAATCTGCATCTGGTGGCAGGCAAGTGACAATCAGCAAGGTGTGGCAGGTGACGTGGCAAGTGACAATCCGCAAGGTGTGGCAAGTGACAATCCACAGGTGACGTGGCAAGTGACAATCCGCAACGTGTGGCAAGGGACACGCTCAGGGCTCCCACTAATTACAGGTGACACACTCGGTGCTCCCACTGATTCTGCATTGAACTATTTAATTTTATATTACAATGTAAAAATAGAAATAATGCGCTTCAATCATCCTGACACCATAACAAACATGGTGCCGGGATGATTGAAGCACCGACACCAGCCATTTCCCCGATAATTTTCCCACAAAAAAAACATATTTTTTGGCAGTGCCCCTCCCGAGAAAAGACTCTGGATCCGCCCCTGCACTGATGTTGGATGTTCACTGGGTGATTGCACTACAATGGCGTTCCCTGAGGGTCCCATGGGATCAGGCAAAGGCTGTGAATACTTATGTACATGTGATTTTTCTTGTTTTTTTATTTTTAATAAATTTGAAAAGATGTCAAACAAACTTCTTTCACATAATCATTATAGGGTATTGTTTGTAGAATTTTAAGGAAAATAATTAATTTGACTCCTTTTTGGAATATGGCTGTCACATAACAAAATGTGGAAAAAGTTAAGTGCTGTGAATACTCTCTGGATGCACTGTAATGTATACAGGTATAATCAGTGGCAGCCGGTCCATACAGGGCGAAGGGGTGCCCCCCCCCTATCAATACGTCCGGCTCCTAATCTACACATGGGACGCGGGACGCATGAATTCCAATGTTTTTTTTTAAGCACATGATTAGAGCCTGAGACTCTAATTGGCTTAAAAAAGGATGGGCTCGGGATGCAGAGCTCACCCACTTGTGTGACAATGGCAAATTAATAATTGCTATTGTCTTCCTGCTTCTCCTCCAGGCCAATCAGGAAGCAGGAGGAGCACGATTGGCTGAGAGGAGAATTGTATTGACAGGTGCCGGGGGCGGGAAGGATGTACGTATGGAGATTTATAAGATGGCCGCCGTCATCGGCTCTGCATCCATCATCTCTGCATCGCAGCCATGAGCCCACGTGAGTACCACCCACCAGGGGGAGGGTCAGGTTGTCTGTTTGCCTTCCAAGCGGGGATTGGGTGACTTGCCATGTGGACCAGACTGATAAGATATGGTGGGCTGGTGGCCCTATGTGAGGATACTTTATCATTTAGACATCATTCAAAAGGGGAACCTGCAGTAAGTGACTTGCTTTCTGGCCATACCAGAGATAACGCTGGAGGACATGGGATGGACAAGGGATCCCTTTAAACACGAACACATATGAATTTCACAGGTTCTGAGGCAAATTTATTGCAGATGAGGCACAGAGTGAGTTTATTTAACAGCTTAATCAGCCACAGAGTGTAATTAATATGTATTTGGGTTTAAAGGGATGAGGTGGCAACCCTACATGGAATGGAGGACATGGGACTTGAGGAGGAGGACATGGGATGGAGGATATAGAAAGTTGTAAGAGTGTTAAAATAAACGTGGGTGCACTGAAGGACTCGGTGGGATGGACAGTGGGTGGATTTGGTGGGACATCCAGTGGGTGGATTTGGTGGGACGGCCAGTGGGTGGATTTGGTGGGACGGCCAGTGGGTGGGCCCTGGGGAATGATGGGGGTCAGGCCTGTTGGGGGGGCCCAGGCCTAAAGCTATGTAAGATATGTAAAATTTCTGATGGCTGCCCTGCCCTGCAGATAGATAGATAGATAGTTTATATTTATAATATATAAAAATACAAACACATTATATAAACAACATATAAACACATGTATATACATGTATAATGCTGTTTAAATACCCAATTAACGATCAATAGGTGTTATAAATAATTGAATAGGTATTTTCTTAAGTCTTTAATTACACTGCGAAGCAATGAAAATTGCATTAAACAGACCAGCCATTAATATTTATAATGTTAAGCATGCCTGTTACTTGCTTTCACTTATTCATTTACAATGAACGACTTCTACAGTCTGGACATAAATCCAATACCGGACCTACAGTAATCCACTAAGAAAAACTCAAACAATCAGAAAAACACACATAGGCCTTTATGTTGAGGCATATGAAAATGAGTGAGGATGATTTTGGAAGTGACCAGTGTTTATTCTCCTTAAACCTAAACCCAGCTATTTACACTACCCCTATACCTAATAGCCAAACAAAAATCATATTGGGACTAAATTACTTACCGTATATACTCGAGTATAAGCTGAGTTTTTCAGCCATTTTTTTTGGGCTGAAAGTGACCCACTTGGCTTATACTCGAGTCAGTGTACCGTGACATGCAGATTCAGACGGCGGCCGGGCAGTGTTAAAAAGCTGCGCTCCTCCTGGTCCTGTTCCGTAAGAGCCTGTGACATACAGATTCAGACGGGGGCCGTGCAGTGTTAAAAAGTCGCTCTTCTCCTTGTCCTGTTTCGTGATAGGTGGAACACTCAGTTTCCCTGCAGGCACTGTGTTCAGTGTTCCGCCTATCACGGACGCCCTCTCATCCTCTCATCTATCACGGCGTCCGTGATAGGCGGAACACTGAACACAGTGCCTGCTGGGAAACTGAGTGTTCCACCTATCACAGAACAGGACAAGGAGGAGCGCAACTTTTTAACACTGTCCGGCCACCGTCTGAATCTGCATGTCACGGGCTCAGTTACAAGGCAAAGTGATTCTGCAATGGGCACGGTGAGGTCTGGCTGCAATGGGCACGGTGAGGTCTGGCTGCAATGGGCACAGTGAGGCGTGCAAATGGGCATTGTTGACCCTCTTTTCCGCTTACAGTAGCTGCTTCATTCTCACCCCCCTAGGCTTATACTCGAGTCAATACGTTTTCCCAGTTTTTTGTGGTAAACGTAGGTGCCTCGGCTTATATTCGGGTCAGCTTATACTCGAGTATATACGGTAGCTCAAATTACTTAGCTCAAGCAAACATCCCTAAACTATACTGAAAAAAAAAAGAGAAAACGGTACATTCAAGAATTTATAGATTTTTCTATACGTATAGGGAAATACATATTTTTATATATATATATATGTAGCGCTACCCCCAGTTAAGAGAGCCGCTGGATTTGTTTTGGGACCTGTGTACAGCACTGCCAACCCCCGGCAATCTACTCAACCCACTCTGGCACAGCTAGTCTAGGGATTGTTCTCTTATCACAATCTAACAGTTTATGCACATAATCTATTTGTATTGCAAGGGTAACCTCTTTGCATAAAGACAACACACTGATAGCAACAGATAAATTATAAAGTTTCTTTACTTTGGGTAAAAGCCATAAGGTTAACACATAACATATATTTGTCTGCCGAGCCCTGCAGCAGAAAATATAACGCAGGCGGTTACCCGCCAAGTACAGCTATCTCTAACTATGCGCCCTTATGGCGCAGCAACCAAAGTTCTAACTACAGATCAGGCCTGACCCAGATCTAAACTCAGTCTCTAGAAGAACAATTTCTTCTCATGCAACTTGACTGGTGGTGCACAACAGGAATGGTAATTTGTAATCCAAAGGGTGGGAAAATAAAAAGGAGAATGAACCCCTCACAGGAGACTAGTCAACTCAGTTCCGCCACTAGTCTCTTGTGGGACAGTAAAATAGAACCCAGAGGGCCAAGGCAGTCTCTAGGCCGAATCAAAGTACAGTCTATATGAATGAGCAGGTGCTCGCTCACCACTCCGACTGATGTCCAAACTCGACAAAGTCCGCAGTGGGGTGGAAGGCTCTCTGGAAGTTGTGCAAGGCCCTGGCTTCCGGCCCTGCACTGCAGCAGATCCGCACAGGAAGACCTGTTGATTGCAGCGCGGTGTCCAAAGAGGCCGAGCTCAGCCTCGCCCTCTTCTTATATAGCCCCTCCCATGAGTCTCTGCGGTGGCTAAATGCACCCTGGGTGTTGAACTGGGTTCTGGGTAACGTAGACCCGGGGCCTTAAAGGAGACCCTGCTACATATATATATAAATATATATATATATATATATACCTCTGAACCTTTGCCCAAAATTCTCTCCCTAGAATTATAAATTCTGAATGTACTGTATATATAGTGTTTTGATAATAATTCTTACAGAAGAATTTGGGTTTCTATGTCCCTGTCTGTCAGAGTTTCAATGGACTCATTAGTCAGAGCAGCCACATAACCACGCTAACCAATGGGAAACGCATCGGAGGCCTTTTCTTTCGGTAAGATGTCCCAGAAGAAAGAAGTGCTTCTCACGTGGTTGCACTGAGCAATGATTCGTTGCTATTGCTGGCATTGTAATGGATACTCACTCCTGTGTATTAAAGTGTATGGTGTGCAGGCTGCTAGCATGGGGCATCACATGGAGCATGGTAAGGCAAGTGACTACAATCTGCATCAGTGGTGTATTCTGTTATCCAGGCAAGGGGTCAGGGCAGGCTGAAGTCAGAGAGATAATCCTTGTCCAGGCAAGGGGTCAAGCAGGGTCAAGCAGGCTGAGACAGATCAAAAGTGCAAATACAGGAGCCAGGTAGCAGATTGCTATCATAAGCCCAAAACCCTGTGGTTGTGATGCTCAAATGAGTGCCACAGTGTCACTGGACAATCATTGCAGGGAAGGTGGAAAAGGAAGGGCTAGGCTGCTGGCTAACATTGAGGATGCCTCCTGCTGCTGGCCAATTGAAGTGGAAGGGGCATAGATGATAGCACAGTTAAAGGGGTTTTAAATCCTCATGGTTTTTCACCTTAATGTATTCTATGCATTAAGGTGAAAAATCTTATGTAGTGCTGCAGCCCCCCATTTTACTTGCCTGAACGCTGTCATCCTCTGTCCAGCAATGAGCACACCATCTCTAGCCGGTATATTTTTATCTTTATTGGATATTTTATAACAGCGCAGCCATTGGCTCCCGCTGCTGTCGATCGAATCCATTGACCCAGTGCCAGGGGGCGGGGCCGAGTCTTGCATTCTGTGTGAATGGACACAGATGCAGGCCTCGGGAGCGCGCCCGCACGGGTGTCCACCAAGGAAAACGCTTCTCCAACGTGGACATTCCATATGGGGAGGAGCCACCAGCGCCACTGAGGGACCCCAGAACAGGAGGATCGGGGCCACTCTGTGCAAAACGAACTACACAGTGGAGGTAAGTATGACATGTTTGTTATTTTATAAAAAAAAGAAACGGGTATTTACAACCCCTTTAAGCCATAAACACATGTTGAATATTGGCCAGTATTAACAGGTTCATCATAAACCAGCGGGGAGATCGCTGTACTAAGAGCAGATAGTTAGTACAGCAAGCTCCTCTCGAGGTCCTAAGCCCACTTGGTTGAACAAAAAAAAAATGATAGTGTGTACCTGGCATTAGAAGAGAAGGAGACCGGGAGTGTGTCTTATGCTCCTAACAGTTTACTGTGTCTCCATTGAAGAGGAAATGAGGAGCAACGTGGACAGAATCCAACAGGGCTCTAACACTTTTTCTTCTATACTAAAAAAAAAAGCACCAGGTCCTGTGTGAGCCACATGTAGTTCTGTGCAGTGCAGTGCAGTTGCAGCTCATTTTTTTTAAATGGTCTAAAATGATCCCGCACCAGAAGTAGTGCATGCACTACTTTTGGAATCTCTCTGCAACAGCATCACATGGTGCTTCTGTAAACTGGTTCGGGCAAATGCACTGCATCTGGGGTGTCATCAGCGCCAGACTGGCCATAGGACACACTGGGATTTTGTCCGTTGGGCTGGGGCCGCATGTCCTAACAGGGCCGATACTACAGCCTGCCGCCATCTGCCAGCTTTCCCCAGAGCCTCCTCCTGGGCCACAGCAAGTTTGTGAGAATCATCTTCCCTGACCACATTAACTGAAGCAGGCTAAATATAACTAAATGACATAGAGAAACCGGTAGTTGTTATTATGTGTAAAAAAAAATGGGTTGCTCAGTCTAAGGCTAAGAACTTTTGCCTAAAATCACACCTGAACCGGACCCAAAGACCCACAGGACCCTTCTGCAATCCGGACCACGGCCATCCCGGACCTGTGTGAACCGGCTCTATTGAGAGCAGGTCACACTCGCCTGTCATGCGAATTGGATGCAGGGAAAGCCACATCCAATTTATATGTGAAGCCGGCCTAAAATTTCTCAGGCCTATTTTTTGTCCCAGTCTGGGCTTGAGTGTGTAAAAGTAATATTGACACCTGCTGCTCATTGCAACTGCAAGGTGTTTTGAAAGCGGTGCCAGAAACGTTCCCGGAACATGGGTTTCCCACATCGTGTTCTGGTGTGAATTGGCCCTTAATGCTGTGTGTGTCTCCACTTGGAAAGACGTTTCTCCCCTTCCTTACACATCCCAAGAGAGAGAAAATCTCCATGGCACGGTTACAAAAAATAGAAAACCTCCATATACAGAACCCGATACTCACAGTTGATAGAGGAAAAAGACAACCAACATCTTATATCAAGACATCGCTTGTATATCAAGTCAAATTTTATTAAAAAATGTTGCTTGTCTTGCAAAACGCTCTCAAACCAAGTTACTCTTAAACTAAGGTTTTACTGTATTTTAGTAAATATAAACTGTTAAATAACTTTTCTCATCAGCAGTATATAGCAGTCTTGTGACTTCTATTAGTGTCTGGTTAAAGCTTGTAGGAGGGGTTTTCATTCCCCCTGATTGTCCTATAAGGCTGCAGAACCCCTGACCCTCTGTCTGGACAGTGCTGATTGGCCCTGTGCTGATCACATGCACTCTCCCAAGAAAAAAACAACTCTCTAGCAATACACACCAAACTGAGCATGTGCAGAGTGCCTCCAATGCTCTGCTCTATCAAGAGATAGTTTGGAGACTGTGGAAGAAGGGGAGGATCAGAGGAGACAGGATTTAACAGCTTTTAACACAATTCAGAGAGTTCCTTAGGTTCCCCAGTGAGCATAACAAGCATCCTTTACTTCATATACAGACTGGGTAAAAAAAAAATGCGCTATTTCATAAAAAAACTAAAACTAAAGCTGCAACAATAAGTGCTATACAACACCAATAATTAATATAAGGAAAGAAAGTTGCGCTAAACATGAAATACATTTTATATGATGATATAAAAAGATGACCCTATTAGGGATATTATGTACGAACGTGAATCAAACAATGAATGAAGCGTGCATGATGAAAAAAATGTGGTTAAAATAAAAATAAATTAAACCACAGAAATGGCATCAATAAATAATTAAACTCTTAACTGTGATACTTGCAATGGTAACAACCATCAAGCAATAAGTTAAAAAATAAAAAAATTGATGAAGAGCACAACAGCTCTCCAAATAAACACTGTGAATAATGTGAATAACACACAAAAAAAACAATGTTAAAGTTCATAAATAAAATGCAATTAGATTCAGCGAAAGGGTCCTCCACCATGTTCAGTACAATCCGTGATGGATAAAACACCAAAGAAATAGTGATGGATAGAAGAGCCTTCACCGGTAAACACACTGCCGCTTACCGCAGGTAAATGATCCCTTATGACAGGGGATCCGAATACGCCTGTGGCTGAATCCCCAGCCAGGGGTATGTGGCAACAGCGTCCAACAGTGGGAATGGCATCCTGACCAGGAAGTAGCGACTCACAATGGGTGGACGTACGGTACCAGTTAGGCAATATACCAAAGGAAAAAAGGGAGACTAATAGTGTAAATCCTTACACATTTTAATCCGCATAATAAAAAAATGGACACTTACAATTTGACGAATAAAAACAAGCAAAAATAAGAGGGCCGGCTCACAATAAACAGCCCGTACAGACTCACTGTTGTGAGTTTAGTAACACTTTAATATCCAATTGTAGGTTGTGCATTTATGAGCAGTGGCAGAAACACCAAAAGAAACCTGGCTTCTTCTCCTTTTCCCCTTCCCTTTCTTTTTTCCCCTCTCTCTTTCCTTCTTTATGTTGGGTTTTCAATTTTTTTCACCTCTATCTCTGAATATTAGTAAAAATGTGTTGAATTGACAAGATTATTTTAACTACCTCCCTCCTGCCGTAATGTAAAAAGACGGATCCCCTCTCGTTCTGGGGGAACATCATATGACATCTCTCCCAGTGTCACCGCTCTTGCGCGCAATGTGGCAACCCTGATCTGGGTAAAGAGCCGATGACGCGGCTCTTTAACCATGTGACCGGCTGTGTCCAATCACAGTCAATCACATGTAAACACGGAAGTGACGTTTTTCATCTCTCCTCGCCTTACTCAGCGTGTGAGGTGAGGAGAGACGATCAGCGGCATCTCTTTATAGAATAAATGTGTTACCGGCGCCCTCATGACGCATTTGATGCGAAATGCATAGAGGCTGCGGGACCATTATCTGCTCATCACTTCCGGAACCATAATGAGGCTTGGGATGCAAGCCAGCATGTGAAGGAACCACAGGGGCACACGTGCGGAACCAGGCATATATATCTTCTATGTATAGCTGGATCAGCTCAGTGCCGGCTTCAAGGCACTTTTTCATGTGAGTGGATGGAATTTTTTAAATCTCAATAATTTTTTTATGATATACTACACCATGATAGTCTGTTATATGTTCCATGAGCGATCATAGAGCAAGATTTTCCACCAGTTTATTGGCAGGAACTGCGGACAAGTCTGAGAGACGGAGTGGTTATCCTTATGAACCAAAGGCGTATAATCTAGCCTATCTGGTGAGTGGCCATTCTACTTGGTGGTGGTGTAGGCACAAACACGGTGAAGGTGGAAGCACAGCAAGTCACCAGTGAAAAAAGCAATTATTCACATAGGACTCTTTGTGAATCTTTTATTGCAGCTATTTGGTCAGCGGCATCTCTTTGCAGCAGAGACTGTACAGGTAATCAGGGCACTGATCATCAATGTAGCCCCAGCAGAGCCCAACAGTGGCACCAATCAATGCCCATCAGTGATGTTAGTCAGTGCTGCCTTTCAGTGCCTGCTCATCAGTGCCGCCTATCAGTGCTTATCAGTGCTGCATATCAGTGCTTATTAGTGATGCATATCAGTGCCACCTATCAGTGCCCATCAGTGTGGAATATTAGTGCCTCTTCATCAGTGCCACCTAATCAGTGCCGCCTCATCAGTGCATATTATTGAAGGAGAAATATTGCTTATTTACAAAATTTACTAACAGAAACTAAGAAAAAAGTTTTTTTTCAAAATGCTTTTGCGCAAAAAATATAAAACCCAGCAGTGATTAAAAACCACCAAAAGTAAGCTCGATTTGTGGGAAGAAAAGGATAAAAATGTCATATAAGTACAATGTTGCATGACCGCGCAATTGTCATTCAAAGTGTGACGGCGCTGAAAGCTGAAAATTGGCCTGGGCAGGAAGGGGGTGAAAGTGCCCTGTATTGAAGCAGTTAAATTAAGTAATTCAACTCTTATTGCTATCTGTATGGTACAATAGCAAACACTATGCATTCATAGTACAGTAAAGCCCTGTACACACGATCGGATTTCCTATGGTTTTTAAACCGATGGATTTTTCCATCGGAAAACCGATGAAGCTGACTTCCATCAGTCTTGCCTACACACCATCAGTCAAAAAACCGACCGTTCCAAACGCGGTGACGTAAAACACTCCGATGAGCCGAGAAAAATGAAGTTCAATGCTTCTGAGTATGCGTCGACTTGATTCTGAGCATGCGTGGGTTTTTTATACGATGGAGTTCCCCACAGACGATAGTAATTTGCTATCGGTTTTTTAACCATCGGATAAATTAAAAACGTGTTCTGTTTTTAAACACCGATGGAAAAAAGACCGATGGGGCCCATACACAATCGGTTTGTCCGATGAAAACAGTCCATCGGACTGTTTTCATCGGTAAAACCTATCGTGTGTACACGGATTAAAACCTTGGATTGAGAGTAACTTGAGTAACTTGGTTTGAGAGCGTTTTGCAAGACAAGCAACATTTTTTGATACATTTTTATAAACTTTGACTTGATATACAAGCGATGTCTTGATATACAAGTAGTGTCATGTCACAACTGAGTATGAAAGAGAAGAGAGGCGCCTCTAAGTGTAGCAATATGGTTACATTTAATGAAGGTAAAACATTATTGCTACACTTAGAGGCGCCTCTCTTCTCTTTTATACTCTGTAGCTCCTTCTGGATATTGCTTCTAATCCCCTTGTGGATGCTTCCATTTGTGGATGGACATTTTATGGTTACACAACCTATCACATTGCTCTAATCTTTTTATATGGACTATAAACTGAAGGACTTATGAATAAATGGTTGTGAAACAAATCATCTGAGTTTCTATTATTTCTTATGGGGAAATTCGCTTTGATATACAAGTGCTTTGGATTACAAGCATGTTTCTGGAACAAATTATGTTCGCAATCCAAGGTGTTACTGTATTTAGTTATCTAGCTTGATATTTGTATGATTATCAAACTCCCTCTATGCCTGGTATTTGCAATGTGTATTGTGAGATTGAGTATGATATGTTACTTCTCTGTAACCTTGTTCTAGTCCATAAATAACAAAATTGGAAGAAACCTGATTTGCATGTTAACCCATTCCCACTAGACAGCTAAACAAAATGAAAAAAGTTTGGTAGAAGCTTTAATTCTTCCTATAACAGGAGCAACAGAACAATAATCCTATAGCTAGGAATTCTGAAAAGTCCTGGAAGGATTGTAAAAGTTCTATTCGTGAACTTTACTTTCATGCCATCTTTTAACAGAGATCCCCAGCTGTGAAACACTAACTTAAAACACCTATTTCAAAATGTCATATTTATACTTTTCTTGAGTCGCCAATGTAGGAAGCCACCCGCTGAGTATAAAAATTATATCTGACCAAATGCTCCGAAATTAAATGCTGACAAACTAATAGCAAGTTACATAAGTTGCATTTATGGAAGAAGCTTGTCTACCCCATGTTGTTTAATTGTAGAACAAAAATATACACGTCGCATTGTTCCAAATATCACCAGTTTTATACAATGTTTACAGGGAATCTGCTGACTGTGTGTAAAATGTCCCTCAAATTTTCTGTTATCATAAAGTATTATTATGTTTTATTTATTGCTGTACATTACATCACGCAATCTGTCATGTATTAACAAAGGAATATTCTTCACTCTAAATGAATAGTTTGCAGTGTGGTATATTCAAGCCTTATGCCGCGTACAGACGGTCGGAATTTCCAAGGAAAAAAGACAGACGGAATTTTTTCATCGGATATTCGGTCCGTGTGTGTGCCCCATCAGACTTTTTCCATCGGAAATTCCGACGAAGTTAGAAAGAGAACGTGTTCTCTTTTTTTTCTGACGGAAAAAATTTCGGAAATTCCGTTCGTCTGTAGGGAACTCCGACGGAGAAAAAACCTTGCATGCTCAGAATCAAGTTGATGCATGCTTGGAAGCATTGAACTTAATTTTTCCCTCGGCTCATCGTAGTGTTGTACGTCACCGCATTCTTGACGGTTGGAATTTGGTGTGACAGTGCGTTGGAATTCCGTCTGAAAAATCCGTCAGAGTTTATCCCGACGGGAAATCCGATCGTGTGTACAAGGCATTACAGTACAAAGGAGCTGAGAGACGCATGTAGGTGGCATTTGCTGAGCTCCATATGAAAAATGCTAGTTATCTGGTTGCCTTTGGCTTCATTTTGTCAAAAAATCTGGTTATTTTAGAAAAATATTGCCTGTTTGGTGATATTCATTGGAATAAATGGGGAAGACCAAATTGAGGCAGTTTTTGGGGAAGTTTAAAAGGTACAATTGGCTTAAATAGCTCCTGAAGATTACAGAAACTCCTTTTAACTCTTTTGCTGCGAAAGCCCACATATGTTTTCATGTTAGGCCTGAAGATTACATAGAACCCTCAAATATTATATTTTCCGAAAGCAGATACCTTAGAGCACACGTGTCAAACACAAGGCCCGCGAGCCGAATCCGGCCCTCCAGGCTATTTCATGTGACCCTCGCAACCCAGTGGGAGGGGTGGAAGTGAGATGTGAACAGCCTGTGAAAGAGAGCTGATTCCTGCACACTGTGCATAGCAAACCCCTAAACCCTGCACTCTGTATATAGTGCACTCCTCAACCCTGCACTCTGTATATAGTGAACTCCTCAATGCTGCATCTGTATGTAGTAAACTCCTCAACCCTGCACTCTGTACACAGCGCACCTCTGAACTCTGCACGCTGTATGGAGCACACCCCCGCACTCTGTATGTAGCACACTCCTCAACATTGCACTCCGTACGTAGCGCACCTCTGAACCCTGCACTCAATATGTAGCGCACAACTGAACTCTGCACCCTGTAAGGAGCGCACCCCTGCACTCTGTATGTAGCACACTCAACATTGCACTCAGTACATAGCACGCCCCTTAACTCTGCACCCTGTACATAGCGCACCTCTGAATTCTGCACCCTGTACGGAGCGCACCTCTGCACTCTGTACGTAGCACACTCCTCAACACTGCACTGTACATAGCGCACCCCTTAACTCTACACCCTGTAAATAGCGCACCTCTGAACTCTGCACCCTGTACAGAGCACACGCTTGCACTCTGTATGTAGCACACTCCTCAACACTGCACTCTGTACAGCGCACCTTTGAACTCTGCACAATGTCCGGAGCGCTCCCCTGCACTCTGCATGTAGCACCCTCAACACTGCACTCTGTACACAGTGCACCTCTGAACTCTGCACTCAGTACGTAGCGCACCCCTGAACTGTGCACCCTGTATGTAGTGCACCTGTAAACTCTGCACCCTGTACAAAGTGTATCCCTGAACTCCATACATAATGCATTTTTGGTATTTATTGACATTTTAAGATCCTCCCACTGCAATTTGTGCAATGCGGTTTGGTGGAGGGCGTGGCTAAGTTCCTGCACCTATTCTCTGAGAAAAAAAAACCTGGATACATTTATATAGTCTAAAGCCCTGTACACACGATCGGTTTAACCGATGAAAACCGTCCGATGGATTGTTTTCATCAGACAAACCGATCGTGTATGGGACCCATCGGTCTTTTTTCCATCGGTTTTAAAAAATAGAACATGTTTTAAATTTTTCCGATAGATAAAAAACCGATCGAAAACTCTGATCGTCTATGAGCAAGTCCATCGGATAAAAAACCCACGCATGCTCAGAATCAAGTCGACGCATGCTCAGAAGCATTGAACTTCATTTTCTCGGCTCATCGGAGTGTTTTACGTCACTGCGTTTGGAACGGTCGGTTTTTTGACTGATGGTGTGTAGGCAGGACTGATGGAAGTCAGCTTCATCGGATTTCCAATGGACAAAACCATCAGATTAGAATCCATAGGATATCCGATCGTGTGTACGAGGCTTAAGAGATACAACCAGCCATTTGAGGACAACCATCATGCTGATGCAGCCCACAATGAAACTGAGTTGGACACCCCTGCCTTCGAGAATTAAAGTGCGGTAGTTCCAATTTATTATGTCATATGATATCAGAGCAACAGTTTATGAAATACAAACTTTCAGTAAAAAAAATAGTAAAGTGAATTTTATGAGACATAAACACAATATATTAACCATAAATTTTTTGGTAAAATATATTAAGCGCACCCCCAAAGGGGCCGCAGATGAACTTGAATTCCCCACTCCTGCACAACCAGGCACATTTAATTTTTACAGCACTCCATAGTCAGAGAACAGTCCATGACTTTGTTTTCTGTTATGCTCACACTACATAAATGAACAGGACCAAGGGGGTGGCTACCCGATTTTTGCCAAAACGAAGCCAGAGGCAGCCAACCATCTAAAGATGGTATGCTTGCTTTTAAAAAAAAACAGCAATGTTGCTGAATTGCTTGAAAAATTTAAAGTGGTTCTAAAGGCAGAAGTTTTTTTTTTCTTTTTTTCTTTTTTATCTTAATGCATTCTACGCATTAACACAGCCTTTTAAACCAGGGTGCCACTGCCTTGAAGTTTCTTCAGGGTTACCGTGGCAAAATGACAAAATTGTATACAAGCCGGTGGGTGGATGAAACCTGCCTTTTAGTTATACAAAGCAACAGGTTTTCATTGTGTACCATTATAACCTTCTAGCTGCCAATCTCCTAATGACCAATGACATAATCTGTTAATAAGGAGGATGTCAGTCACCTGCATATCACCTTTGTTTGACCCTTCCTTGCCTCTATCCATCAGCTTTGGGGTCTCATTGGCTAAGTGATGGAGAAAAACGGAGGGAGAAGAGAAACACTGGAATACTAGTCAGTATTAGCATTTGCTTTGGAAGAATAAATCACCTCTAACGTTGGGTGTCCTACATGTATTGATGTTGCTGCAATATGTAAAACTATTAAAATTGTTTTTACATTTTAGAATGGGACGTCTCAAGGCTGTCCATAATTTATTTTTATTTTTTTAGAAAGATTTCAAGGATACAAAATATGCAGGAAAAAATAGAACATTTTATTAAAATGGATAAACAGTAGTTAACACAGCAAGTTGTAGAACTAAATGAAAAAAAAAAAAGACCTTGTTCATAGGTACAGAGTATATTATATTATTATTATACAGGATTTATATAGCGCCAACAGTTTATGCAGCATTTTACAATATAAAAGGGAGACAATACAGTTATAATACAATAAAATACAAGAGGATTAAGAGGGCCCTGCTCAGAAGAGCTTACAATCTAATAGGGTGGGGCAGGTGGTACAAAAGGTTGTAACTGTGTGGAATGAGCTGATGGAAGTGGTAAAAGATTAGTTGGAGACGTGATAGGCTTCCCTGAAGAGATGAGTTTTCAGGGATCGCCTGAAGGTAGCAAGAGTAGGGGATAGCCGGACAGGTTGAGGTAGCGAGTTCCAGAGGATTCCAGAGGATGGGAGAGGCTCTGGAGAAATCCTGGAGACGAGCATGAGAGGAGGAGACGAGAGAGCTTGACAGTAGGAGGTCTTGAGAAGAGCGGAGAGGACGGTTTGGGATATGTTTGGAGACAAGATTGGTGATGTAGCTCGGGGCAGAGTTGTGGATGGCTTTGTAGGTTGTGGTTAGTATTTTGAAATTAATTATATGCATATACAGTGGGTGAAAAAAGTATTTAGCCAGCCACCAATTGTGCAAGTTCCCCCATGTAATTGTCATCATAGGTATACCTCAACTATGTGAGACAAAATGTGGAAACAAATCCAGACAATCACATTGTCTGATTTGGAAAGAATGTATTTGCAAATTATGGTGGAAAATAAGTATTTGGTCAATATCAAAAGTTCATCTCAATACTTTGTTATATATCCTTTGTTGGCAATGACAGAGGTCAAACGTTTTCTGTAAGTCTTCACAAGGTTGTCACACACTGTTGCTGGTATGTTGGCCCATTCCTCCATGCAGATCTCCTCTAGAGCAGTGATGTTTTGGGGCTGTCGCTGGGCAACACGGACTTTCAACTCCCTCCAAAGGTTTTCTATGGGGTTGAGATCTGGATACTGGCTAGGCCACTCCACGACCTTGAAATGCTTCTTATGAATGCTTCTTTCGTTGCCCGGGCGGTGTGTTTGGGATCATTGTCATGCTGAAAGACCCAGTCACGTTTCATCTTCAATGCCCTTGCTGATGGGAGGAGGTTTGCACTCAAAATCTCATGATACATGGCCCCATTCATTCTTTCATGTACACGGATCAGTCGTCCTGTTCACTTTGCAGAGAAACAGCCCCAAAGCATGATGTTGCCACCCCCATGCTTCACAGTAGGTATGGTGTTCTTTGGTTGCAACTCAGCATTCTCTCTCCTCCAAACACAACGAGTTGTGTTTCTACCAAACAGTTCTACTTTGGTTTCATCTGACCATATGACATTCTCCCAATCCTCTTCTGGATCATCCAAATGCTCTCTAGCAAACCTCAGATGGGCCCGAACATGTACTGGCTTAAGCAGGGGGACACATCTGGCACTGCAGGATCTGAGTCCCTGGCGGCATAGTGTGTTACTGATGGTAGCCTTTGTTACGTTGGTCCCAGCTCTCTGCAGGTCATTCACTAGGTCCCCCCGTGTGGTTCTGGGATTTTTGCTCACCGTTCTTGTGATCATTTTGACCCCACAGGGTGAGATCTTGCGTGGAGCCCCAGATCGAGGGAGATTATCAGTGGTCTTGTATGTCTTCCATTTTCTAATTATTGCTCCCACAGTTGATTTCTTCACACCAAGCTGCTTGCCTATTGCAGATTCAGTCTTCCCAGCCTGGTGCAGGTCTACAATTTTGTTTCTGGTGTCCTTCGACAGCTCTTTGGTCTTCCCCATAGTGGAGTTTGGAGTGTGACTGTTTGAGGTTGTGGACAGGTGTCTTTTATACTGATAACAAGTTCAAACAGGTGCCATTAATACAGGTAATGAGTGGAGGACAGAGGAGCCTCTTAAAGAAGAAGATACAGGTCTGTGAGAGCCAGAAATTTTGCTTGTTTGTAGGTGACCAAATACTTATTTTCCACCATAATTTGCAAATAAAATCTTTCCAAATCAGACAATGTGATTGTCTGAATTTGTTTCCACATTTTGTCTCTCATAGTTGAGGTATACCTATGATGACAATTACAGGCCTCTCTCATCTTTTTAAGTGGGAGAACTTGCACAATTTGTGGCTGACTAAATACTTATTTGCCCCACTGTACATCATGAAAACATATCCTTAAGGATAATTATATAGCAGATCTTATACAAGATGGGAAGAAACAAAATGAAGGGGGAAAAAAAGCCTATAAATGACTACAACCATAACCAGGGGTTGTGAATCATTGACATGAAGATATGGAAAGGTAAAGGGTCTTTCTCGTACGATGTCACCTTAGACTTAAGTGCAATCAAGATGTGGGAGGGGATCCATACTCAGATTAGTCCCAGGGGTCCAATATCTTGTTGACCAGAGAGACAACATCACCCACTAGGGCAGTCGTGTATTCTAATCTCCAAATCTCTGAAATACCTTGTAGGAGCTGAGTTTGAGAAGGAGGTGTGGAGGTCAACCAATGTACTGGGATAGTTCTCTTGGCTGCTAGCAAAATATATGACGCTAGTTTGTTTGACTGTCCATAGTTTTGGAGGGTGCCTCGAGATTGTCTATAATTTTAAAGGGTGCCTTGAATGAAAAAAAGGTTGAGAAACACTGCATTAAGGTAAAAAAAAACCTTCAGTGTGCAGCAGCCCCCCTAATACTTACCTGGGTCAGATGTGATCCAGCCATGTTGCACAAGACACTCGACTGCCCGGGACTCTCCCTCCTGTTCGGCTGAGACACACAGCATGTGCCATTGGCTGCTGCTGCTGCTGTCAATCAAAGTCAGTGAGCCAATGAGGAGAGAGAGTGGGCAGGGCCGAGCCACAGCTCTGTGTCTGAATGGATACACAGAGCAGTGGCTTGCTGTGGGGGGCACTCGGCAAGTGGGAGGGGCCAGGAGCACCGGCGAGGGACACGAGAAGGGGAGGATTGGGGCTGCTCTGTGCAAAAACTAACTACACAGAGCAGGTAAGTATGACATGTTTGTTATTTTTAAACGACAAAAAAAAACAGACTTTAGTATCACTTTAATCAGCTAACATGCAGTGCAATGCCGTAATACCAGTTTTGGTGGATATCAGCTCTTAGCTTTCTTTTGCAATATCTTATATGTCACCTAGGTACCATCTAAACTTTTGTAATTGGTTTATTTACATTAACACAAGCAATGGTGAAAAAAAACGAACGCATTGCAAATTGTATTCTACATTACAGTTATATGACTGTGCTTATGGAGCTTAATTTTCGCTTCATTACAGGCCCCTTTATGGCCCTGGAAAGCTGTAAAAAAGATTCTGTACTTGGTAGACATTGCGGTAGCCTGGAGGTGTGGAAGCAACACAGAACAGGTTGTGTTTCATCTCTGCAGAAATAGAGAGTGCTGCTAAGCATTCTACTTAAAAAAAAAAGTATTTAGAAATGTTATATGATCTGCAAGGAATGACTGTCGCCACTAACACTTTAATCAGACATACTATGCGCCTTATTAGTCTGTCAGGTATGTAAATTGTCAAATGCTGCTGATGGCCTCACCTTAAGCTAAGGAACTGAATATAATGTATTGCAAGATCATGACTAAAACTGGAGCTTAAAGCCGAACTCCACATACAAAACTTTTTTTTAAATATATACCTCAATAGCCACAAAGAGTATAAATTGACCTAGTTTCCACGAATGCCTTTGAAAACTCAGAAATAACCTTCTATGGTTGGCTACAGAAAACTAGAGGAGGGGCGGATACAAAACCAGAGCAGCTCTGGCTGCCAGTGACAGGGCCGGGACAAGGGTTGGGCATATGGAGGGCGACTGCCCTTGCTGCAGTGAGCTCACATGAGGGAGCGGGGGGGGGGTCACATGGTAGGTTACCTCTCTTGTAGCAATTTAGGTCTGTAAGTTTCAGGGAGGGATGGGGGATTTTACTGGGGACATAGATTGGGGTAATGGAAGGGGGTACTGGATTTGTGGAAGAAGCGGGAATTTGACAGAGGCGTTTGACAATTGGTGACAAGGTGATTTGTGCTAGGAGGGGGGATTTGTGCTAAAAGGGGAAAGGGAATTGAGTGGGGGTTTGAGTTGGGAGGAGGGAAAATTTTAGCATTATTACTTGAATATTGGCTTGCAGAAGGAATTTGTGCTTGGTGGGGGACAAGCATGCAGATCAGTACTCCATTTTTTTTTTTTGGGGGGGGGGAGTAATATTTGCTGAGAAATGATGCTCACATGTTGCTGGGTAGTTAGAGCACTTTGTCATCTTTGTCCAGAGCACTAGATGACCTTGACCTGGCACACGTGCCAAGAGAACATTCCATCCTACCTGCTTGGAAACACAGTGCAGAGAGAGGGAGGCTCGACTTAAAGAACACATTTGGCTGCTGCTGCAACTAAGGGACTCTGCCTGCCCCTAGCAACAAAGCAAGGAGAGAACCTGATTGGCTGCCATGGCCAAGAGGACTTTGGATCAACTGCAGGCCTTACACACTAAATCCACACAAAATCCAAAATGAATAAACTGCGCTCAGTGCTTTTGATACTATCCTTAATATTAAATTATTAAATCACACAGTTGCACTCAAAAGCTATGAATACTAAAGTCAGGTGAAAATTGTAAAAAAAAAAAAAGTGAAAAATTTGAAAAGTTCATAAACAACCAAAATCAAATAAAAGGAAAGTAAAAATAAGTCCAAGGTAGAATAATAATCAGGTCCACAGATGTAAACCAATATATCAAATAAACAAATGTGCTCAGAATGTATAAACTCCAAAAACAAAAATAAATAAATATAAAAATAAAACAATATATCAATATATAAGTGCATTCAAAATATATCCAGTCCAGTGTGCTCCAACAGTGATGTCCACACGAGCTGCTGTGATCCGTGAACTCACCACCTAGGTAAATCAAGCTGCTTACCAGAAATGCCGACCCCAGATTATAGGAGGTCTGGCAAGGCACAGTAGTGTTAAAATGGATCATTCGATCTGGGGGTATCAGCAGTACTCCACACCACTCCACTCCAAACTGGAACTAATGCCCGGTGCACACGATAGGATTTTCCGTCCAAAAAAGTTGGATGTGAGCTTTTGGTCAGATATTCCGACTGTGTGTATGCTCCGTTCAAAATTTTCTGTCAGAATTTCCGCCAGGAAAAGATTGAGAGCAGGTTCTCTATTTTTCAGATGGAAAAAGTTCTTGACGGAAATTCAGCTCATCTGTATGCAATTCCGACGCACAAAAAAACATGCATGCTCAGAATCAAGCAGAAGTGCCGAACTGCCTATTGAACTTCATTAATCTCGGCTCATCATACGTCTTGTACGTCACCACGTTCGTGACGGTCGGAATTTCATACAAGATTTGTGTGACCGTGTGAATGCAACACAAGTTTGAGCCAACATTCCGTCAGAAAAAATCCACGGTTTTCTTGTCGGAATTTCCGATCGTGTGTACGGGGCATAAGGAATCCTCATCCTGTGGGTCTATAAGGCTCATTCAAGGAGATAGAGACCTCTGATGCAATATCGTTTAAAATGTATTGTTTTAAAGATGAAAGGCTACTTACAAATAGAATCTATTGTTACATGCAAACAATCCAAACACATACGCCGCTCCAGCCAGGCAAGGATAAGGTCAGCATATGTTCCACCTTACCCTGACGTACGTTTCGTCTGAACAGACTTTGTCAAGGGCATTAGCATATTGTACAGTAATATAAATGTATGCAAGGTGGGGAAGTAGGATCAACCTCCTATTTTTCAAAGAGAGTATATTTGTCCCCATTAGTACATTTGTAAACCAATCATAATGAATTCCCAATCTCCAGGTAATTCCAAATATAAAAAATAAAACAAGTAATCAAAACTCAAAACTAAAATATCAAAATATTGATATATTGTTTCATTTTTGTATTTATTTATTTATGTTCTTGAATTTTTTCACACACACACATTAGACCCGGTTCACACAGGGGCGACTCCGGACGCGACTTCAGGTCGCCCCGAGTTGCCCCAAGTCACGCTATTTTTAAAACTTATTTTGAAGTGAATGGAGATGTTTTAATGCACACGACTGCAGTCACTCCGACTTCAAAAAAGGTTCCTGTACTACTTCAATCAGACTTCTAGGCGACCTGTAGGCAACTTGTACCCATTGATTTCAATGGAAGTCGCTTAGAAGTCTGATCACTGTTCATTTTGAAGGCAACTTTACAGGAAGCAGAAAGGAATTTACCCAGAAGCAACAAGGAATTTACTTCAAGTCGTGTTGTTAATGACCACAAGTCGCGCTGAAGTCTCCTCCAAGTCTCGCTGTGATTCATGCTCAAGTCGTGTCTGAGTTGCTTCTGGAAGTCGCGCTGGAAGTCGTGTTGCCCCAGTGTGAACCGGCTCTTACTGTGTATTTTTAACAACACACAGTCACTGTGGACCTTATTATTATTCTTCCTTGGACTTATTTTCACTTTCCTTATATTTGATTCTGGTTGTTTATGAACTTTTTACATAGCGCAACAATTTTTTGGCAAATATTCACCAGGCCTTACACACTGCACCAAACAGGGGAAAAGGAGTTTGGCCAGGACCCCCAAGGAGCAAGGGCCTTCTGAGTACCAGGTTGAGACCCTCTTTTGCTGTTGCTGGAGGGGAGACTGTCTGCTACTGAGAGAAAGTTGGACTGTACTGTGCAGGCTACTCCATCAGAGAAAGAAAAAAAAAGTTGCAGGACCAGGGCGACATGCTGCTGTTGAAGGCTCATTTGCTCCACTGACTACAGGGGAAGTTGGGACAAGGACTTTGTTACAGTAATCCCACTGGTGGAAGCTGTTGTTGTAATGCTGCTGTGTGAACTGTGTTGCAGAGAAGGAAGATACCCAGTGCTTTTGGACCATGAGGTTGATCTGCTGCGTCTGGGAAGAGTAAACTAAAAATTCCCCCAGCGCTACATGCTTCTCGACTGTGCTATCACAGCAATGTGTTCTTTGCTGCTGTGCCAACCAACATTATGGCTGTTCCAGTATTCTCTCATCCTTGTATTGTGTTGCTGTGTGACAGAGTTTCAAAGATTAATACAGATCTGTAGAAAGACTGTTTTTGGATGTGGCAGAGCAACATAGGGCCCAAAAACTAGGGGGGGATCATCATCCATGAAACTCTGCTTTGTTTTACTATCTGACCATCTTGGGCAAAAAAGCTTGGTTTGGGAAAACATGGCGACCAGAAAGACTGCATGGAAATACCTTAGTTGGCAGAGAGAGGCTATTTGGTCATTTAGGTTGCTGTCCTCCAACAGGAACTGTATAAGTCTCACCGGCCAGTGGAGAAGGTAGGACCCCTTTCTTGGAGTTAGGTCAACAAGCTAGTTCTGCCATTAATTACTGTGGTGCTGGAGATTTTGCTAAATTGACTGTTGTATATTTTGTGATTAATGTACTATATACCTCACCCTTTACACCCACAGGGTTTTGTTAGTTAATAAAGTCCATATAAACAGTTTCTAGGTGCATTAGTGTCACTTATAAGGGCAGGTCATCACTGGAGCAGGGCAGAGCATATCATTTCCATATGTAAATCACCCTCTAAAAAGCGATCCACTGTGGATTGCTTTCCAAAGGAGTGGAAAGGGCTGCCACCCATGTCAAAGAGGCCTAATAAATCATCAGATCTGCTCACTCTGCTCTCTCCTCCTGTCTGCATTGTTCATGCACGCAGAGCCTAAATGGCTCCTGGCACTGCCCCTTCCTCTTCCACTCTGAATGATGACATGCAGGAGATGACAGCAAGCTGATAGGAAAACAAATTCAGGTACTTATGCTAGCTGTGTGCAAAAATATATTATTTTAAAGTAATACACAGCTGCATTAACCTAAACTTGCCTACCGGGCACTCCCCCCTTTCTTCCTGCCCAGGCCAATTTTCAGCTTTCAGTGCTGTATCACTTTGAATGACAATTGAGCGGTTGTGTAGAGCTGTATAACATTTTTATCATTTTTTTGGGACAGATAGAGCTTTCTTTTGGTGGTATTTAATCGCCACTGGGTTTTTTATTTTTTGCTAAACAAGCAAAGAAAGACCAAAAATATTGAAAAAAAAAGTTTCTGTTATAAAATGTAGTAAATAAGTAGTTTTTCTCCTTCACTGATGGGCACTGATATGCAGCACTGATGGGCACTGATGAGGTGGCACTGATGAGGAGGCACTGATGAGACTGCACTGATATGCAGCACTGATGGGCACTAATAGGCAGCACTGACAGGCATCACTGATGGGCACTGATTGGCAGCACTATTGGGCACTGATTGGCAGCCCTGTTGGGCACTGATTGGTAGCACTGTTGGGGCTGCACTGATTACTGCCGATGAAACCCTCCTGGCAATGTGTGACCGCGCTGTAGCTGTCATTTGGCTATAGTGCAGTCATGAAGAAGTTAAAGAAGAATTTGGGTAATTTTTTAAGGAAAAAAAAGTCAGGAGCAACATATACTGTAGCTGCTGACTTTTAATAAACAGACACTTACCAGTCAAAGAGCCCAGCACTGTCCTCACCTGGGATGGTTCTTCTCCAGTTTTCGGATCCCAGGCAATTCCATCTTGGCTGTGGATCAATAGCTGGCACTGTTTCACAGCTGGCTCCCGCTGCATTTTCACGCTCGCCCCGCAGCCTTCTGGGACATGTGATGTGTCCCAGGAGGTTGCGGGCAAGGAGGGGGGGGGGTTAACTTCCCCAATTCTTGCCTAGGTGAGAAATGCAAAAGTGGGAGCAGGTACCTGTCAGAAAAGATAAAAGGAGGAGGATGGGGCAAAGGAGGAGGATGAATGGAGCTTTTCGCTTTTAAATGACGTTCTGCTTTAAATAGTCTTTTATATCTGCATGGAGTTTAACTTTACATAAAAGACTCCAAAACCATTGAATTCCTACTATTCAGAATTTTAAAAAAACAACAACAATTTCCTCTTTGTTTCTGTAATCTCTGTAGCGCTGTCATCCTTCTTTATGTATGACAGATTCCCTTTAGTTAAAAGTTAAAACGAATTCCTGTGGCACCTATCTATTACTATTATGTACCGGTGCGATTATGTTTCCATTGTGCACCTCTTGTTTCAGTCTTGCTTGTTTAAACCATAATCCTCCCATCCTACGCCGCGCGCGCGCAAAAAAAAAAATCACGTATAGGGCTGCATTATGTTCCTGACTGATAGCTAACATGTTTTCTAAGAAGACTTACATGGTAGGAAAACATCCTTAACCCTTCCCAGACTGGAGAAGAACGTCAGAACGGTGGCAGTCCAAGCCCCACCCTTCCTCCAGCTTTGAAAGGATTAGGAGCGTCTCCAGCTTCTCTTATCAAACCTACACAAATCATATTGCGAGCACATTTATTTTACCTTAATGAATGTAATCTTTCATTTAACAGCTTGCTCTAGATTTCAGTGTGCAAACAAAGGTAATGGGAATGACAGGGTCCACAGGAGTCTACCCAACAGCGGTGAAAACCATGGCCGAGGCTTTTTTTTTTTTTTGGTGGGGCACCTTGTGAAACTGTCAAAAGCAATAAATATTTTCTTTCTTTTCCATCATTAGACTCTCCTAAGAATGCGTCTCTTTTGTCATCCGCCATTCCCAGAACCCACTGGGCAGGAGAACCATTGTGTCAAATGAATCCTTAAGTGTGAAGAATACTTGGCAAAGCAGCTACCACTTTTTTTTTTTTTTTCCCAAAGGGTGTAACGGTTTGGAATGCGGTGCTTCCCCATAGACAGCTCCACCAAAAGAGCACTTGTGTATTTTAACACGGCTTTTTTCAGAAGGATGCTCAGGTTAAAGCATTATGGCCCACCGTAAATAGATGCACTCACTAGAATGGGGCTTCTTCATCCCTAATTAGGGAAGTAACTCCGGGAAGACAGAATGCCACTTGCAAAGACTGGAGACATTGTCGGGATTGTGCTTCTCCCCACAATGTGAAGTAATTGGAGTTGTACCTTTTAGAAAGCTGCTACTTTCACATAGGAAGTGCTAAAAGGACCTTTGTATGGCATGTTTTCCTTCTTCCTTTTTAAGGAAGTTACAGACCTCGAGTAGTGGGAATGGCTGGGCCAAGGCCTGGAGGAGGAAACTTCGGTAATGAACCACTTCAGCTTGCCGTTCGCAAAAGGAGGCCTAATTTCCAGGCCTGAGAATACCGCGCTCAACAAAAGGTTCTGTTTAGGCTTATTATAAGGGACATTCTTCCTGCCTACACAGCTTTCCTTGAAATGATCCTCTCCAAATAAGTGCAGCAAGTTTTAGCAAATAGAAACACACAACTTTTCGGGGGCTCGATTTTATAGCTTTCTTTACAACACCATTTGTGTAACGCAAGAAACAGGGTACGAGTGATGAGAAGAGGCTGAAGATTGAAACAATAGGGTGTTAATAAGAACGGATTGTAGGAAAATGGTTTTAGTTGGTGTGACAAAAAAATTATAATTTTAAAAGTGAAAAAAAAAAGTTGCCAGTTTTTAAGAAATGAAGCACTTGATCTTTGCCTTTCTGGTGAATGGTTGTATTTCTGGGTGGTCTGGTCAACTTGAATGCCAAATCAGCCACTGTGGGGTTAATTTACTAAAGGCAAATAGGCTGTTCACTTTGCAAAGGAAGTTGCACTTTGCAAGGGAATTTTTCTTAGAGCTTAGTGAACTGCTGACTTCCATCATTCAATCATGTGCAAGAAAAAATGCAGGTTTTTTTTTTTGTTTTTTTTCCTTGAGTAACATTTGCAAAGTGAAAACACACCATATTCACTAAGCTCTGGGGAAAATTTCCTTGCAAAGCGAACAGCCTCTTTGCCTTTTAGTAAATTAAAGGGGTTGTAAAGGTTTGTTTTTTATTTTCTAAATAGGTTCCTTTAAGCTAGTGCATTGTTGGTTCACCTACCGTTTCCTAGGATTTCCCTTCTAACTGTGAACGTTCACAGCGTCTCCCCGCAGGGATGTAGTGCCAAGGGAGGGGGGCGAGCACGCTAACTAACCCCCAGCCAGAAAGGCTCGGATGATGGCGGCAAGCTTACTGAGGAGGAACAGGAAGTGAAAAATTTAGACAAAGAAAACAAAGAAAAAAAACATTTAGAAGGGAAATCAAAGGAAAAGGTAAGTGAACCAACAATGCACTAGCTTAAAGGAACCTCTTTAGAAAATAAAAAACGAACCTTTACAACCCCTTTAACCACTTACGAACCACCCACTGTGGATATACATCAGCACTTTGAAGAGGAATATCGTTGTTATGGTAGCAGCTAGCTACCATAACCCCGGTATCCTCTTCTTTAGCGGGCGTTCCGCTTTCAGATAAAAGTGGTCTCTGTGGCGGATTCGACACGAGATCACTTTTATCGGGGGCAGAAGAGGGGTCCCTTCCCCCTCTTGCCACGCTCTGGTCGTTTCCGCCCCACTTATCGGGGCCGCCGGTAGCGGCAGAGACGATCACGTCCACTCTCCTGGATGCCTGGCTGCCGAGTGAGGGGAAGATGGCCCCCACTCGGCTCCATAGCATTGGAGGATGAAAGCAACATCAAGTGTCACTTTTGCCCAATGTTCTTAGAGGGGATTTATTTTTATTTTTTTCAAATTACATTTTTGTTTGTTAATTGCATTTTAGTGTAAATATGAGACCTGAGGTCTTTTTGACCCCAGATCTCATATTTAAGAGGTCCTGTCATGCTTTTTTTTCTATTACAAGGAATGTTTACATTCCTTTTAATAGGAATAAAAGTGACCCAAGTAAAATAAATAAGATACTTTTTTTTAAAGCGCCCTGTCCTGCCGAGCTCTCGCGCAGAATCGCCCGCATACGTGAGTCACGCCCGCATATAAAAACGATGTTAAAACCACACATGTGAGATATCGCCACGATCGTTAGAGCGAGAGCAATAATTCTAGCCCTTGACCTCCTCTGTATGTCTAAACACGTAACCTGTAGAATTTTTAAAGCATCGCCTATGGAGATTTTTAGGGTAAATGTTTGTCGCCATTACACGATCGGGCGCAATTTTCAAACGTGACATGTTGGGTATTAATTTACTTGACGTAACATTATCTTTCACAATATAAAAAAAAATTGGGCTAACTTTACTGTTGTATTATTTTTTTAAGTCAAAAAAGTGTATTTTTTCCCAAAAAAGTGCGATTGTAAGACCGCTGCGCAAAAACGGTGTGACATAAAGTATTGCAACAACCGCCATTTTATTCTCTAGGATGTTAGAAAAAATATATATAATGTTAGGGGGTTCTAAGTAATTTTCTATCAAAAAAAATATAATTTTAACTTGTAAACACTGAGTCTGAAAAATAGGCCCGGTCCTTAAGTGGTTCATCTCACTGTGACTTGACACCCAAGTTGACAAGACCACCAGGAAATAAGATCTAATATTAATAAAAATATGAGGGGAACTTTCTCTGTACCCCAAGGACTCATACCACCATATTATCACAATAGTATAAATTTAATTAAAAATGTTAAATGCATTCTTCTGTGATAATATTGTGTCCTTGAATTACCAAGAAAATCCACTCATATTTTTATTAATATTAGATCTTGAATTATATGACAGGGCCCTCCTAACTATCTTGTATTGTTTCTGTATTGTCTCCCTTTATATTGTAAAGTGCTGCGCAAACTGTTGGCGCTATATAAATCCAAGAAATAATGCCGCGTACACACAATCGATTTTCTCGACGGTGAAAACACCGTCGAGAAAATCGACGGGAAAAACGAGGGAACGGCTTGGTTCCCTACACACGTCCGTTTTTCCCGACATTTTTTTTTTGGTCGAGAAAAACGACCGTGTGTGGGCTCCGTGGCAGTGTTGCCCTATGGGAAAACTGCAGCGGAAAAAAACGATGGGAATCACGACGAGAAAAATTAGAGCATGTCCACACACGGGCGTTTTTCTTGTTAAAAAATAAAAATAAAATTTTTCCCGACGGGAAAAATGATCGTGTGTACGCGGCATTAGATTGTTTACCAGACACGCAAAGGTCAAGCGCCTAATCTTTATTAGATTAAGCCATATACATATGTATGGCCAGATCTGTAAGATCTAGTAGTTTGCTGCTCCTGCCAAACCTCCAGATTGTTCCAGATTATCCTATTCAAAGCCCTTACAGCGCATATCGCAGGATAAAAAAAAAGAAACATGACCTTTATTTGCCCACTGCATGTCAGTGCGCTGCATATATGTGAACTAGCATCATTAAAGACAATGGAATACTTCTGCACATAGGTTGATGCACATGTCAAAAAATCTAAGTGTGAATGTATTCACAAAATAACTGCACATGGGTACCAATGTAGGTACAGAAAATTTAGAATTATCCTGCCTGAATATTATGAGAGCAGTTAATGATAAAGGCCCTGATAAATCAAGCTGGAATATCACTTAAAGTGGTCCTAGATACACCTTTCTTGTGCAACTACCCCCCCCCCCCAATACTTACCTAAGCCCAATCTCGATCCAGTGATGTGCACAAGAGCAGCTGCCCTCCTGACTCTCTCCCTCCTCATTGGCTCCAACTACTGTCAATGACAGCCTGTGAGGAGGGAGTGGGGGCTGGGGCAGAGCGTCATTCTGTGTGTCAATGGACACAAAGAGTGGAGCTCAAGAACAAACACTCACAATTGTCCCCATAGAAAGCGGCTTTGTATGGAGGGCACTCTGCAAGTGGAGGAGCCCACAGCGCCAGTGGAGTATTCAATAAAAGGGGGATCAGGCTGCTCTGTGCAAAACCATTGCACAGAGCAGGTAAGTATAACATGTTTGTTATTTTTATTTTTTTAAACTTTAGTATCACAAAGTGGCTTTATCCTTATTGTCCCCTTTCACTTACCCAATCTAACTCTCTTCCTGCAAATGCATACTTACCTTGACCCAAAGGCCATAGTTCTGCTGTTTACATACATCAAGAGCAAGTCTTATTTGTCCTGGCCCCACCTGTGCATTACAGACCCGTAGACTTTTAAAGGACAAAAGCCTTGGACAAAGCCCTATAGAAGTCTATTGGCCACAAATGTGCCTATGTGCCCAGGACAGTGGTGACTTGCAGCACTGGAATGTTGTTTGAGCCTAAAATTTGGGGTGGATTTAATAAAAGCAAATAGACTGCACACTTTGCAAATGCAGTTGCTGCAGAGCTTAGTAAATGAGGGGAAGTTTCACTTTGCAGATGTTGCATCCCTCCTAGTTAAGTGCTAGGCTGTCAGGTAAATTAAGTTGTTTTCATGCTCCTCTGTAATTAGTGGAGCAGTTGCTGATTGCTCAGGACTGATCAGAGACCCACGGGCTGCAGGCTTGATTACTTCTTTCAGCATTCTGGAAAGCTCCAGAACATAGGAGTAGAGCAGGTCAACAGAGCAGCTTGAATATTTATTGGGTTTCAGCCAATCCCTTGGGAGGCATGCTCAGTAGGTGGTTACAGATCACATACAGTAAATAGCCTGGGGCTTGAGCGGTGTGGGCCCTTGTCCAGCAAGAGAAGCACCCAGCCTGCAGGGCAGCCACCGTTCCAGGCAACCCAGCACCTCTATCAAGAGCTCTGGCTGATTTAGGGCTGGGGACCCTACTTTCAGAGAGACTTTAAGCTACGGAAGGGGAATTGCACCTAAGATACAGTCTGGAAAGTCCACTAAACAACTGTCTGTCCATCTCTGAGGGAGGCATCCAAGTACCCAAGGACTTGTGAGTACAGTCCAGACAGCAGGATCTGGGTGAATGCTGCTGTTGTTAACCCCCCAGTTCACTAAAGCCAGCCATACGCGGTTTGAATCTCGGCCGGTTCAGCAGGAACTGGCTGAGAATCGAACTGTTAATGTGCAGGCTTAATGTACCAAGTTGATTGATCGATCAGCTTGGGTGCAACCAGCCTGTCGGATTCTCTTGCGATTATCACTGTCTTCTCCTAGTGGGGACAGCTTCCCCCCATCCCCCCCACCCCCATCGGAGAAGACAATGGCCTGGCAGGAGGGATTCCCGCATAACATTGTGTTGATGGGGGAATTGAGCAAATTTCTTTCCTGCACCTCGTGGTTGCAGAAATAAAAAAATGAGCTCCATGTATGGCCTAAGTTGAGGCTCGCCTGGTCTGGAACATTGCATTTAGTGACCCAGTGCTGTTCATTCCCAGAGCTAATGCTAAGGGACTTTTCTAAGGAGCAGCTGTAGAAAAAAGTGCGCCCTCTTGCTCAAGTTTCTTGAGTATCCCACAGCTCCTTGTGCCCTATCCATTATCGCAAACAAAATTTAAAAGGTAGCCCCTAGACTACTTAATGAGCCAGAAGTGTGGATGCTGCTGTGTGGCTGGCTGCCATTGACTTTGGTTGGTGGGAAAAAGAACCTGGGACAAGCTAGGGGGACCAGCCTGGAGGGTCTGCGCTAGGCAAAGAAAACCCAATATTGTGCAAGGAAAATTTTAAAAAAACTGCATTTTTGCTTGCATGTGATTGGATAATGGAAGTCAGCAAAGTTTTCCTCATTTACTAAGCTCTGGAGCTACTGCATTTTCAAAGTGCACCGTCCATTTGCCTTTAGAAAAACCATCCCATTAATAAATAGACCCCATTAGAATTTCCATATGACCAATGATTCATTGCTCAGCACAAATGAATATGGTACCAGTGCTACTGACAAAACACCTAACAGAGATGGAGATCCCTTGTTTTGTGTCCTAAAAATACAGCAAAATCATACAAGGAGTTCATATAAAGAAATATATAAAAATTAGCAGCTGATTATACAATAGCGTTGCACATTTAATTAATTTAGATTTATTTATATTTTTATTTTTATTTTTTTAATCCTTGATCTATAAGGTTCAATACAAATAGCTATTGTAAAAAAAAAATCTGTCAGAAAAGATGCAAGGCTTTGATTGCATTCCCCAGATTCAAATAAATTACCTTTAATACATTGCCAAATTGCATTGAGTAGAGAATAAAAAAAATGACCTTTGCAGCCTAATAGGAAAAATTAACAACCTTAGAGCAGATGATGAAAAAAAGCCAGAAGTGAAAACTACTTTGGATGCCATTTTTGTTCTACTCCTTCAATAACCGGGGCAAGGTTACAACAGACAATAGAGAGCATGTTTTCAAATATCTCCTCTATTGTACAATTCATGTAACTTTTGAAAGTCAGTGAATAAATATGTAAACATGTGACCTTCTATTGGGCTTTTTACTACTCTAACAATAAAAATTGAGAGAAAAATACAGACAAAAAAAAGCTAAACTATCATTTAAACAGGAATGAATTCAGTTTTGATAAATTCATTAAAGTGAATATTGATACACAAATATGATTTTTACAATGTGCGTGAACCTTTCTCGTCCTTTAAAATAGCCTAAACACTGTTCCGAAGGTTTATGTGTCTTTTTTTATCTTTGGAGACTAAATAAATTAAAAGCCACAATCTATTCAAAATGGACAAGGTCGACTGTCTCGAATTACAAGATAATGGCTTTCAGACAAAAATACAGTATAAAAATCAAAACATCAACAAAAAAAAAGAAAACAAGATGCTTAAAAAAAAGGATAAAATAATTGTTTTAAATAATAAAATAAGTAATATACCGACAAAGAGAAAAAAAAATTAAAACAATAAACTTAAAAAAAGGAAAATAATCATTTTAAAATACAAAAGTTAAATAAATAACTAAATAAAGAGAAGATAAAAGGAATGAAAACAATATTATAAAAAATAAATAAAAAATAATCATTTAAAAAAATAATAAAATTTTATGATTATTTTACCCTGCTATTCAAAATTGATCCCGTCCACAGTAAAGAGGCCAATGGCACCACTATGGAACTTGGCTGTATTGACAGGAACTGTGAGGTCCTCCAAAAGTTACTTTAATTTCCGCCACGCTTTTGTCTATCAGTTGCCCTCACTGAAAAGCCCAGTTAGGTATTGTTGAAAAAAAAAAAAAAAGTCTACGTCCACATCTATTCCCCTCTAATTCATACTCAGCATTGTAAGTTTTGCTTTTCAGAGATTGATTAAGAAACAGAACAAAGAATGGACAAGTGATTAGCGTCTCAGCAAGGGTCTGGATTGTGGCTATGAACCTGGGGATAGGTTTAGAATTCACTGTGGCATTTGGCTTCCTCTGAGTCCCCTCTGGATCCTGATATTTTCTGCCTCCTTGACTGCAGGTAATACATTCCGACATACCAGGAATGAGAATCCTTATAATTAGTCTGAACTCCCACTCACTCCCTTCCCGCTAGCCTAAATGTAGAAGGCTTGTACCCCCTGGAAGGTTTTTCCATTGAGGTCTTTATATGTGACTCCTGATCAGTACAGGAAGGGTAGAAGCCTTTTGACACTTATCTAACTTCAACTGCTTCATTGTCTCTGGCTTTATGATTTATTTTTTTTGTACATATTTACTACAATTTCCTTTTAGTTCAGATTTCTCACTGTTTTCATCTCTTGTGGACTATTGACTTGCAAAAATATTGAAAGTCCTTCTAATTCTGTCAGTCTTCACGATAAGAATCTACCATAAAACAGGCCATTAGCTTCCCACTCAAGAACCCCTATGTTCGCTACACATGCATTTATTTTTTTAATTCATTTTTCCCATCCACTACAAATGTTTACCTGGATAAGAGATCCTTTTTTTTTGTAATCAACCACACGCATATTTCTGTGTTTGTATGTTGAGTTAAAAAAACATATCACTGCTGTTGAAAATCATTTTTACTACCTTGCCGCTTTATGCTGGCCATACACTATACGAAAAATCGGGCGAAAATCGGTCGTTCAGACAGTTCTTTCGTTTTTCGAACAGTTAATGGGCACAAAATCGATAATCGTTGGGACGTTTTTGAGCCGAAAAAAACGAAGGACAAGTTTGGAAATGTTCTGCCGAACGAACAATAAATCGGAAGGTTAATGTGTTTCCCGCCCGAACTTTCTGCACTAGGTATATGTAAAAAAAAAAAAAAAAATTTTATTTATGTCCACTGAACGATTTCTCGGTCATTACATGAGTGCAATATCGTTTGCGCTCACGGCCGAACGTTCTTTTTCCGAAAGTTCGTTCGGACGATTTTTCGTAGAGTGTATGGCCAGCATTAGTTTCTACCAAATAGGATGAACCTTAGACATGTGCATTCGTTTTCGTCCGAATGCATTTTCGTCTGAATTTCGGGTATTTTCGCGTTCGTTTTCACAAACGATAACGAACGCACAGAATCCGAAATCCGAAAGATCCAACATAAATTTTTTATTTTTTTTTGTTTCGTTGCGACAACAGTTCGATATAGATAGAAGATTCGACATGACTGTGACAATAGTGATCTGTGTCTATCGAACCTGCGGTTGAATGGGCCTAATCTAACTCTTTTAGTCCAAGATTATTCGACATAGAGAGAAAAGATTTGACATTATAGAGACATGAAGATTCGACGAAGCAGCTAAAAACATACGATCGCCGAGAGCGGACATTTATGGTCAAATGCTCCGCCCATAGGCTATAGAAGAATTCTAATGTTGGTTGACTAGTAATAATAATTAAAGCGGAGGTTCCGCGGTCCCTCATTTTTTTTTTCTAGGTGCATGTAATGGGGTTACAGATAAAATGTTATTTCTCACTTGTCCTGCGATTAGAAACATCCCCGTCTATTTCAGTTCAAAATAATAACTTTTATAAATCGATCTTGGTCTTTTTCATTTTGCTTGTGGGCACTGTGAAGCCCACAAGCAGAGACTTCCGGGATGCGGTGAATGCATCCCAGCATTCACCGCTGTATCTCGCGCATCATCAGTGTTGACGGCGAGCAGCGTCGTCAACACTTCCAGGTTGCCATGACAACGGGTGTCGTCATTCAAGTACACGCCCCGTTGTGACTGGCTTCACAACAATGCAAACATCAGCGACGGCTCCCAGGAGACATTGCGAACACTTCCCAGAAATCAACGAGGCGTCGGGGAAAGAAAAAGATACGTCCACTCCCGCGGGAGGAATACCCGGAAGTCCACATTAAAACGACTGATTGACGGTAAGTACAACCGCAAGAAAAAAATCAATAGGCATATGTATAAATATCTGCTACCAAGATCAGTATAAGATAATGTCAGTATTTAGGGTGAATCTCCGCTTTAATAAATATAATTATTACTAGTCATACAACATTAGAATTCTACTATAGCTTGTGGGCGGAGCATTCGACCGGAAATGTACGATTGCGGCGTCATACAGTTTAGCTGCTTCGTCTAATCTTCTTAGAACATCCGACAGACACCGTAAGCCTTCACTTGACAGATTTGACCTTAATTAATTCGGATTTTCGGACAAATGCATTTTTTAACTAAACAAAATAAATAAAAACAAATTTCTGGCGTAACTAAATCAATTTATTTTTCGGACGAAAACGAAATTCCGAAACAAAATATTTCAGTGTGCACATGTCTAATGAACCTAATAAACAACATTAAAGTACTGTACATCTACAGTGAGGGGGAAAAAGTATTTGACCCCCTGCTGATTTTGTACCTTTGCCCACTGACAAAGAAATGATCAGTCTAGAATTTTAATGGTAGGTTTATTTTAACAGTGAGAGACAGAATAACAACAAAAAATATCCATGAAAACACATTTCAAAAAAGTTATAAATTGATCTGCATTTTAAATATTTAAGTATTTGACCCCTTCGCAAAACATGACTTAGCACTTGGTGGCAGAACCCTTGTTGGCAATCACAGAGGTCAGACGTTTCTTGTAGTTGGCCACCAGGTTTGCACAAATCTCAGGAGGGATTTTGTCCCACTCCTCTTTGCAGATCCTCTCCAAGTCATTACGGTTTGGAGGCTGACATTTGGTAACTCGAACCTTCAGCTCCCTCCACATATTTTCTATGGGATTAAGGTCTGGGGACTGGCTAGGCCACTCCAGGACCTTAATGTGCTTCTTCTCGAGCCACTCCTTTGTTACCTTGGCCGTGTGTTTTGGGTCATTGTTATGCTGGATCACCCATCCACGACCCATTTTTAATGCCCTGGCTGAGGGACGGAGGTTCTAACCCAAGAGTTGACCGTACATGGCCCCATCCATCGTGCTTTCTTGAAAAGGGGGACCTTGAGGGCACTGCAGGATTTCAGACCTTCACGGCATAGTGTGTTACCAATAAAGTTTCTTGGTGACTATGGTCCCAGCTGCCTTGAGACTATTGACAAGATTCTTCCGAGTAGTTCTGGGCCGACTCCTCACCCTTCATACGATCATTGAAACTCCACGAGGTGAGATCGTGTATGGAGCCCCAGATTGAGGGAGATTGACAGTTATTTTGTGTTTCTTCCATTTGCGAATAATCGCACCAACTGTGGTCACCCTCTCACCAGGCTGCTTGGCGATGGTCTTGTAGCCCATCCCAGCCTTGTGTAGGTCTACAATCTTGTCCCGGACATCCTTGGACAGCTCTTTGGTCTTGGCCATGGTGGAGAGATTAGAATCTGATTGATTGCTTCTATGGACAGGTGACTTTTATACAGGTAACAAGCTGAGATTACGAGCACTCCCATTAAGAGAGTGCTCCTATTCTCAGCTCTTTACCTGTATAAAAGACACCTGGGAGCCAGAAATCTTGCTGACTGATAGGGGATCAAATACTTATTTCACTCATTAATATTAAAATCAATTTAAAACTTTTTTGAAATGAGTTTTCCTGGATATTTTTGTTGTTATTCGGTTTCTCACTGTTAAAATAAACCTAACATTAAAATTATAGACTGATCATTTATTTGTCAGTTCCCTCACTGTAGAAGCTAATCACCAAAATCCTACATACGCTTTCACATTATTATTATTATACAGGATTTATATACTGTAGCGCCAACAGTATGCGTAGCGCTTTACAATATAAAGGGAGACAGTACAGTTACAATGCAAAGGCAAAGAGGGTTAAAGGGTAACTCCACTTTTGTGGGGGGAAAAAATTGCGAATAAAAATAAATAAATAATATAGCATATACAATTGCAACACAAGTCCTATTGTAATTGAATGTTATTAAAAATTACCTTTCCCCTTTCAATCTGCAGCACTGTAATTTTCTGTGAAATACATTGCAATATGGCTACCTGGCGGTGTTCTGTAGACAGAATGTGTACAGAACACCCCCAGATATGTCATTTCCTGCTTGTGTGATTGGTTTATTGATCTTCCCTGAAGTCTGCACTAAGATACAAGTCAGATATCAGGCATCAGGTGGACAGCTACAGCTGATTGATAATTATGAAACCACTCCCATTAGACTCACTTTCCCACATGGACACAGACAAACACACAGGGATTTCTTCAGAATAACAAAAGGTAGGAATCTGCAACAAAGTTTGTCAAAATCCTTGTAATGTACATAGATCACCCAGAGGGGAAGGTTTTTCCCCAATAAAAGTGGAGTTACACTTTAAGGCCGGCCATACACAGCTTGAATCTCGGGCCGATTCAGCAGGAACCGGCCAAGATTCGTACCGCGATTGATCGATCAACTTGGGTACAACCAGCCTGCCGGATTCGCTTGCGATCATCGCAAGTGGCTGCTATAGCCACTAGCGATAATCAATGTTTTTTTTCGGTGAGAGCGGCTTTCCCTGCCTGCCCCGTCACCCTGCCCCCCCCCTTTGCCGGGAGAAGACAGTTGCACAGCAGAAGAGATTAGCTTACAATCTAATAGGGTGGGGCAGGTGGTACAAAAGGTTATAGCTGTGGCAGATGAGCTGATGGAAATAATAAAAGTTCAGTTAGTTTGAGGTGGGATAGGCTTCCCTGAAGAGATGAGCTTTCAGGGATCGCCTAAAGGAAGCCAGAGTAGAAGATAGCCAAACAAACTGAGGCAGAGAGTTCCAGAGGATGGGAGAGCCTCTGGAGAAGTCCTGGAGAAGAGAATGTAAGGAGACAAGAGCTTGGGAGCAGGCGGTCTTGGAAGGAGCGGAGAGGACAGTTTGGGTCATATTTGGAGACAGGATTGGTAATGTACCTTGGGGCAGAGCTGTGGATGGCTTTTTATGTTGTTGTTTTTATTTTTATTTTTAACCTATTTGCTGGGCAATTGGAAGCCAGAGGAGGGATTGGCAGAGAGGGGTGGCAGACACAGAGCGGTTGGTAAGGTAGATGAGTCTGGCAGCAGGATTCATGATAGCCTGGAGAGGGGATAGCCTATGGAGAGGTAGGCGTAAGAGAAGGGAGTTGCAGTAGTCATGGTGAGAGATGATAAGGGAGTGGATGAGTAACTTGGTGGTTTCATTAGGTAAAAAGGAGCGAATTTTAGAGACGTTACGAAAGTGAAGTCTGCAAGCTTTTGACAAAGATTGGATCAGGGACCGAAAGGATAGGTGAGAGTCTAGGATTACACCTTGCACCCTGGCGTGAGGGGAGGGGAGGGACTGATGTGGTATGTGGCATTATTGATCTTGATGGAAAAGTCATGGAGGAGGGCATGAGCGGGGGGGGGGGTAATTATCAGCTCAGTTTTAGAGAGATTTCGTTTAAGGAAGTGGTGTGACATTCATGCTGATATATCAGTTAGCAAGGTAATAATGTGAGAGGAGACTGAAGGAGTGAGGTGAGAAGTAGAGAGTTAGATGGTGGTGTTATTGGCATAGAGAAGTTGGAAGTCGTGGGAGGTTAGCAAGTTACCAAGAGAGTAGGTGTAGATATAGAAGAGTCCAACAAGAGAGCCTTAAGGGACACCTACAGAAAAAGGAAATGGAGAAGAGGAGACAGTTACAGGTAACACTGAAGGAGCGCTGTGATAGATAGAAGGAGAACCAGGATAGAGCAAAATCTTGGAGGCCAAGGGAGTGGAGTTTATTGAGAAAGAGTGGGTGGTCAACAGTATCAAAGGCAGCAGAGAAGTCTAGCAGTAAAGCCCTGTACACACGATCGGTTTTACCGATGAAAACCGTCCGATGGATTGTTTTCATCAGACAAACCGATCGTGTATGGGACCCATCGGTCTTTTTACCATCGGTTTTTAAAAATAGAACATGTTTTAAATTTTTCCGATGGATAAAAAACCGATCGAAAACTCCGATCGTCTATGGGCAAGTCCATCGGATAAAAAACCCACGCATGCTCAGAATCAAGTCGACGCATGCTCAGAAGCATTGAACTTCATTTTTCTCGGCTCATCGGAGTGTTTTACGTCACCGCGTTTGGAACGGTCGGTTTTTTGACTGATGGTGTCAGCTTCATCGGATTTCCGATGGACAAAACCATCGGATTAGAATCCATAGGATATCCGATCGTGTGTACGAGGCTTAAGAGTATGGAGTAGTGACAATTTGGTTTCAGCAGTTAGTAAATCATTAGTGAGTTTTAGTAGGGCAGTTTCGTTGGAGTTCTGCAAGCGAAATCCAGACTTTAAGGGGTCAAGAAGGTTGTTTTCAGTGAGGTAGAAGCTAAGATGGTTGTAGACTAAGTATTCTAAAAGTTTAGAAGTGAAAGGGAGCAACGAGATTTAAACAGGGTGAAGTCCTGCATTGGATTTGGTTTTACACCACAGTCGTTCAAGAGCACGACAATGTCTCTTGAGATTTTTGGTATTGTCAGTTTGGTAGGGTAGTAACGGTCGGAGCCTGATTCGAGGAGCAAGTGAATCCAGTGAGGATGAGAGTGAACTGTTGTGGACAGAGGTGACCGGGCTAGGACAGGAAAGGGGTAGAGGCGTCATAGAGGTGGCCATTGGCAGAATAGAGAAGAGAAGGGTTAAAGTGGTGATGGTTTCTACAAGTAATCATTTGCTGCTCTGAGGGATAGGTGGTTGAAGGCAAGGATACTGTGAAACTGATGAGGTTGTTATCGGAGAGAGGAAAGGGAGTGTTGGTGAGATTACCGGAAGTGCTGATTGTAAATATAATTTCAAAAGTAGCTTAATTATTGTTTTAAAATACACCAATCAGCCATAACTATATGACCACCCATTTTGGACCCCCTTTTATCCCCAAAGCAGCCCCTTTTGCAGTCGAAACAGCCCAGACCCATCAAGGCATGGATGCCACTAGACCTCCGAAGGTATGCTGTGGTATCTGTCTAAAAGCTGTCAGTAAAAAATGTCTTTAGGTCCTGTAAGTCACAAAGTACAGTCTCCATGGATCGGACTTGTTTTTCCAGCACATCCCTCAAATGCCCGATTGGATTGAGATCTGGATAATTTGGAGGCCAAGTCAAAACCTCAAACTCATTGTTGAGTTCCTCAAAACTTTTCTTGAACCATTTTTGCAGTGTGGCAGGGCACATTATCCATACTGCATCCTAGTGCCATCTCTTCACCAGGTAAGCGTCGTACATGCACTCGGCCATCCAAATGATATAAAAGAAAATGTGATTCATCAGACCAGGACACCTTCTTCCATTACCTGTGGTCTAGTTCTAATGCTCACATGCCTATTGTATGCGCTTTTAGCTGTGAATATGGGTCAGCATGGGCACCTTGACTGATCTGTGGCTAGGCAGCTCCATACACATCAAAGTGCGATGCCCATTTTTTCTTCTTTCAACATTACAACTTTAGGGACAACATGTTTGCTTGCTGCCTAATATATCTTACCCACTTTATTTTCGTTTTCGTAGCTACAACAGTTCGATATAGATAGGAGATTCGACATGACGCTGACAATAGCAATCTGTGTCTATCGAGTCTGTGGTCGAATGTGCCTAACCTTAACTCTATTAGTCCAAGATTATTCTACATAGAGAGGAAAGATTCGACATAGAGAGAAAAGATTTGACATTATAGAGACAGTGTTTGGGGCAGTGGCGTAGCGTGGGGGGGCAGGGGGGACAGTCGCCCCGGGCGCAAAATTTAGAGGGGCGCAGCAGCAGGCGGCAGGTTACCTGCAGCTCTTCTCCTGCGCTGTGCAGTCTAGGAGACTGTGAGCTCTTCCGCTTCGCTATGAGAAATAAGTTGTGGTGCAGTCCCGGCTTAGGCTCCAGCGGTGACACTGACACAGCAGTGAGTAAATGAACACTGAAGACCATCCATGATCCCAGGGATTGTGACCGTGCAGAGACTGGGGGGAAGGAAGAGGGCAGGCGACTCACGAGGCTTCCTCTCCATTACATGCCACTCCCCACACACGAGGTCCAGGATCGCGTCTCGTGCGACATACTTTCGGTCCACTTAGCCCGCCCCACAGCCCAGACCTGCAAGCCACACATAGCGCAACCCCCTCAACCCTGCAAGCCACACACAGCGCACCCCCCTCAACCCTGCATGCCACACACAGCGCACCCCCCCAACCCTGCACGCCACACACAGCGCACCCCCCAACCCTGCACGCCACACACAGCACACCCCCTCAACCCTGCACACCACACACAGCGCACCCCCCTCAAACCTGCACGCCACAAACAGCGCACCCCCCTCAACCCTGCACGCCACACAACCCTGCACTCTGAACACAGCGCACCCCCTCAACCCTGCACGCCACACACAGCGCAACTCTAAACCCTGCATTCAGTACACAGCACACCTCTCAACCCTGCACTCCATACACAGTGCACCTTTGAACCCTGCGTTACGTACAAAGTGCATCCCTTAGCCTTGCACTCAATACACAGCGCACCCCTCAACCTTCATTGCTAATAATTTGTTCTAGTTCTTCTATTCTGTCTATTGGTGGGTCCCGTCACTTCTGCAGTCTGTGGTGTGCAGGCAGTGAGATGATGTTCTGTAACCTTAAGCAACAAATCAGTGGGTTGTAATGATGTGCTGTAACCTCTAGCAACCAATCAGTGAGCCGTAATGATGTGCTGTAATGTCTAGCAACCAATTGGGGAGCATTAATAATGTGCAGTAACCTCTAGCAACCAGTGAGTGGTAATTATGTGCAGTAACCTTCAGCAACCAATCAGTAAAGAGTAATGATCTGCTGTAATCTCTAGCAACCAATCAGTGAGCAATAATATTTTGCAGTGACCTCTAGCAACCAATCAGTTTGTAGTAATGATGTGCAGTACCCTCTCGCAAACAATGGGTAAGCGGTAATTATGTGCAGTATCGTCTAGCAACCAATCAGTGAGCAATAATAAGGTGTGTAATGGACAGTGTAGGAATCAGGTGGGTCAGTGTAGTGGTCAGCATAGCAACCAAATAGGTCAGTTTAGTGGTCAGTGTGGGAATCAGGCAGGTCAGTATAGGAATCAGGTAGGTTAGTATAGTGGTCAAGTAGGTCGGTGTAGGAATCAGGTTGATCTGTACTACTGTACTAGCTATAGGGACTCAGAGTGCTAAAAATCCGTGGGTTAGGGGGCATAAATCTTTTGCCCTTCCCCGGGCGCTGACAACCCATGCTATGCCACTGGTTTGGGGTAGACCATTCGTCATGAACGACGAAGATTCAACGAAGCAGTGAAAAACATACAAACGTCGAATCTGTCATTGAAGGCTTATGGTGTCTGTTGAAAGTTCTAAGAAGATTCGACAAGCAGCTAAACTGTACGACGCCGCAATCGTACATCTCCGGTCAAATGCTCGGCCCATAGGCTATAGAGGAATTTGAATGTTTGTTGACTAGTAATAATAATTTATAAATATAATTATTACTAGTGTCATGCAACATTAGAAACAGTGGTGTGTGCAGGCTATTGCATTAGGGTGTGCACCCCAGAGCACAAAACATATATGCATGTATATCTGCAGAGGATGGTGTCAGATTTACATTTTATTATTTTTTTACTTTTTTTTTAGTAGCCCCTTTGGGGGGCTTTGGTGAAATATCAGAGGGTCCAAACAGAGAGAAAGGGACTGAGGACAGAGCTTCCCCAGTCCCTTTCTCTGCCGCCTCAGCTGCCCTGCACAGTGAATGAATGGGAAGTACTCTGTGCTGAGCAGCTTCCTGTTCATTCACAAACTGAAGCATAGTAAATAGTTTAGAATTAAGAATGAACACAGGAGAAATCTGTACAGATAACTCACTGTGTTCACTTATTAATCCATATTGAAACGTCTCCCGGAACAGCGGGCAGAAGAGCTGAGGGAAGCTGTCAGCACTGCAGGGGGGAGATATGGGGTGCCAGGAAGCAGGGGGAATCGGCACCACACAGAGTGATTAGGGTGTGCCTAGGCACACCCGGCACACCTTGTGCGCACGCCTATGATTAGAATTCTTCTATAGCTTGTAGGCGGGAACATTCAATTGGGAATGTACGATTGCGGTGTCTAATCTTTTAGCTGCTCCGTCTAATCTTCTTAGAACATTCGACAGACACCATAAGCCTTCAATGACACATTCGACCTTAATTAATTCAGATTTTCGGGCGAATTCATTTTTCAACGAAACAAAATAAATAAAAACAATTTTCGGGAGTAACTAAATAAATGTATTTTTCGGACGAAAATGAAATTCCGAAACAAAATATTTCAGTGTGTACATGTCTAATGGAAATTCCCTCTTAGATCATTGTCACCAGAACAAATGACCCAACTGGAAATTTCCTATGCCTTCTAGTTCTTGTGGCAACTCAGAATTTTGGAATTACTCTCTCTCCCTGTGATATTTGCTTTACCATTTTTATTCCTGGTGACATTGGCAATTAGGACAATTAGAGAGAGTAAAATTTTCTAGGGGACACAGACAGCTGTAAAAACGTAAATGGGCACCCAACAGAAGCTCCAACCATAGAAATACAGAAAGGAGCTCCAGAATAAAATCAAATAGAAGTCCAAGATCATTTTAATTGGTGAAAAAAAAAGTCATAAAAACAGCCAACTAATTTCAGGGGCAACACTACTTCTCTTTCAACACAAGATAAAACTTTGATGGACTCAGAGAAAACAATTACATCACAGATCTATATTAGAACCAGTATTACATTTTCCCCATCAAAAAAAATGTTTGTCTTTAGTTATACTTTGAGAAAAAAATTTTTGCAATAGTTTAAATGTGGCCTCTATTTCTCTTCTGCTTTTTTTGTCTTAAAACTGTCACTTGGGGAAGAAATGAAGGAAAGGAACACCGAAAGCAATAGAATCATGATGTACATTCTAATTCCCCGTACACACGACGGAATTCCATCAGAGAAAAATAGAACATGTTCTATATTTAAACTCCGATGGAATTCATCGGAATTTCTCCAATGGAGCAAACACACGGTAGGAATTTCTGATGGAAAAAGTCTGTCTGATTTTTTCCATCGGAAATTCCTATCGTGTGTACAAGGCATTAGCCTTCCCCACTCCACAAGAAAATGGCTTTCTATTGCTGCCTGTGTTGCTGTCAAGTGTTTTCGCCTTACATTTCTCATCCAGTGGGTTGTTGGCCACTCATCCAGTGGGTTGCACTGTGGCCTGTTGACTAAGTATTAGTCATTATCTGTGTTACCTGTCTGTGCACTTCACCCTCTGTTCAGTCTCTTTGTCACTCCGCACATTCCCTTGTTCTTCACTATCCCCTTGTTTGGTTATCTCACCCGTCTGACCTTCCCAAGTGTGACAGCAATGGGCACAATGAAGATCAAATCTAGACACTGAAGACCAGATGCTCCCAATATCTGCCATTTGCTGTGCAGCTTTTAATACCTGCTGGCAACACAACTCCTTTCTTTGGTATTTCCTGGCTGGTGTTTCCATGTATCCCATCAGTTGTGTTTTACGTACCTCCCAGTCAGAGACAGATTAAGGCAGAATGGAGCCCTAGGTAAGTTAGAAGCTGAGCACACCCCCCCCCCCCCACCCCCCAAACCTTCAATTAACATGGTAAGGGTTGCAAAGAGAAGCCTTTTTCATTTGCATTGTCTGTACTGTCATGACCACTCCCCATTGGATATCAACCACTTGCGTGTATATTCTTGCTTTGACCAATTATCCAACCTCTCTGGTTTACTGGAGAGTAATGAAGTTGTAGCTGGGCATCCTGGATATCCACCAATCTTTAGAATTGCCCCCACCCTAGGAGTTTCCAGCAGTACTAAAAAAAACAATAAACAAGGTTAGGAGCCCTATCTTCTCTGTGCATAGCCATTCCCCCCACTCTGTATATGTATACTTGCTGTTCTTCCAAGCTCAAGCATGCCGATAGCACTGTGTCAAATTGAGATGCTTTGAAATGTGTTTTATCCACTGTGGAAACGGAATTATTCTGCAATTGTGACAATTACCACCACATGTGTCTCAACAACCAGATGCTGGAAGGGACAGAATGCCCATTCCTCCTTGCAAAACTGCTCCAGCTCCTTCAAGTTGGATGGTTTGCGCTTGTGAAAAGCAATCTTTAAGTCTGACCATCGATTTTCTATTGGATTGAGGTCTGGGCTTTGACTAGGCCATTCCAACACATTTACATGTTTCCCATTAAGCCACTTGAGTGTTGCTTTAGCAGTGTGTTTGGGGTCATTGTCCCGCTGGAAGGTGAACCTCTGTCTTAGCCTCAAATCACACACAAAGTGGTACAGGTTTTGCTGAAGAATATCCCTGTATTTAGCACCATCCATCTTTCCTTCAACTCTGACCAGTTTCCCAGTCCCGACTGCTGAAAACCATCCCCACAGCATGATGCTGCCACCACCATATTTCACTGTGGGGATGGTGTTCTTTGGAGGATGTGATGTGTTGGGTTTGCACCAGACATAGCGTTTTTTTTGATGGCCAAAAAGTTCAATTTTAGTCTCATCAGACCAGAGCACCTTCCTCCATACATTTTGGGAGTCTCCCACGTGCCTTTTCGCAAACTCAAAACGTGCCATTTTGTTTTTTGCTGAAAGTCATGGCTTTCTTCTGGCCACTCTGCCATAAAGTCCAACTCTATGGAGTGTACGGCTTATTGTCGGCCTATGTACAGATACTCCAGTCTCTGCTGTGGAACTCTGCAGCTCCTCCAGATTTACCTTAGGTCTCTGTGCTGCCTCTCTTAATAATGCCCTCCCTGCCCGGTCCGTGAGTTTTGGTGTGCGGCTGTCTCTTGGCACGTTTGCTGTTGTGCCATGTTCTTTCCATTTGGTTATGACAGATTTGATGGTGCTCCTAGGGATCATCAAAGATTTGGATATTTTTTTATAACCTAACCCTGACTTGTACTTCTCAACAACATTGTCCCTTACTTGTTTGGAGAGTTCCTTGGTCTTCATGGCAGTGTTTGGTTAGTGGTGCCTCTTGCTTAGGTGTTGCAGCCTCTGGGGCCTTTCAAAAAGGTGTGTATATGTAATGACAGATCATGTGACACTTAGATTGCACACAGGTGGACATAATTTCACTAATTATGTGACTTCTGAAGATAATTGGTTGCACCAGAGCTTCAGAGCTTTTTATGGGCTTCATAACAAAGGGGGTGAATACATACGCACATGCCAATTATAATTTTTTTGTTTCTGAAAAATTGTTTTATGTATATATTTTTCTAATTTTACTTCACCAACTTAGACTATTGTGTTCTGATCCATCACATATAATTCAGATTAAAAAAACATTGAACTCAAGGCTGTATTGTAACAAAATAGGTAAAAAGCCAAGGGGGGTAAATACTTTTGCAAGGCACTGTATTATTTACTCATGGTTGGATGCACGGGTTCTTCAAAGAGATTGGAAATCACTGTTAGCAAACATGACCACCTCTGACATTGAAAACACCTATTAATCGCTCCATATGTGCACTCTGAATTTGCCTGATCCTTGCATTGCATACAACAGTCAAACTGGAAAGAGATTGAGACATCCCCAGCCAGTGTAACACAGGAGTTCCACTTTATTTCTTTTCATGTTGTCTAGAACTGCCCTACATTAACCACAGGGAACTGGCTAATAGGGCAGCCAGAATGAGAAAGAGAGCCTCCATCCCCTGAATCTCTTGGCATATAGTTAACAGGGAGGATGCATTTCACCGTTGAACTGAGCACTTACTGTTGAAGCCCAGGTAAATGTACAAAAAAACATTGGAATCTAATTACATGTCCATTAGAACATAATTTTATATAATTTTACACAGAACTAGTACTTTATTCTTTCTTAATATCAGACTCAGGTAAGCCATGTCCAACAGCAATCAGACTGGGAGGGTGTTGTATAGGACAGGACAGAGCAGAGGGATGACCTCACCAGCATTCTTCTGCACCTCCACTGTCAATCCAGTGGCTGGGGTGAGTCCTGGACCAAGCCTTATTGCTTAGCTGCTGTGTAAACTGCAAAGAAGTCAAGGACTCGGCTGTGTCATCTGAGTCACGCACTGGCTGAGAACTACAAATCTTTTGTTAGGTAAAACAGTTTCTATCTATGTACTGCAGCTGTGTGGTTAGTTGTTTGCCTTGAGTTCAGATTTAAATAGATGCATTTATTGCTGTTATTGCTCTTTCTATTTTATTGCAGACAAAGCCTATTTTGCAATTGTCAAAAACATGAGAACCTTTTGTAACAAGTATTTCTTTGCTTTTTCCTTCTCAGAGTCACTGGACCTTTGGATTGCTAGGTTCTGTCTAAGCCTCTCCTGCCAGGAGAGCTTTTTCCTTCTTATGCCGCGTACACACGATCGGACATTCCGAAAAGAAAACCGTGGATTTTTTTCCGACGAATGTTTTTACTCAAACTTGTCTTGCATACACACGGTCACACAAATTTTGGCGGAAATTGCGAACGTCAAGAACGCGGTGACGTACAACACGTATGACGAGCGGAGAAAAATGAAGTTCAATAGCCAGTGCGGCTCTTCTGATTGATTCCAAGCATGCGTGGAATTTTGTGCGTCGGAATTGTGTACACACGCTCGGAATTTCCCAGAACAAGTTTTTTTGTCAGAAAATTTGAGAACCAGCTCTCAAACATTTGTTGTCGGAAAGTCCGACAGCAAATGTCCAATGGAGCATACACGCGGTCGGATTTTCCGACAACAAGCTCACATCGAACATTTATTGTCGGAAATTTCGAGCGTGTGTATACGGCATTAAAGTCACTGGACTTTTGGATTTCTAGGTTCTGTCTAAGCCTCTCCTGTCAGGTTATGTCTAAGCCTCCCCTGTCATAACAGCTAAAGCAGGACACTCAATCTCCATCTCCTTCTATGGCTAACTTGAGCAGCCTTGGAAAATACTGAGTGCAAATATTGTAACCAGCAGATCTAAGTTCTGAGCATGACGGGAGCACAAAGGACCTGTGACCACTGAGCAATCAGTATAAAATAAAGCATTTCAATAAAAATTACTTTAAAACAGTGCCATCAAAATCACTATACCAGGAACCACATTAGCCCTTATTCATCAACGTTCCAGTAAAACTTAAGGCACCCTAAAGTGCACTTAATGCATTCTAAAGTGGACTCTCAGTCAGCTTTATTGTATGTAGGTTTAGCATACTTTGAATGCTATTGTAGCTTGATGAAACATGGTCATTACAACTAAACTCTATGGAACAGCTAACTGCACAGGTGAAATGCATACACGTCCCCTTGCCAAAAATGTGCAATTTTGTTCACAATCTCCTCTGGATCACATACTCCATCCAGACAGCACAGCTATGTGAGCTCACATTTCCCCTTTGTTGCTAAAAAGTAACCCCAGCCATTTTTTTTAGATTTGGATAGAGTGGAAAAGGATTCGATACTCAAGTTTTTATTGCTGCCTAAAGCCTTGTGTAAAGTTTTCCTGACATCCTGTTCTGGTGACAACAATACCACCTTTACAGGAAGTGTGTGGAAATCTCATACGAGGCAAAGACGGCAATAATAAAAAAAACATAATTTTTGGAGGTTGTAGCCATCCTCAGTTTTACTAACAAAAAAGTGCTCTCTATGTCTCTCTTAGAGATTCCCCTTCATTTCCTGCCCATGGTGTCACTTGGTCAGGAAGTGAAGGGAAGATCTCCCAAAAGATCAGTATAACCTGATAGAGATTCTCACCCTTCCCAACTCTATTAAAAGCCAAAAAATAGCGTTCCTACACACTCTTAACCTCAATATATTAGATCTCTGAAGGCAGAGGAAAAATCACAGCTCCAGATGAGCCGAGGAGATCCCCCAAAAGATGCTGGCCCGGCTCGCCACCACGACAGACAAGTAAACTTTAAATAGGCAGCCACACTCCACAATAGGATACCAATAAAAACATCTTCATTGTAATTTAGACAAATGCAGTCACAGGAATGAACAGAAAGTTAACACGTTTCACACATCTTGTGTTTACTCATAACCAGGGGTCAAACTGTGTGCTCGGTGTTGAATTAGGTGAAAACTTACCCATTCACAGCCAAATCCATTCAACTTATTAGATCTCTGCTGGAGGTGTCTCAATCAACCAGGAATGCTTTATCACATATTTTGGACTTGTCCAAAGATTAGGCCATTTTGACAAGGAATGGACTCTATTGTCTGCACACTTTTACAAACTAAAATGCCACCAGATCCCTCCACATGGCTGCTGGGTCTTCCCCATCAACAGTGTAAAAATAAGCTAGAAAGCTACTCTTGCATGTACTCACTGCTGTTGATTGCCTCTCATTGAAGGTGGACACATGACCCACTAAAAATCCAACTTATATTGTTGCATTTGAGAAGTCAAATTTATGTAAACTCTAACTGTGAGACTGAATACAACTCTTGTTGCTTTAAAACGGGGGTGGGATCCCTCTTTGTATATTTATTAGATATATATCCAAGTATTCAAATCCAGCTGCCCATCATGCTCTCGTCCATTCCCCTACACCATGCACTAAACTTATGAGTCTCCTTCTGTACCTCCCTCATATTGATATAGTACTGTCTACCGCATGGGTGCTCAACCTGTATCCCTCCAGCTGTTCCAGAACTACAAGTCCCATGAGGTATTGCAAGCTGCTGACTGTTACAAGCATGACTCCCAAAGGCAGAGTCATGATGGGATTTGTAGTTCCGCAACAACTGGAGGGCCACAGGTTGAGCCCCCATGGTCTACAGCCATTCTTTTACTATCCATCCATCAATTGATGTTAACTACTCATCTGGCATGCCACCAGGAACTAATTGCAAAACCTCTGTTGATGCGGTAGATACTGTATTTTATCACTGGATGACTTCTTAGGAGAAACAGTTGCGACTTCTTTAACCATATTTTTGAGTGACGATACTAAATGTTGCATTTGTACACACTGAAGATAAGATTTTTGTTTTGCAAAACTTTCAAACACATGTTTATAAATGTTTAAATATGCTAATGGAAGGAAGGATTCCAATGAGAGACCTTGCAATTTTTGGACATGTAGCAGGATGTCCATATGTAAGAAGGAATCCGGCTCCCTCCGGTGGTATAAGTGTTACAATGCAACTAATGCACTTTGGGACAGATATCAGCTAGGAGAAAATACTTTGTTGCTTTTAGTAAAAGACAGACTACATTACCCAGGGTGCATTGCAACACCGCAAAGCATTCTGGGCAGACTACTTAAACCAGGGGAGGGGCCAGCGTCTCTCTCTCTGGATCCAGCTCTCAATCAAGCAGGAAGTTGGCACGGAGGCCTGCTTCCTAAGGATTAGGTCAGAAGCCTGGGCCTAAATTACGGGAGTGCCTGAGTGATTTCCAGCAGAGGATCGTCCACAGCGTCCTGTGATTGCCCAGCAGAGACCGGAGTCATCCATCACCATATGCTGTTAGTGACGGAGTCCGGAGACTGCAGCTGAAGCAGAAGCGTGGAGATCGAGTGACCGGGACAAGCCAGAGGAGACTATCTGAAAGTCGGGCCTGTTTGGTGAGAAGGGCACCTGCCAAGAATTGACTACTACCTTAGAGGAAAGTGATTTAGTTAGTGCCAGCCACACTTCACCTATCACGCCACAGCTTGCGGCCTAGTGTATCTCACTGGAGACTATGTGATCAGAGATTGGTGCATCCGTCATTAGTGGGTGGCAGGCACACGAGTACTCAGGTATATTGCAGATAATTACAGCATCTTGTTGAAACCCTGTGGATTACAATTTAACTTGTGCACCGACGGTGGCTAGCGAAGACTTCATTGGAGAAAGGAACATTGAGTGGGACGCAGATAGGCCTTGCTTACCTATTATAGGGAATGAACACGTGCAAGGTATTGCAATAAAGGGGGAGCTCGCGAGCAACCAGTTAGCCGTGCAGAGACACATATAGATACATGTACATATATATAGCTGATGTTATTTCCTGTTATTACCTAATCTCAGTGATACCTATCCTTATTGGTTTATTGACTCTGCAATGCGCATGCAGAGTCAACTGTGTGTATTAATGTGATTCTTTACCCTTCCCTTTTATACTGAGTAAAGGTACCTTTGATTAAGCATATAACTTGTGTGAAGTATCTCTGTCACTTAGAAGGACTAGTGACCAGCAAAGGTAATAACATTTACAGGTTATTGTGTGACGTATGCAGGATTGTGTCTCCTAATACTCAATAGGTCTCACACTCCTTATTCATATCAGTTGTTCTAAGGGAAGGTTTGAGCCACTTCCAGGGGTTGATAGGCAGGACGTAGACCCAAATCAAACAAACAGCAGCTCCTACGGGGGTAGTGCTACACGTGGGGGCTCGTCCGGGATATTCTACGGTTCTGCAATCAACTTTCCCCCTAGACAGAACCCTTACAGCACAGAAATGGACCCTGCTGCCGTAGCCCGGTGGTGCAGGAATGAAGGCATCCTACCCGGAAATGGCCTGGTGGTTGAAATCCAGAGAGAGGCCTGGGTAGAGGAGCAGCTAACTCCAGTCTTGAGAGCATTGTCCACGGACAGGAAGCCATGGGTGATTGACATAAAGACAGATACTGTAAATCCCCACACCTATGCATTATGTGAGTGGAGGAACGGAATCTCTGACTACTTCAAGGGTGCCAGCATAAAAACTACAAACCAAGTAGAACTCCTCCTGATACACCCAGAAGAGAATAAAGATGGCCCCACATCCACTACTTCAGGAGGCCCCAGCACAGGAGGGAGCGCCCAACAAAAGGGTCCCGGTTCACCACCATTGACCACCCTTAGCTCAGAATTGTGCGCTGTCCTGGGGGAGATTGTGACCAAGTGTAAAAAGGACCCTCCAGACTACCTGATGTCAGGATACAGGAAACTCAGGACCTTTTCTGGGAAGAAACCTGTACCTTCAGTGGAAGATGGATTTGAAGAGTGGCTAGATGGCGCCACTCAGGCCCTAGAAGAATGGGAGGTGCCAGAACAACAAAAAAAACAACGGATTGTGGAAAGCTTAAAGGGGCCTGCTCTGGAGGCCATACGTAACCTCAAGTTAAGCAAGAAGGACTGCAATGCACAGGATTATCTGGATATTCTGCAGAATGTGTTCGGCGGGACGGAAAACGTCACTGAACTCACTTACCAGCTGGGGCATTGCTACCAAAAAGAGGGAGAGAAGCTGTCAGAATTCATAGGACGCCTGGATAAGATCCTGCATCGGATCCTACTGAAGAAAGGGATCGATCCAAGAAAAGTGGATGAGGCCCGTGCCCAGCAGGTGTTGAGGGGAGCTCAACCCTTGGACCCCATCGCATTATTGCTACGCACCCGGCGGGATGGGAGCAGCCTGGAATACCCTGACTTGATCCGGATAGTCAGGGAGGAGGAGGCCATGTTGGAAGACAAAAGGAGGAGTCAACACACCGAACCAACTGCCCGAGTCAGAATGTTAAGTGCAGAAGAAGGTGATTCAGAAGTTGAACTCCTAAAGACCCAGGTGTCACAACTAGTAGAAATGGTGTCCATGCTGACTAGCCAGGCCTCTGTGCCACACAACAAGAACACGTCAGAGGAACCAAAAAAACCTCCTAGCTCCAATATGGAACTAGTACAGAAGCCTAAGAGATTGATAACATGCTTCAATTGTGGGGGAATCGGGCATGTTAGAGCAGTGTGTCCCAGCCCAGATGAAGTTGCATCCAGATATCGCAAGCCGGCGGAAAACTTCAGAGGGCCCCGGTGAAGGAGTCAGCCGGGCGCCCACCAGTTTCCACGAACTCCTTCAAGAAGTCCAATGATCCAAAACATCAGAGTCAGGGACCTAAACCTCTGCCAATTAGGCCCCGTCCCACAACTCAGGCTGCTGTTGAACAGAAGGCCAGTGCACACCAGACCCAGAAGGGACTGAGACCCACCGGAAACTCAAGAAAAAAAGAAGTGAGGGTACAGGTAACTGAACCCAGCAAGAAGTCTGTGTTGAAGGAGTTCCCTGCCAAGTTAGTGGGGCCTTCTCCAGTAGTCCCCATACAAGTAGAAGGGATCTACACCAAGGCTCTTCTTGACACTGGGGCTCAAGTGACTCTTCTGTATAGGGATTTCTATGATAAACATCTTAAACATCTGCCCCTACAGAAATTAGAGGAACTGGAAATATGGGGTATTGGAACTCAGAGCTTTCCCTATGACGGTTACCTGCCAATCAAGTTGACTTTTGATCCCTCAGTGGCTGGGGAGACAGAGACCTTCGATACTCTGGCAGTAGTGTGCCCTCGCCCACTAGGGGCCAGCAAGAGCTCACTCATCATAGGGACCAACACTGATCTAGTCAGGCGACTGCTGACACCGTTGGCCCAACAGGAAGAAGCCCCGACCACAAGAGTCCACCCCATGTTAAGGCAAGCCTACCAGCGCCTGGTACTGGAGCAGAAGGCCCCGGCTGAGGGAGTTGGCAAGATTTGGAAGCTAGACAAGACGGAGAAGGTATTACAACCGGGAGAGGTGACTTGCCTGAGGGCTTCTGTCAAGCTCACATGGAAACAGCCAGGCCCCTTCATTGTCTTCGAACCAGGCCCACAGGAAAGACAGAAAGGGATTGAAGTAATCCCCGAAGTGATCCCATTGAAGGCCCTACAGAAAAGCCATGGGAGGGTTTTAGTGAGTATAAGGAACACTGCTAATACACCAGTGAAGGTGCCGGCCAGAATGCTGTTGGGCCAGGTGAATCCAGCCACCCCCATTGCCCCATGTGAATTGAAGAAAGAAGAAAGGGGTGAAGTTACCATAGAGAAGCTCTGTTCTGAAGACACGGCCCTCCCACCAGAATGGAGAAAAAGGGCCAAAGCTCAACTTGCAAGGTGGGAAAAGATCTTCTCTAAAGATGAGTTCGATGTGGGGTGCGCAAGGAGTGCCACTCACAAGATACGCTTACAAGAAGATAAGCCCTTTAGAGAGAGAGTTTGACGGGTCCCACTGGGTGACTTAGAAGACTTGCGGGAACAGTTGGCTGAGCTGAAGAGGACGGGGATTATTCGAGAATCCAGGAGCCCTTACGCTTCTCCAATAGTGGTAGTCCGAAAGAAGAACGGGTCGCTGAGACTGTGTATCGACTACAGAACACTAAACAGAAGGACCATCCCAGATCAATACACCACTCCCCGAATTGAAGACGCCCTGCAGAGTCTGTCAGGGGCCAAGTGGTTCAGTGTAATGGATCTAAAAAGTGGATATTACCAAATCCCCATGCACCCTGAGGATCGGGAGAAGACAGCCTTCATCACCCCTGTGGGGTTCTTTGAGTTCAACCGTATGCCTCAAGGGTTATCAGGAGCCCCCGCCACTTTCCAAAGGCTAATGGAGAGAACCGTCGGGGACATGAATCTAATAGAGGTACTGGTATATTTGGACGACGTCATCGTGTTCGGGAGAACCCTAGAAGAGCATGAAGAGAGACTGGAGAAGGTCCTGAAGAGGCTCAGTGAAGAGGGCCTGAAACTCTCCCCAGAGAAGTGTCAATTTTACCAGTCCTCAGTCCATTACCTGGGCCATATCGTTTCTGCAGAAGGGGTGGCCACGGACCCAGAGAAGCTGGATGCCGTCACCTCTTGGCCGAGACCTACCAACGTGACTGAGCTTCGGTCATTCCTGGGGTTCTGTTCTTACTACAGAAGATTTGTAGAAGGATTCGCCAAGATTGCCAGACCCCTGAACGAGTTACTCAGAAACGAAGGGGAAGATGATGTTCCAGAGCTGGTCAAACCAGTGAAACTCACCATGGGACCCCGAAGGCCCAAAGAGTCGATTCAAGACCAGTGGACAGGGGAGTGCGAGGAAGCCTTCCAGATGTTAAAGAAGAGTCTTACCACTGCACCAGTCCTGGCCTATGCTGATCCAAAGAAGCCTTATGAACTGCATGTAGATGCCAGCCGAGATGGGCTGGGTGGGGTGCTGTACCAGGAACATGATGGTTACCTAAGACCCGTTGCATATGTGAGCAGGAGTCTGATACCTGCTGAGAAGAATTACCCCACCCACAAGCTTGAATTCCTGGCCTTGAAATGGGCAGTGGTAGACAAACTGAGAGACTACCTATATGGGGCGGAGTTTGTGGTGAAGACAGATAATAACCCGCTCACCTACCTTCTGACCACTGCCAAGTTGGATGCAACGGGACACCGGTGGTTGGCTGCCCTTTCAAGCTTCACCTTCAGCTTGAAGTACCGACCCGGAGTGGGAAATAGGGATGCAGATGCCCTGTCCAGGAGGTCTCATGCCCCCACCGACCCTACCGAAGAATGGGCCCAACTAGACCCAGAGGGAGTGCGAGCCCTATATCAGGGAACAGAACTTCAAGCCAGAGGTGGGTCAAGAGCCGAAGAAATTGGGGTCTCAGCTGTTGGAGTACCGAAGTGCTATTGCAGTGTGACCCAAGTCGAAGGGGAGGGCTTGCCCAAGCTGACAAAAAGGGATTTGAGAAAGGAGCAAGAAGAAGACTCTTTAGGGAAACTCCTGATAAAGGCCCTGGAAAGCCAGCGTCCCGAGATGCTTGAAACAGACTCCCCAAGAGAAGCCCGATTGTTGCGCAGGGAGTGGGATCGGCTACACATACGTCAAGGGGTGGTCTACCGAAGGGGCCCCTCTGACGACTCAGAAGAGAAGTGGCAGCTGTTTCTACCAGCCAAATATCGAGAAGCGGTCCTAGCTGCCCTCCATGACAACCATGGTCACCTAGGGTCCTAACGGACTTTTCACCTTGTACGGGATAGGTTCTATTGGCCCTGCATGCAGGCTGAAGTGGAAGGATATTGCCATTCCTGTGTCCAATGCATTCAAAGGAAGACCTTGCCACGTCAAGCAGCCCCAATGGGCCATCTGCAAAGTCAGGGACCTATGGAACTGGTGTGCATTGACTTCCTTTGCCTGGAGCCTGATCTGAGTGGTCAAGGGAATGTCTTGGTGATAACAGATCACTTTACCAGATATGCTCAAGCATTCCCAACAAAAGACCAGAAGGCCTCAACAGTAGCCAAAGTACTGGTAGAAAAATTCTTTGTGCACTATGGTCTACCCCAACGCCTTCATTCAGATCAGGGCAGAGACTTTGAAAGCAAATTAATAAAGAAGTTATTAGACCTGTTAGGCATCCAGAAGACCAGGACAACCCCTTATCACCCACAAGGAGATGCTCAGCCTGAACGGTTTAACCGGACTCTCTTGGATATGTTGGGGACTCTGAGTTCAGAGAAAAAGCAGCATTGGAGCAAACATGTAGCTGCCATAGTGCATGCCTACAATAGCACTGCCAGTGATGTCACCGGGTATTCCCCATACCGTTTGATGTTCGGGCGGGAGGCTCGGTTGCCAGTGGACTTGGCCTTTGGCATATCGCTGGATCATACCTCAGCAGCATCCCACAAGGGGTATGTAGACCGATTGAGAAAGAGTCTGAAGACAGCTTTTGAAAAGGCCCAAGCAGCATCTGACCAACGGGGGCTGAGAAATAAAAGAAACTTTGACCTAAGAGTCAGAATTCAAGATTTACAGCCAGGAGATAGAGTGCTGTTGAGGAACTTGGGAATTCCGGGAAAACATAAGTTGGCTGACCGTTGGAAATCCCAACCTTATGTTATCTGCAAGAAGCTGGAAAACCTTCCTGTGTACCAAATTAGGCCAGAAGGAAGCGTGGGACCGTTAAAGACCTGGCACAGGAATCACTTGTTGCCCCTCTCCGAGGCAGTTCGCATGCCTCCTGCATCTGACTCACAAGAAACCCCTTCAACTTCTCAAGGTTCCAGACCCATCACCCGATCTCAAACAGTGCTTCCAGATGTGAGAGATGGAGACTCTGACAATGAAGGTCAAGAGGATGAAGAAGCAGAATCTGACTGGTTGTGGTCATCCCAATTGCCAGAACCCATGACCACCTCCCAAACCTCACCCAAAACAGTTGACAATGGAACTCTTCGGGCAGAAGCTCCTGAATTTGTGCCTTCAAACATTCTCATTGAGGAGGTAGCTGATGACTCAGACTCTTTGTCAATGGAAGACCCAGAAGAAGGGTCGTTGTCTCTATCTGAAGGAGAGCGGGACGCTCCTGAAGTTCTGGAGCCCAACATGCCTGAACTAGATGAGGAAGCCCCTGAAGAGCTTCTAGAAACAGCCAGCCCCAATGTCCTTGAGAATATGATACCTAAAGAGCAGAGGGAAAGAAGAGTAATTCACCCCCCAAAAAGACTGACGTACGACCAATTGGGTGAATGCTCTGAGGAGGCCACCATCACTTCTAAGAGAACCATTGATCAGTCTAGCTCTTCCACTCCAGATTCAGATTCAGTGGAAGACAACCCCAGCTCACTCCCTAGCACATCTGAAACAGACACCCAAGTGTCGGTGGTCCGTATACAGGACAACCTCCCTCCTTGTGATAATTGGTGGGAGGTTCCTCTGTCGGCTCTGTGTTATGATATGAGCTGTTTAAGTTTAAATCCTGCTTATGAAAAGGCAAGTTGTTTATTGTCATGCATAAACTAACAAATTTCCCTGCAGGTATTGCCAAAGTATGTGACTTTAAGTGGGGGGAGTGTGTAGCAGGATGTCCATATGTAAGAAGGAATCCGGCTCCCTCCGGTGGTATAAGTGTTACAATGCAACTAATGCACTTTGGGACAGATATCAGCTAGGAGAAAAGACTTTTTTGCTTTTAGTAAAAGACAGACTACATTACCCAGGGTGCATTGCAACACCGCAAAGCATTCTGGGCAGACTACTTAAACCAGGGGAGGGGCCAGCGTCTCTCTCTCTGGATCCAGCTCTCAATCAAGCAGGAAGTTGGCACGGAGGCCTGCTTCCTAAGGATTAGGCCAGAAGCCTGGGCCTAAATTACGGGAGTGCCTGAGTGATTTCCAGCAGAGGATCGTCCACAGCGTCCTGTGATTGCCCAGCAGAGACCGGAGTCGTCCATCACCATATGCTGTTAGTGACGGAGTCCGGAGACTGCAGCTGAAGCAGAAGCGTGGAGATCGAGTGACCGGGACAAGCCAGAGGAGACTATCTGAAAGTCGGGCCTGTTTGGTGAGAAGGGCACCTGCCCAGAATTGACTACTACCTTAGAGGAAAGTGATTTAGTTAGTGCCAGCCACACTTCACCTATCACGCCACAGCTTGCGGCCTAGTGTATCTCACTGGAGACTATGTGATCAGAGATTGGTGCATCCGTCATTAGTGGGTGGCAGGCACACGAGTACTCAGGTATATTGCGGATAATTACAGCATCTTGTTGAAACCCTGTGGATTACAATTTAACTTGTGCACCGACGGTGGCTAGCGAAGACTTCATTGGAGAAAGGAACTTTGAGTGGGACGCAGATAGGCCTTGCTTACCTATTATAGGGAATGAACACGTGCAAGGTATTGCAATAAAGGGGGAGCTCGCGAGCAACCAGTTAGCCGTGCAGAGACACATATAGATACATGTACATATATATAGCTGATGTTATTTCCTGTTATTACCTAATCTCAGTGATACCTATCCTTATTGGTTTATTGACTCTGCAATGCGCATGCAGAGTCAACTGTGTGTATTAATGTGATTCTTTACCCTTCCCTTTTATACTGAGTAAAGGTACCTTTGATTAAGCATATAACTTGTGTGAAGTATCTCTGTCACTTAGAAGGACTAGTGACCAGCAAAGGTAATAACATTTACAGGTTATTGTGTGATGTATGCAGGATTGTGTCTCCTAATACTCAATAGGTCTCACACTCCTTATTCATATCAGTTGTGCTAAGGGAAGGTTTGAGCCACTTCCAGGGGTTGATAGGCAGGACGTAGACCCAAATCAAACAAACAGCAGCTCCTACGGGGGTAGTGCTACAGACACATGATGTCCAGTACAATATCCTTTGAAAATGTATGCATACAAAAAGCCTAACTATTGAAAAAGAGGACTTTTAAGGTACCACATACTTGTATAAAATAATCGATATGTATTCTACAATAATAGAATATTAGAATGAAATAAATGTAGAATAAATATCGATTCTTTTATACAAGTATGTGGTACCTTTAAATTCCTCTTTTTCAATAGTTATTTTTTTTTGTATGCATGTTTATTAATAGATATAATGTTATAACTTGTAATCATATTTCTTTTTTTTTTTTCACAATTTTTTTTTTTATTGAAAGCTTTCATAGGCGTTACAGAAAGTACAATATCAAATATACTTGGTTTCAAGGAAGTATCAGAGTTCAGTCACTTGTAAAGAAACTAACCAATAGTCAGTGCCCAGTACTCTTATACCATAATAGGTTTGGACAGGGAAACCCCAGAGTTCGCTGAAGATTTTGCCAAGGCATATTTAAGTAGAGAAAGAAAGCGTCGGCAGTGCATTATAAACCTATTAGTGCTATTATGGGGCGGGGCCAGTGTAAGAGAGCATAAGGTAGTATATATGGTTGTACTATAGGTCATGTAAAGAAGAAGGGTAGTGTCCGACCCCAGATCGGCTCACTACTCCAACTCTTTCCTTGTGTTTGATCAAGATGGAAAAAGGGGGGGTGGAAAAGAAGAGGAAAAAGGAGAGCACAGAGTAGGGGGTGGAGAGAAAAAAGGGGGGGTGTGGGAGGTGGGCTCCCAGGGGGTCGTGTGGGGAGGGGGTGGGAGAAACCACCAGCTACCCTCCCCAGCTGCCCCTGGGCATTGCACGGGATGTATAGGATCTATTGTTCCCTTGGGTCTGATGTACCCAAGGGACCTAGACCCGTCTTGCTCAGGTCAAGCAGTCTCCTGTATTAGTTCTTGGTATCGTTGTGAATTCCGAAATTCATACCAGGATGCCCATGTGGTTGAAAAGTGCGATATTCTATCCCGAGTGGTGTGATGTGAATCAGCTCCTCCATCGCTGCTACTGTATGTGGTTGATTCGGAATGCCCATTCCTTCATTGAAGGGGGTAGTTTGGATCTCCAATGGACTGGCTGCATTAATCATATGCATGGCCACTGACTTGTAGTATCTTTTGTGATAAATTTTGGAATGATGTAAGAGGTATTGTGCCGTGTAATCATTTTTCAATAAAGATTATTAAAAAAACAAAAAAAAAGAAGATTTTTTTTTGTTTCTAGAGATAAAGATTCAATAGTACGTCTTGCTCACCAATGTACCCCTCACCCACTCTCTGGACAATGTAGAAGCTTTGCCAAGAAGCTTCCAGTAGTAAGCCTCGTACACACGGCCCGGAATCCCATCCGGAAAAAAACGTTGGTTTTCCTGACGGGATTCCTGGCAAGCTTTTCTTGCAAAGCCGTGCATACAGACGGCCATTCAAAAGAACCGCCGTTCTTTTGAATGGCAAGAACGCGGTGACGTCATCGACTACGAGGAGCCTGCGCTTGTCACATTCTATGCCATTGCCGCCATCTTGCTGTAGGGTACACTACCCTTGTATGCTACCGCACATGCGTCAAAGTCTTTTTGTGCATGCGTGGGTTTACCTGGGGGCAGGTAAGCATACTGATGAACGGTTTTCTCGGCAGGAAACACTCTGCCAAGAATCCCGACGAGAAAATATAGAGCAGGTCCTCTATTTTTCTCGTCGGGATTCCCGGCAGTTTTCTCGCCAAGAAAGCATACACACGCACGGTTTTTATGGCAAAAAGCTCTCCCAGCAGCTTTCTTGCCGAGAAAACCGTGCATGTGTACGAGGCTTTAGATTCCTTCTTTGAAGGATGCATTTAAGAAGACAGTATAAAAACAGAATAGGGTATTTACTGTACACCAGTTCTATTTAAAATACATGGCTTATTGGCTGGATGAATCAGAAATCTTTTGAATGTATCTGGCATTCAGGTTTCAATATGACAATTGACTGAATACCCTCAGAATTGCACTTACAAAAAGATCATTTACAGTAATTTTTTTACATTTAATTTCAGCAAGAATAAACTACCGATAAACCATGCACCCTCTTTCAAAGAGCAATTATCTTCATCTTGAATATCATAAATAACATACTGTATATCTTTATAAGAGTTGACAGTGGCATACAGTACTTAGTACTTCGTGTTGACCTAATTGAATCCTAAACACAGTTTAAACCTCATGGCAGGAAATATAATATAGTCCATACTTTTCATTCTCTGCGGCAAAAGAAAATATATACAATAAATACAATTATAAACAGCACAGCACCACCCGTACAATGGACAATCGTTGAACATATAAAATGTATCTCCCAAGGCTTTTATATCTCCTCTCTCCAACCTTGACCTTTTTTTCTTTTTCCAAGAGTAGAAAACAACTCGGTGTGCAAGAACCAAACTTGCTTGCCTGTAACTAGGTACATAGAAAGGAGACCAAGAAGAGAGAAAGGTCACAATCTTTACAACCCATGCTTTCATCCCAAGGACATTTATTATATCTGTAGTAATATACATTATAATGGTAGAAAAAACAAGTAATTCCAATCTCAAATGCGACAGGGAATAAGATATTTGAAGTACACCAAACTATTGTTAACTGTGGAATGCATCACAACATTGTACATCTGTCTCCTGTCTCCTACATCCTACAGAGAAGGAACTAAATAATAGTGTTTTGAGGATTGGACTACCAATCATTACAATGAATGAGTATATTATTTTTCATCAATTTTGTTCTTCCTTTGGACGGTGAAGTGTCCATGACATATAATCGAGAAGAAGCTACTTCAGAGGTTCAGCGCTTACATTATGACAGTTAATTCAATGGGGATCCCTAAGATCACAGCATGTTCCTTAGCTATGTAACTTGCTCTCCATATTTTTCTTTATTTAGCATGTCTTTATAACATTTTCAATGGCTGCTTTGTCCAAGTACTTGGTAAATGTGTTTCTTTTCACAGCTTATACCTTCAATACAAGAAAAAGGTACAACTGTGTCCATCACAGAGAAAGCTCACGAGTTGTGTTTAGAAACATGGCAGCTGGTGTGGTTGGAATGTTTCTTCTGTTCTTTTGTACTACTGATAAAATAGGACAGTATGAATATGTATTCTTCTAGGCTGTAGCAGTAGGTCAGCATTGGGGTAATAAAAGATCTTTTTGTGATTTGAGACAGATCCAAACAGAGAAAACAAGCAGTGTCTATGGAAACTGATGTCTCTATCTTCCGGAAGGGCCAAGAGTTAACCACAGGAACAATAGGAAACAAGGAACAGGTAATGGAATGAGAATATTGATCAGTCCTGCACTCTAACCTATTAGTTCAGTGATTTCAAAGAACCCCACATGGGCATTTAACAAGGACAAACAGTATTCTGACTAAAGATAGGTAACAATAACTAAAGCAGACTGCGCAGCTGCTATGGGGACTGGGAGTGGGAGGGGAACATATTAGGAAGGCTATTGGGACATATTAAACAAAGGAAATCTTTGTGCATATGAAGATAGCACATATAGTACTGTATCATTAGGAATTGGAAAAAGTTGCTGCTGACACTAAAGCCCTATACACACGATGGGATTTCCAATGGTTTTTTAACCGATGGATTTTTCCATCGGAAAACCGATGAAGCTGACTTTCATCAGTCTTGCCTACACACCATCAGTCAAACGCCGTGACGTAAAACACTCTGATGAGCCGAGAAAAATGAAGTTCAATGCTTCTGAGCATGCGTCAACTTGATTCTGAGCATGCGTGGGTTTTTTATCCAATGGCGTTCCCCACAGACGATAGTAATTTGCTATCGGTTTTTTAACCATCGGATAAATTTAAAACATGTTCTATTTTTAAACACCGATGGAAAAAAGACAGATGGGGCCCATACACGATCGGTTTGTCCGATGAAAAAAGTCCATCAGACTGTTTTCATCGGTTAAACCTATCGTGTGTACAGGGCTTGACCCTGTGACATCTCCAGTCATAAAAAGCGGGTGTCAGACACATAGGAAGCCCGTAAAAGGAATCTTTTAGAAATCTGTTGCTAGTCACAGACCCCCTTTCAGGGAGGCTTGTGATTGACCCCAAATTTATTCTGCAGAAGGACAATGACCCCAAACATACAGTCAATGTCATTAAGAACTATCTTCAGTGTAAAGAAGAACAAGGAGTCCTGGAAGTGATGGTTTGGCCCCCATAGAGCCCTAATCTCAACATCATGGAGTCTGTCTGGGATTACAGTTAGTTCCATATATATTTGGACACAGGCACAATTTTCATACTTTTGGCTCTGTATGCCACCAGAAAAAAATTAGATCACAACAATCCTAATAAATTTGAAGTGAAGACTTTCAGCTTTAATTCATGGGTTTGAACATGAATATCAAGTACAAATTTTAGGAACTGCAACCATTTTATACACTGCCCCCCCCCCCATTTTCAGGGGCTCAAATGTAATTGGACAAATAAATATAATCATAAATAAAATGTTCAATTTTAATATTTTGTTGAGAATCCTTTACTGGCAATGACTGCCCGAAGTCTGGAACCCATCCTCCTTTCTGATGCTTTGGCAGGCTCTAACTGCAACTGTCTTCAGTTGTTCTTTGTTTGTGGGTCTTTCTGCCTTTAGTTTTTCCTTCAGCAAGTGAAATGCATGCTCAATTGGGTTAAGATCAGGTGATTGACTGAGCCATTGCAGAATATTCCACTTCTTTTCCTTCAAAAGCTCCTGGGATGCTTTTGCAGTGTGTTTTGGATCATTGTCCATCTGTACTGTGAAGTGCCATCCAATCAACTTTGCTGCATTTGGCTGAATCAGGGCTGAACACTGCAGAATTCAACCGGCTGCCATCACACTGCCTCCACCATGTTTTACAGATGATGTTGTGTGCTTTGGATCATGAGCTGTTCCAAGCCTTCTCTGCATTTTTTTTTCTTCCCGTCATTCTGGTACAGATTAATCTTAGTTTCATCCGTCCAAAGAATACTTTTTCAGAACTGGTCTGTTTTTTTTAGATGCTTTTTGACAAAGTCTAGTCTGGCTTTTCTATTCTTCAGGCTTATGAATGGTTTGCACCTTGTGGTGAACTCTCTGTATTTGCTCTCATGAAGTCTTCTCTTGATTGTAGACTTTGACAATGATACGCCCACCTCCTGGAGTGTCCTTTATTTGTCTGGATGTTGTGAATGGGTTTTTCTTTACTATAGAGAAGATCCTAGGATCATCCACCACTGTTGTCTTCTGTGGATGTCCAGGCCTTTTTATGTTGCGGAGCTCACCAGTGCGTTCTTCTTTTTCTCAGAATGTACCAAACTGTTAATTTGGCCACTTCTAATATTGCTGCTATCTCTGGATTTGTTTTTGTTTTTGATGCCTTACAATGGCCTGTTTCACTTGCATGGACAGCTCCTTTGAACACATTATGTAGTGTGACAGCATGCAGGTAAAATCACCAGGTTGCATCCAGGATGGAAGGTATATATGTCCTAGATTCAGGCTTTATGCCGATTTATACCACTAGGGGGAGTGCGGGGAGTCTTGCAGGGGAAGAGTTAATGAGCCCAGCTGAAGTAAGTGGGCTCGTTAGGGCCTCTACAAGAACTCCCAGCATGCTAAGGGAGATGCTCAAACCTGGAACCAGATCTGTGTGGATAGTCTGGGGAGTGTGATCTCTGTGCGGTGAGCCAAAGCCTGTGTGGTTATTGCTAAGAACTTCAAAAAAGCAGGGAGCTAGGAACTGGGACAGCACAAGGCTGTACCCAGTTGTTAGTTAGGGACATCAACATGTGTAGTGAGTGGTCAAGTTGACCAGGATTTCTTTTCATGTTTCTTTTGTTTTTGCTGTATTTTTTTGTCTGTATATAGTTAAAAAAACACACCCTTTTGTTTTCTCCTACCACTGTCTGCTGTGCCTGTTTTTGTGTGGTGAACCCATCCAGGGGGTCACACACACCCGCTGCTGAGCTAACCCCCTCACAGTTGGTGGAGAATGCGGGCAGTTTTTTTAAGGCCAGCATGGAGGAGATACTGAAACAGCTGGCTCTAGCAAATGCCAATCAGCAGCAGACAATGCAGGTTTGCAAAAGAGCCTTGTAGCCCAGCAGCAAGCTCATCAACAGAGCCTTGCAGCCCAGCAGCAAGCTCATCAACAGAGCCTTACAGCCCAGCAGCAGACAAATGCAACTTTGCAACAGAGTCTGGAAGCTCAGCAACAAGCCCAGCAGCAATCTGAGGCCCGCTTCATAGACCTGTTACAGAAGCAAGAACAGAGACTACAGCAACAAATGGAAACGTTAATGCAGCAACATCCGCAGACCAGTGAGGCAAGTAGTTCCACTAATACTGCGTCCTTTGGGGTGAGTCGTTTATTGACAAAAATGACTGGAGAGGATGATCCAGAGGTGTTTTTGACCACATTTGAAAGGACTGCTGAAAGAGAAAAGTGGCCTAAGGAGCAGTGGGCTGGACTGGTGGCTCCTCTGTTAACTGGTGAATCACAGAAAGCTTACTCTGACCTAGAGCCTGACCAAGCAAAAGACTATGTGATGCTAAAAACTGAAATATTGGCACGGCTGGGTGTCACCCTGGCTGTCCGGGCTCAGCGTGTGCATAACTGGACTTTCCGGCTTGGAAAACCCCCCAGGTCTCAAATGTATGATCTCATTCACCTGAGCAGGAAGTGGCTACAGCCAGAGACTTTGTCCGCACCAAAGATTGTGGAACGTGTTGTGATGGATCGTTTCTTGAGAGCTCTTCCTACTGCCATCCAAAAGTGGGTAAGCCATGGAGACCCAGAAACGGCCGATAATCTTGTGGATCGTGTAGAGAAGTACTTGGCTACAGAGGACCTGACTGCCTCTTCCAGAGACTCACGGACTTTCCACCCTAAGACCAGACCATCCCTAGTGGCGGGTAAGAAGATTCCAAGGGGTGAGGGTGGAGAGAGTGAGAGGGTGGGAGTTCTACCCAAGGTTTGGCGAGAACAGCCTGGGAAGTCAGGGGCTCAAGAGGCAGCAAGAAGGATTGTTTGTTACCGCTGCCGACAAGAGGGACATATTACAGCAAATTGCCCTGTTGTGGATGAACCCATGCAATGTGACTTTCTAACGGACAGACGTCAGTCGCTGTTTGCGACAGTCGCATGCACTGCCATGCGGGGAACTGAGAAACATTTATGCAAAATGTGTGTTAATGGTAGAAATGTTGTTGTATTGCTGGATTCAGGTAGCCTCGTGACACTGATAAAGGCTGAATTAGTTACTACAGAGGTCTCTGGGAATAACAAGGTAGCTGTTATTTGTGTGCATGGGGACACCCGAGAGTATCCGGTGACTACAGTGTGTTTTGAGACCCCCAAAGGTACCCTCTCTCATCAGGTGGGATTAGTGTCTCACTTGCCTCATGATGCCATTGTGGGAAGGGATTTTCCAAAGTTCTGGGAACTATGGGATTGTCCTGAGCCCCCCACTGGTGCCCCTATATACCAGGAATGTGATAGCCAGAATTCCTCGGAGAGTGGTGAGGGCTCTCCAGAATTTCCCTTGTCGGTATTGGCAGGGGAGACTCGAGAAACTGGGGAGGAGCCAACATCCTCAGACGAAAACATGCCGTCTGTGGAGTTTTCTGATCTCGAGGTTCACAAGGAAAATTTTGCCACAGAACAGTTAAAAGACCCCACCCTAATAAAGGCACGGGAAAACGTAGTGGAAATAGATGGCGAGTTAGTGAACCCAGATGAGACCGGCACTTACCCATACTTCATCGTGGAAAAGGACCTACTGTATCGGGTGGCTAAAAGGGCAGAAGAAACCATTGAGAAGCTTGTGGTGCCCAAACCTTACAGGAAGTTGGTGTTAGAGTTGGCCCATGGGCACATTCTTGGAGGTCATCTGGGGACAGAGAAAACCAGAGAGAGAGTATTGCAGAGATTCTATTGGCCTGGGGTCATGAAGGAAACAGAAAAATATTGTTCCTCCTGCCCTGTGTGTCAGAGGTCGGCACCGATGCCACATTTCCGTAACCCGCTGGTACCTCTTCCCATCATTGAGGTCCCCTTTGAGAGGATCGCAATGGATTTGGTAGGTCCGATAATGAAGTCCGCTAGGGGGCACCAGTACATCTTGGTTATAATGGACTATGCCACCCATTATCCGGAAGCGATTCCTCTCCGAAATACCTCGGCCAAAACCATAGCCAAAGAGCTATCTCTTGTTTTTAGCCGTGTGGGTATTTTTAAGGAACTGCTTACGGACCAAGGTACACCCTTTATGTCCCGGGTTATGAAAGAGCTGTGCAAGTTGTTCAAAGTGACACAATTGCGTACATCTGTGTATCACCCCCAAACAGATGGGTTGGTTGAAAGATTCAACAAAACTCTAAAACAAATGTTAAAGAAGGTGGTGGATAAAGATGGAAAGGATTGGGACTGTCTAATTCCCTATTTAATGTTTGCTATTAGGGAGGTACCCCAATCCTCTACGGGTTTCTCACCCTTTGAGTTACTCTATGGGAGACACCCAAGAGGGCTGTTGGATATCGCCAAGGAAACTTGGGAAAGTGAGAGTTCTCCCCACAGGAGTGTGATTGAGCATGTCGCCCTGATGCAAGATAGAATTGCACAGGTAATGCCAATCGTAAAGGAACATTTGGCCCAACCGCAGTTGGCACAGCAGAGAGTGTACAACCGTGGAGCCAAGATCCGGACCTTTTCCCCGGGGGATAAGATATTGGTACTTGTCCCTACGGTTGAAAGCAAGTTCCTCGCCAAATGGCAGGGCCCCTACGAGATAATGGAAAAAGTGAGCGAAGTGAATTACAAGGTCAGACAACCAGGAAGGCGAAAGCCCGAACAGATCTATCACATTAATCTGTTGAAAGCCTCGCGGGATAGGGAATCCCTAGTCGCAGAAACTTTGTCACCAGCTCAGTCTGATTGTGTGATTCCTGAGGTTGGAATAGCAGTCACCTTGTCAAACCCCCAACAACAGGAGGTTAAGGAGTTTGTGCTTCGCAACAAGGAGGTTTTCTCTGAGCTGCCGGGACAAACGTATGGGGTAGAGCATGATATTATTACCCCGCCCGGTGAAAGGGTGAAGCTAAAACCCTATCGGATCCCAGAGGCCCGACGGGAGGCAATACGTGAGGAAGTACAGAAAATGCTTAAGTTAGGGGTGATAGAGGAATCCCAAAGTGATTGGTCAAGTCCCATAGTGTTAGTGCCTAAACCGGATGGGAGCTGGCGATTTTGTAACGATTTCCGACAACTGAACAAAGTTACAAAATTTGACACCTACCCCATGCCACGTATAGATGAGTTGGTCGACCGGTTGGGAACAGCCCGATACATGACAACTCTTGATCTCACCAAAGGGTATTGGCAAATTCCCTTGGCCAAGTTGGCCAAGGAGAAAACCGCATTTGTAACCCCAGACGGGGCATACCAATATAAAAGAATGCTGTTTGGTTTACAGAATGCGCCGGCAACATTCCAGCGGAAAATGGACCAGATACTGAGGCCCCATCAGAAGTATGCTGCGGCTTACCTAGATGATGTAATTATCTATAGCACAGATTGTGCCTCACACCTGCCAAAAGTGCAAGCAGTCCTAGACTCTATCCGGGAAGCTGGGTTTATGGCCAACCCCAAGAAGTGTACCATTGGACAGGAGGAGGCCAAGTATCTTGGGTACACCATTGGGAGGGGAGTAATAAAACCCCAAGTCAATAAAGTCGAGGCCATACAGAATTGGCCGCGTCCCAACAGCAAGAAGCAGGTATGAGCCTTTCTGGGAATCGCTGGCTATTATCAGTGATTCATTCCCCACTTTGCTTCTCAGGCTGTGCCCCTAACCAACCTGACAAAAGGGAAGGAGTCTGTCATGGTTAAATGGACCCCAGAGGCTGAGGCAGCATTTAAATTCTTAAAAAAAGCCTTATGTAGCCTGCCAGTGTTGTACTCACCAGACTTCTCTAGGGACTTGTCGTACAAAGTGATGCATCCGACGTTGGGTTAGGAGCAGTATTGTCCCATGTCTGGAACGGGAAAGAGCACCCAGTCATTTACCTCAGCAGGAAATTGAAGTCCCATGAGGTAAATTACGCCACGATTGAGAAGGAGTGTTTAGCGGTGAAGTGGGCTCTAGATTCCCTTCGGTACTATCTGCTAGGTAGGCACTTTGACATGATTACTGATTACGCTCCTTTAAAGTGGATGGCTCAAAACAAAGAGACAAATAGAAGAGTAAATAGGTGGTTCCTGGCCCTACAGGAATTCAACTTTACGGTAAAGCATCGCCCTGGCATTCAAATGGGGAATGTGGATGCTTTGTCTCGAGTACATGCATGCCTGATTGCTTGTGTTCCAACCCCAAGGTTAAAACAAGAGGGGGGGTATGTGACAGCATGCAGGTAAAAACACCAGGTTGCATCCAGGATGGAAGGTATATATGTCCTAGATTCAGGCTTTATGCCGATTTATACCACTAGGGGGAGTGCGGGGAGTCTTGCAGGGGAAGAGTTAATGAGCCCAGCTGAAGTAAGTGGGCTCGTTAGGGCCTCTACAAGAACTCCCAGCATGCTAAGGGAGATGCTCCAACCTGGAACCAGATCTGTGTGGATAGTCTGGGGAGTGTGATCTCTGTGCGGTGAGCCAAAGCCTGTGTGGTTTTTGCTAAGAACTTCAAAAAAGCAGGGAGCTAGGGACTGGGAAAGCACAAGGCTGTACCCAGTTGTTAGTTAGGGACACCAACGTGTGTAGTGAGCGGTCAAGTTGACCAGGATTTCTTTTCATGTTTCTTTTGTTTTTGCTGTATTTTTTTGTCTGTATATAGTTCAAATAAAACCACACCCTTTTGTTTTCTCCTACCACTCTCTGCTGTGCCTGTTTTTGTGTGGTGAACCCATCCAGGGGGTCACACACACCCGCTGCTGAGCTAACCCCCTCACAGTAGGTTCACAGCAATAGATTCCAAATGCAAATACCACACTTAGAATCAACTTCAGACAATTTACCTGCTTAATTGATGAAGAAATAACGAAGGAGTAGCCCACACCTATCCATGAAATAGCTTTTGATTCAATTGTCCAATTACTTTTGGTCCCTTGAATAAGGGGGATAGCTATTCTTAAGACCTGTAATTCCTAAACTCTTCCTCCGATTTTGATGTACATACCCTCAAAATAAACCTGAGAGTGTACACTTTCAGCCCATATCCATTATATATGGTAACTATAGCTTGAATATGTTTTGATAAATAAATACCTGGAAAAAAAAACTAAAATTGTGCTGTGTCCAAATATATATGGACCTTACTGTACATGCAGAAACAGAAGATCTGTGTTTAGTTCTCCAAGATGTTTGGAACAACCTACCTGTCGAGTTCCTTCAAAACCTGTGTGCAAGTGTACCTAAAAGACTTGATGCTGGTTTGAAGGCAAAAAGTGGTCACACCAAATATTGATTTGATTTGATTTCTCTTCTGTTCATTTAATTTACACTTTCTTAATTGATAAAAAACACTATTAACACTTCTATTTCTGAAAGCATTCTTAACCACTTGCTGACCACCCTCTCACAATGTACTGTGGACGGGTGGCCCATACAGGCACAGCGACATACTGGAACGTTTCTGTCTGTTTCAGGGTTTAGGGCGCATGCATGTGTGTCCCACCCACACCCATGGTACACGGCAGGAGTTTGTCAGCAGGTCACGGCCAATGATTTATGATGGGGACCTGCTGATCGGCTGTGTCCAATCACAGGCCAGTGCCGTGTGTTGACAATCGACACAGGGCTCTGTACAGAGGAAAAAATCTTTCTGTTTCTTATCCCTGCAAAGCAGGAATAAGAAACAAAGAGAAATGTATTAAAAAGCAGCACACATTACACAAATTAACACCCGAGATGCTAACCCCTTCCTAGCCAGTGTAATTTGTACAGTGAAAGTGTATAGTATTATCACTGCTCACTGTATTAGTGAGTGAGTGAGTGAGTGAGTGAAAAACTTGTATAGCGCTAACAAATGCGAACTAAATCGCCTCAAGGCGCCTTGCATCCAGTAGCTTCATGATCCATCAGAAGAGGTGGGTCTTAAGTTTTTTCCTAAAGGCCCGATGGTTTTCTTCTATACGGATGTCCGTGGGTAGCGCGTTCCATAGCCGTGGTCCTTGGACTGCAAATCTTCGTTCTCCCTTTGATTTGTAGCGAAACTTGGGGATGTGAAGGAGATTTTGGTTTGTTGATCGGAGACTGCGTTTGGGGGTGTAGTGCTTTATCTTCTCGCATAAATATTGCGGAGCGATTCCTTGTGTGCACTTGTGGGTGAGACAGAGGGTCTTGAATGTGACCCGATCCTTTACGGTTAACCAATGAAGGGTCCTCAGTGCAGGGGTGATGGGTTCCCATGGTTTTTTTCCTGTTATCAGTCTGGCTGTCGAGTTCTGGACGACTTGTAGGCGTGAAATCTGGTATTTGGGTAGTCCGAGGTAGAGGGCATTTGCGTAGTCGAGTCGGGAGTTGATAATTGATCCAACTACTACTGCTGTGTCCTCTTCTGGGATGAAGGGAATGAGTCTACACAGCAGGCGGAGGAGATGGTGAGATCCGCTGATTACTGATCCTATTTGAGCGTCCATCGACATCTCCGAGTCAAGGATTACTCCCAGACTTTTGACTTTGGTGCTCGGGGTAATGGTCTGTCCGAGAATGGTGGGTGGTGTCCAAGAAGTTTTAGTTTTTGTCTTTCGGTTAGCGTGAAGGAGAAGCAGTTCTGTTTTGGATCCGTTGAGTTTAAGTGAGCTCTCAGTCATCCAATCATCGATTAATGTGAGCCACTTTTCCAATCCGTGATATTGGTCTTTTTTTCCAGTGATACGAAAGTAGAGTTGGGTGTCGTCAGCGTATGAGTGATCACTGGTGATGTCATTGACAGTTAGTCAGCCAGTGTAAGTTAGTGTCAGATTTCCCGCCGCACAATCACAGTCCCACTATAGGTCGCTGACCACCGCTATTAGTAGTATAGAAAAAAAACTCCAGTATATATACCATAGTTTGTAGATGCTATAACTTTCGTGCAAACCAATGAATATACACTTGTTGGGATTTTTTTTTTTTAACCAAAGACATGTAGCAGAATACATTTTGGTCTAAATTTATGAACAAATTTGAATATTTTTTTATTGAATATGTTTTATAGCAGAAAGTAAAAAATATTATTATTTTTTCAACATTTTGGGTCTTTTTTCGTTTATATAATAATAAATAAAAAATAAAAAAAACTCAGTGGTGATCAAATACCACCAACAGAAAGCTGTATTTGTGTGAAAAAATTATATAAATTTTGTTTGGGTACAGTTTTGCATGACCACGCAATTACCTGTTAAAATAACACAGTGCTAAATAGCCTGGTCATGAAGGGGGTAAAATCTTCCAGAGCCGAGGTGGCTAACCACTTAAGGACTGGCCACGGCATATATACGTCGGCAGAATGGCACATACAGACATAATCACGTACCTGTAAGTCCCCTTTAACTGCCTGCCGTGTGGTCGCGCGCACGCGCGCTGCCACCGGCATGCTCGCGACCCTGCCGCCATCCCTGTGACTCGGACCGTGGGTCCCCGCGATCGTCTCACAGAGGGATGGAGCGGGGAGACATTAGTGTAAACACAACATCTCCCCGCTCGCCTACTGACACTGTCACTGATCTCCGCTCTGTGTAATCAGAGCGGAGATCGGTGACATGTCACTCGTAGCCACACCCCCCCTCAGTTAGAATCACTCCCTTAGGCACACTTAACCTCCGTGTAGTCGGAGCGGAGATCAGTGTCATGTCACACACAGCCCATCCCCCCTACAGTTAGAAACACTCATCAGGGCACACTTAACCCCTACAGCGCCCCCTACAGGTTAACCCCTTCACTGCCAGTGTAATTTTCACAGTAACCAGTGCATTTTTATAGCACTGATCTCTGTAAAAATGGCAATGGTCCCAAAATGGTGTCAAAAGTGTCCGATGTGTCTGCCATAATGTCGCAATCACAATAAAAATCGCTGATCGCCGCCATTACTAGTAAAAAATTAATTATTAATAAAATTGCTATAAAACTACCCCCTATTTTGTAGACGCTATAACTTTTTTTTTTTACCAAAAATATGTAGAATACGTAATCGGCCTAAACTGAGAAAAAAAAAATTTTTTTAGATATTTTTTGGGGATATTTATTATAGCAAAAAGTAAAAAATATTGAATTTTTTTCAAAATTGTCGCTCTATTTTTGTTTATAGTGCAAAAAATAAAAACCGCAGAGGTGATCAAATACCACCAATAGAAAGTTCTATTTGTGGGAAAAAAAGTATGCCAATTTTGTTTAGGAGCCACGTCGCACGACCGCGCAATTTTCAGTTAAAGCGACGTAGTGCTGAATCGCAAAAAGTGGCCTGGTCCTTAACCAGCCAAAATGGTCTGGGGCTTAAGTGGTTAATTTACAGCCTTTTTTCACACCTGCCTAAGTCTTTTTGCACAGGACGTATAATATTAGGGTGACCAGACATCCCCGGTTTCAGGGGACAGTCCCCGGATTGAGGACACTGTCCCCGGACCAAGTCTGTCCCCAGTTTTGTCCCCGGATTGGATCTAAACAGGGGCTGGGGCAATTTCAAAGACAGTCAGTGCAGAATTAATTGATCCTGTGTTCCTGCAAAGCAGGTACAGGGATCTATACCTTCCCTTAGTAAAAGCACCTCCCCCACAGTGAGAAAACACTTGTTAGGTACACATTTAGCCCTTTGATTGCCCTAGATGTTATCCCCTTCCCAGCCAGTGTCATTAGTACAGTGACAGTGCATATTTTTAGCACTGATCACTGTATTAGTATCACTGGTTCCCACAAAGCGTCAAAAGTGTCACTAATGCCGTGTACACACGGTCGGAATTTCCGCCAGCAAAAGTCCGATGTAAGCTTTTGGTCGGAAATTCCGACCATGTGTAGGCTCCATCTGACTTTTGCTGTCGCAATTTCCGCCAGCAAAAGATTGAGAGCAGGTTCTCAATTTTTCCGACGGAAAAAATTCTGAAGCATGCTTGGAAGCATTGAACTTAATTTTTTCGGCTCGTCGTAGTGTTGTACGTCACCGTGTTCTTGATGGTCAAAAGTTCAGAGAACTTTTGTGTGACCGTGTGTATGCAAGCCAAGCTTGAGCAAAATTCCGTCGGAAAAACCATCCAAGGTTTTTTCGACGGAATTTCCGCTCGTGTGTACGGGGCATTAGTGTCCAAATTGTCTGCCGCAATATCGCAGTCCTGCTATGAGTCGCTGATTGACGCCATTACTAGTAAAAAAAAAATATGTCCCCGGATTTCATTTAAAAAATCTGGTCACCTTAATAATATACTAGGTAGGTAGAGAGCTTTGAGCAGGATTGTGTGTGCAGGAATCTCAAAGACGCCTGGCTGCGTGGATTTCCTGGTTATGTCAGCCCCCTTGTCCTGTCAGTGACAGTAAATTCCATGAATTAGCTGAAAATCCCTCTTCTCAAAAGTCAAGTTATCTCTACTTTGCCTGAAGCTCCGATTAAGAATAGGAACTTGCTTGTTTACAGTCTTAATTAATACCTCTTTTCAGAGCAGGAGAGGACAGAGGAGAAGGGAAATGAAGTGTCATGATGAACAGGTGTAGCTGTTATTTGTTATATTTGGGATCATTAAGAGCTTGGAGCAGATTAATAAGGCCTGACTGGACATGAACCTCTGACGAAAAGAAGATATCCCGGCCTTGCTGGATGGGTGAGTATTATTTAAGAATAGTTTAGGTCATTCAGCGGTTGGGATGCATTATAACTCATGACCTGACCCACTGTTCAACTACGTAAAAAGCCTCAGGTGACTTTTTTTTTAAGCACTTCTCAGGTCTAAACATACTCACAAATGTTAGATGGTTAATATCCAGGAGCTTTGATGGTGGCAGGATCAGGTAATGGACATCTGTGGGTACATCTGCCCTCAGCAAATTGTGGTGGATGAAATTACCAAGGGGTTCTTGTGGAAAAAACTATTTTGCCATCCCTCCTCACTTCTCCCATTCAACTACTGCCAAAGTAGAAACACTTGTTTAATGTGGGGAAGGGGAGGAGAGAAATAGAGACACATACTGTATATGAGGAGGGAGTAGACTTTGAAATGCCTTTGCCCTTATGGTTTATAATATGCAACAGGATTTAGATAGGAAGCTATCTCTTCACATACGGTCTAAATCAGGGGTAGGAAACCTGAGGCCCTCCAGCTGTTGTGGAACTACATTTCCCATGAGGCATTGCAAGGCTGGCAGTTACAATTACTCCTAGAGGCACGATGGGCCTTGCAGTTCTGCAACAGCTGGAGGGCCCCAGGTTGCCTACCCAGTAGTGTATTTAGTTTTTTTGCTGCAATAGTCCTGACTAAACTCGTGCACCCCCTAATCTAAATATGACCCACCCCTTCCTGTCAAGGCCACACCCCTTTCTGTTTAAGACCCGCTCTGAAATTTTCGAGTGGGGACACTAGTTCTGAGGGCCTGGGGGGGGGGCAATGGATTCCCCTAGTTTGTATACATTTCCTATCACTTCCTGTTTGGCTATGGGGCAGGAGGTGAAGGGAAATCTCTGCAATGGGACAGGGATGGTAAAAAATATAACTATAAGCTATAACCCTCCCTTACACTATCTAAAATGAAACAGAAAAGTGTTGCCTATAGTTCTACTTTAAGCACAAATTTCTGATAATTTTATGGAGAGGACTAAGAAGATATAACCATGCCAATGGTGCAGCAGAAAACATATAGCACAGTGAGGAAGGTTTGTGGTCCAGGATGATAGGACAGTCAAAATTAGAAGCAGCACCCCCCCCCCAAGTTGCGGAATGCCGGCCGCCTGCATACCAGAAGCAGTGCAGCCACTTTATGGGGGCGCTAGACTAATTTTCTTCTTAGCCCAGTCCGCCCCATAAGAGCCGGCAGGGAATCTTTCCGTGCTGCCCCCCTGCAAAGTGCTGCCCTAGGCCTGGGCCTTGTTGACCTAGGCCAGGATACAGCGTTGTGCCTACCACTGGTCTAAATGATACAAGAGGAAATGGGACAACCTTCATGTCTCAGGACCGCTTAGGCAGAATCTGACACCACTTGGATATTACAAACCAGCAGCATGGTTAGAGAATCATGAAGAAGTCCACCATGACAGTAAAAGGAGGTCCCATCAACCACCTAATTCACAAGTAGCACTCCCCCCGGAGGAGCTGCTGATTGTTTGGACTCTCCTGCCTTGATCCAGTGATGATCTGCTCTGTACACGAACGCTAGTGACACGATACACCTGAAACTTTTAGAATGGGCTTATTAACCGCTTAAGGACCGCCACCAGTACATATACGTTGGCACAGACAGGCATAACCACGTACCTGTACGTGGCCCTTTAAGATGCAGCCGTGTGGTCGCGCGCACGCGCCACCGGCGGCACGCTCGTGACCCTGCCGCCTCCTCTGTGAGCCCGACTGTGGGTCCCGCGGACTCGATCACCGCGGGGACAACCGCGATCGTCTCACGGAGAGATACAGCGGGGAGATCTTATGTAAACAATCATTTCCCCGCTCTGCCTAGTGACAATGACACTGATCTCCGCTCCGTGTAGTCGGAGCGGAGATCAGTGTCATGTCACACACAGCCCACCCCCCCTACAGTTAGAAACACTCATCAGGGCACACTTAACCCCTACAGCGCCACCTACTGGTTAACCCCTTCACTGCCAGTGTCATTTTCACAGTAACCAGTGCATTTTTATAGCACTGATCGCTGTAAAAATTACAATGGTCCCAAAAATGTGTCAAAAGTGTCCGATGTGTCCACCATAATGTTGCAGTCATGATAAAAATCACTGATCGCCACCATAACTAGTAAAAAAAAAAAATAATAATAAAAATGCCATAAAACAGTCCCCTATATTGTAGAAGCTATAACTTTTGCACAAACCAATCAATAAACGCTTATTGCAATTTTTTGTACCAAAAATATGTAGAAGAATATGTATCAGCCTAAACTGTGGAAAAAAAATGTATATATTTTTTGGGGATATTATAGCAAAAAGTAAAAAATATTGAATTTTTTTAAAAATTGCCGCTCTATTTTTGTTTATAGCGGAAAAAATTAAAACCGCATAGGTGATCAAATACTACCAAAAGAAAGCTCTATTTGTGGGAAAAAAAGGACGCCAATTTCGTTTGGGTACAACATTGCATGACCGCGCAATTACCAGTTAAAGCAGCGCAGTGCGAAATTGTAAAAAGACCTCTGGTCCCTAGGCTGACAAATGGTCCGGGGCTAAAGTGGTTAAACAGGAAAACCCCTCCTGGGGGTATTGGGGCTAGATAGTTTACATAGACAGATTCTCACAAGGCACAATTTTAAGTGTAGACAAGCTAACACCATTCATTCCCCATGGCTACCTGTAAAATAGTATGACCTGCAATGCACTAGTTACAATAATAGGAACTTTAAAGTGGTTTAAAGTTTACTTTTTTAGTAAAATAATAAAAAGATTTATACTTACCTGCTCTGTGCAATGGAGTTGCAAAGAAAGGCCCCGAACTTCCTTTTCTGGGGTCCCCCACCGGCGATCTTTGATCCTCCTCTTCTGCAGTTGCACCCATAGCAAATCGCTTGCTATGGGGCCGACACAGCCCCATAGCCTACATAGACACACAGCATGACTCGCCCCCTCACACATGGGACCAAGTACAAGGAATGCGTAACTTTACAGATGTGTTAATTTATGCACAATTAATGGGTGTATACACTCACCGGCCACTTTATTAGGTACACCTGTTCAATTGCTTTGTAATACAATTTGCTAATCAGCCAATCACATGGCAGGATCTCAATGCATTTAGGCATCTAGAAGTGGTGAAGACGACTTGCTGATGTTCAAACTGAGCATCAGAATGGGGAAGAAAAGGGATTTAAGTGACTTTGAATGCAGCATGGTTGTTGGTGCCAGACTGACTGGTCTGAGTACTTCAAAAACTGCTGGTCTATTAAGATTTTCATGCACAAACATTTCTAGGGATTATAGAGAATGGTCCAAATAGAGAAAATTTCCAGTGAGCGGCAGCTGTGTGGACGAAAATGCCTTGTTGATGTCAGAGGAGAAATGGTTCGAGATTATAGAAAGGCAACAGTAACTCAAATAACCCCTCATTACCACCAAAGTATGCAGAATACCATCTCTAAATGCACAACACATTGAACCTTGAAGCAGATGGACTACAGCAGCAGAAGACCACTCCGGGTGCCACTCCTGTCAGCTAAGAACAGGAAACTGAGGCTACAATTCGCACAGGATCACCAAAATTGGACAATAGAAGATTGGTAAAACGTTGCCTGGTCTGATGAGTCTCGATTTCAGCTGTGACATTCAGATGGTCGGGTCAGAATTTGGCGTAAACAACATGAAAACATGGATCCATCTGGCCTTGTATGAACAGTTGAGGCTGGTGGTGGTGTAATGGTGTAAGAGATATTTTCTTGGCACACTTTGGCCCCTTAGTACCAATTGAGCATCTTTTAAACACCACGGCCTACCTGAGTATTGTTGCTGACCATGTCCATCCCTTTATGACTCCAGTGTCCCCATCTTCTGATGGTGACTTCCAGCAGGATAATGCACCATGTCACAGAGCTCAGATCATCTCACCACTGGTTTCTTCAACATGACAATAAAGTCACTGTACTCCAATGGCTTCCACCAGATCTCAATCCAATAGAGCACCTTTGGGATGTGGTGGAAGGGGAAATTTGCATCATGGATGTGCAACCAAAAAATCTGCAGCAACTGCATGATGCTATCATGTCACTATGGACCAAAATCTCTGAGGAATGTTTACAACACCTTGCTGAATCTATGCCATGAAGAATGAAGGCAGTTCTGCAGGCAAAAGGGGGTCCAACCCGAGCAAGTTGTACCTAATAAAGTGCCCGGTAAGTGTATATCTGTAGTCTTTAACCGCTTGCCGACCGCCTAATGTACTTATACGTCGGCAGAATGGCTCAGCTGGGCAAAGCAACGTACCTGTACGTTGCTTTGAAAATCCCGCCGTGCGGGCGCACCTGCCGCGAGCTCCGTGACCATGCCCGCTGGACCCGCGGACTCGATGTCCGCCGGTGTCCTGCGATCGTGTCACGGAGCGGCAGAACGAGAAGATCCCTTTGTAAACAAGGCATTTCCCTGTTCTGCCTAGTGACAGGACACTGATCTTCTGCTCCCTGTGATCGGAAACAGTGAGCAATATCGTGTCACTGGTAGCCCAGCCACCCCCACAGTTAGAATCACTCCTTAGGACACACTTAACCCCTTCCTCGTCCCCTAGTGGTTAACCCCTTCACTGCCAGTGTCATTTACACAGTAACCAGTGCATTTTTATAGCACTGATCACTGTATAAATGACAATGGTCCCAAAATAGTGTCAAAAGTGTCCGATGTGTCCGCCATAATGTCGCAGTCACGATAAAACTCGCTGATCGCCGCCATTACTAATAAAAAAAATTAATACGAAAAATGCCATAAAACTATCCCCTATTTTGTAGACGCTATAACTTTTGCACAAACCAATCAATAAACGCTTATTGGGATTTTTTTTACCCAAAATATGTGGAAGAATACGTATCGGCTTAAACTGAGAAATACATTTTTTTAATATATTTTTTGGGGATATTTATTATAGCAAAAAGTAAAAAATATTGCTTTTTTTTTCAAAATTGTCGCTCATTTTTTTGTTTATAGCGCAAAAAATAAAAACCCCAGAGGTGATCAAATACCACCAAAAGAAAGCTCTATTTGTTGGAAAAAAAGGACGTCAATTTTGTTTGGGTACCAAGTCGCACGACCGCGCAATTTTCAGTTAAAGCAACGCAGTGCTGAATCGCAAAAAGTGCTCTGGTCAGGAAGGGGGTAAATTCTTCTGGGGCTGAAGTGGTTAATGTGTACATTTGTCACTTTGAGAAAGGGGACCTCTGTGTCTCTGAAGCATCAGTGGTATTATATTTGTTCCAGAATGTGAACTTTTGCTGCTATCTTAGTAAAGGATTGAGGTTTTATTCATGGTGTGCTGCCGTGTTTATCACGACATCATCATTGGCCATGAACCCTCCAACAAGGCGTTAAAGGTATTGCTTCAAGATGGATTGTTCATGAATTTTATGTTTCACAACAAAACATCCTACTGTGTAAATATGAACTGGAAAACGATACGGACGCCTCAATTACAAAAAGTCAAGTTATTCCTTAATATATCATCCTTAATATATCATGCATTATAAATTATGTCCGTCAAGAAGGTTACAAAAAAATATAAAAAGGCGGAATGAAAGGAGGCTTCTGCAGGGATGTGCTAACAAGATTATTCTAGTCTAGCGGATCAATAGTTAGTCAATTTCTTTTTTCATCACAAAATCACAGTCCGGAGACACAGAGAGAGAGGAAAAAACACTGTTAATGATGGAGATCAGCATGGCACAGATGACATATCAGCAGACACTTTCTGCACCATCCAGAATGTCCGTAAATACATTGATGTCGCTTTGCTTTGCAGTGCACTCTAATGCCGCGTACACACGACCGTTTTTCATGGCGTGAAAAATGCCATTTTTTTAATTGGTCATTAAAAACGATCTATTGCATTATATTGGAAGAAATCTCATCCTCCTCCGTTTATATATTGGAAACAATTGATTAATAATAATCTTCCATTGTACAGAGATACCTATAGGAATAGGGGTCGCCCTAGTAAGTATGATGAGGTTTGGGCAAAGTGGCTGGATAAGCCATATACGGCATCTAACATAGAGGGAGGTAACAACTCATAGAAGGGATGTTCCCTATATGGGATATTTGTGTTTAGAAATGATTGGAAATAATAGTGATAATCATAATTTCTTTATTTCTTGTTTTTTGCTATGCAAGGTGATGGGATCGTGTTATTTTACTAATATATTTTAGATTTAATGTGTATGATGTGTTGTCATGTTATGTTATGTTTTGTCTGTTTAAGAAATTAAATAAAAAGATTTATAAAAAAAACGATCGTGTGTAGGCTCCAGAGCATTTTTAACGACGTGAAAAATGGGCTAAAAAAATTTAGAACCTGCTCTATTTTTTCACGTCGTTTTTCACGTCGTTCTTTTTAACTTCGTGAAAAACGGTAGTGTGTATGCTTTTACGAGGGGAAAAAAAATGCGCATGCTCAGAATCAAGTATGAGACGGGAGCGCTCCTTCTGGTAAAACTAACGTTCGTAATGGAGATAGCACATTCGTCACGCTGTAAGGGACTGAAGAGCATGAGGCTGAAAAGCGCAAATCGGCTCTCTAAACTTTACTAATACGAGGATCAGCAAAAGCAGCCCAGAGGGTGGCGCCATCCGAATAGAACTTCCCCTTTATAGTGCCGTTGTACGTGTTGTACGTCACCGCGCTTTGTTCGAGCATTTTTTTTCACGATAGTGTGTGAGCAAGGCAGGCTTGAGAGGAAACACGAAAAATCACGTCAAGAAAAACTTAGTTTTTTTCAATGACATTAAAAACGGTTGTGTGTATGCGGCATGAAAGGCATCGTTGTAGCAATTGCTTTAAATATATATTTAAAAAAAAAAAAAATGCCACGTACACACGATCGGAATTTCCGACAACAAATGTTCGATGTGAGCTTTTGGTTGGATATTCCGACCGTGTGTAGGCTCCATCGGACATTTGCTGTCTGAATTTCCGACAACAAATGTTTGAGAGCTGGTTCTCAATTTTTCAGTCAACAAAAGTTCTTGTCGGAAATTCCGATCGTGTGTATCCAATTACGACGCACAAAAATTCTACGCATGCTCGGACATCATTTTTCTCAGCTCGTCGTAGTGTTGTACGTCACCACATTCTTGACAACATTTGTGTGAACATGTGTCTGCAAGACAAGTTTGAGCGAACATCCGTCTGAAAAAAATCCACGGTTTTGTTGTCGGAATGTCCGATCGTCTGTACCCGGCATAACAGTGGAAAACGACATCTTTTTAAAGATACAGTAAACCTAAAACAGTTGGCTACTTTATCCGAGGATGTTATTGATAATTTCCCAGATATACTGTTTATTTAACAATACCCAAGCCCCCATCACATAGGAATTGATACTTGACATTTACTACAGTTCATTGGCCTCTTGTTATTGGTTTTCATCCATTTTAGGCAGATCTGCAACTATCTTATTTTATGTCTTGATTCGATCTTCTGGAAAGAAACAATAAAGGAAGAAGCCATTGTTGAAGCAGATCAATATTCAAATGCAGTGGCGGCTGGTGCATCAAATTTTTTTTGGGGGGGGCGCAAACAAACTGAAAAAAAACCCACATCAATTGCAGCCACTGTGCCCATCAAACACAGCCACTGTGCTCATCAAACGCAGCCACTGTACTCATAAATTGCTGCCACTGCACCATCAAATGCAGCTACTGTACCCATCAATTTCTGCTAGTGTGCCCATCAATTGCTGCTAGTGTGCCCATCAATTGCCACTACTTTGCCCCATCGATTGCCACTACTGTGCCCCATCAATTGCTGCTACTGTGCCCCATCAATTGTTGCCAGTGTGCCCATCAATTGCCGCTACTGTGCCCCATCAAATGCTGCCAGTGTGCCCATCAGTTGCTGCCAGTGTGCCCATCAATTGCCGCTACTGTGCTCCATCAATTGCCACTACTGTGCCCCATCAATTGCTGCTAGAGTGCCCGTCAATTGCCGCTACTGTGCTCCATCACTTGTTGCCAGTGTGCCCATTAATTGCTGCCAGTGTGCCTATCAATTGCCGCTACTGTGCCCATCAATTGCTGCCAGTGTGCCCATCAATTGCCGCTACTGTGCTCCATCAATTGCCACTACTGTGCCCCATCAATTGCTGCTAGTGTGCCCATCAATTACCGCTACTGCGCCCCATCAAATGCTGCCAGTGTACCCATCAATTGCTGCCAGTGTGCCCATCAATTGCCGCTACTGTGCCCCATCAAATGCTGCCAGTGTGCCCATCAATTGCTGCCAGTGTGCCCATCAATTGCCGTTACTGTGCTCCATCAATTGCCACTACTGTGCCCCATCAATTGCTGCTAATTTGCCCATCAATTGCCGCTACTGTGCCCCATCAATTGCCGCTACTGCGCCCCATCAAATGCTGCCAGTGTGCCCATAAATTGCTGCCAGTGTGCCCATCAATTGTCGCTACTGTGCTCCATCAATTGCCACTACTGTGCCCCATCAATTGCTGCTAGTGTGCCCATCAATTGCCGCTACTGTGCCTCATCAATTGCCACTACTGTGCCCCATCAATTGCCGCTACTGTGCCCCATCAATTGCTGCCAGTGTGCCCATCAATTGCCACTACCGTGGCCCATTAAATGCTGCTAGTTTGCATCGCCCGGGAGTCGGAACGTACCTGTCTCGCAGCGGGTCGCGGTGGCGTCCTCCACGTCCATGCTCCTTGATGTCTCTGGTCCTCTCTATCAGGTGTCCAATCACAGTGCCTGTTGTTTTAGCCGATCAGGTGACAGGTAACCAAACCCACAGCACCTGATTGGCTGAGAGGTGGGTCAGTGTTAGGAAAGCGTTTTATTCGCTTTCCTAACAGAACACTGAGTAAACAGCGAACGCACAGCATTGCGCCCGCTGTTTACCATTTTGGAAGCCTATTAGAGCAATTCCAAAAAAAACCCTGCTGAAATTCAGGTGCCGATGCCCGACAAGGGGCCGGACACCTGAATAGGGGGCGGCAGCGGCGACCATAGATAGATTCATGCAATGCATGAATCTATCTATGGTGAGAGAGAGGTGACAGGAGAGAGGGGGCGGCGATCCTACGCCCTCTATGGACCCACTGCCACTGTTCAAATTATAAGATAAAGGTATGTTAACAGCCTTATTAGGATGGACAAAATACAAATACCAACCTTTTCTAGAGGACATGCTGCTACAGTCTTCCTCAAGCACTGGTCATGTGATCCAAAGCCTAGGTGTTTGGTCATGTGATGTAAGGCTTGTGACTAGAAGTTTTTATTACACTTTATTTATCCATCTCTGCAAGACAGTTGACATAGTTTTTTTTGTGCTTTTTTAAAAACATTTTCGCATAGGCCCACTGTGAATATTTTTCAATTACTAGTGTAAACCCTGTGGTCATGGGAGTGTGACCTAAAGGGTGAAAAAAAACAGAATCTTGCCCTAATTTTAGTCAAATTTTTAACAAATCTAAGCATTTCTTGGAATAATTTGTTACAGTCTATCTAGGAAGCTACTGAAAAGAACATGGATGCTAAGTTGACATAAATTGTAAATGTGAACACGCTGGCCAACTTGGTCTAATATCCTTTATCACATTTCAAATCTACATACAAAAACAGATCCCTCACTGCCTGTTCTTTGTGTAGAGAAAACTCCCTGTCTATGGCCACCCTAAGGGCCCGTGTTTAGAATCGAAATGGTCAAAAGCAACTTTCATTTTCCCATCGAAGCCTCTAAACTTTATAGGCTTCGATAGGCAAATGCAAGTTGCTTTTGACCATTTGAGACACTTCTGAGACCATTCACAATGAAATGTAGGTGCATTTAACCTGCAGTTGAACTACTTCAGCTGCATTTGCATTTCCATAGAATTGTCTTGGGAGAGAAGCAGTTTGGAAGGGATCAAAAGCCCATCAACTCTTGCCCTAAAGATGATTTACTGTTGACAGTTGATAGCATCCTTCTATTACTGACCTGTTTTTTGGTTGCTGGTGGTCCTTTTACTTATTCCTTGCAGCCATTGGTTAGTTTATGTCCTTACATTGAATCTACAGAAGTATAAGACAAGATATCACCAAGGTGTGAAAAATCGAGGCGGAGTGCGGCCATTCTGCAACCTTTACCACTATGCTGTTTTTAAGTTTTTTAAGTTGGAACCATGCGAGTGCAACATTTTATCTTTAATAAAACATCTCGTTGATTAAATTACTACACTATGAGAGTACCTCTTCTCTTGAGATAAACTTTTGAAGAGTCTGTGTGGCCTTTTCTTGCTGGGAAGAGTCTTAGCTGAGCCTACCTATTGATGGATCAGATCCTCTGTTTACCTGGGCCTTTTGTCTACGTGTTTTGACAACCTGCAATAGGGGTAAATTTCATCTGGTAAGAGGCTGTGTGTGTCATTGTAGGAGGTGGTGGATCACCCTCTTGGTCACCATTTGATCTCTTCAACCAGAACATTGGGATAAGGAATCAACTTTTTATTCACATTGCTGTGATTTTGTTTTCATAGCGCTACATAAAATCTTGTGGCTGAGTTGTGTTTTTACTGCCCCTAACCAATGGGCCTTAAAGTGCTACTAAATCCATAACAGTAAAATCAGTCTGTATATGCAGTAAAGCAGGGGTAGGCAACCTTGGCACTCCAGCTGTGGTGAAACTACAAATCCCATCATGCCTCTGCCTCTAGGAGTCATGCCTGTGATTGTCAGGGTCTTGCAATGTCTCATGGGACTTGTAGTTTTACCACAGCTGGAGGGCCGATGTTGCCTACCCCTGCAGTAAAGCATGCTTGTTATACTCACTGTGGAACCTAAGGGGTTACTGGAGTCAGGCTGCACATGCTAGGTTTGGTGTGTATTTCTAGTTTTTTTTTTCTTGGGAGCGTGCATGTGATCAGCACAGGGCCAATCAACACTCTCAAGACAGAGGGTCAGGGGTCTTGGATCCTGATAGGACAGCCAGTGCAGAATGAAAACTCCTCCTACAAGCAGACACTGATAGAAGTCATAAGACAATTACCAGGCCCTTCAGGTCTGGTATGGATATTAAGGGGAACCCTGTGGCAAATTTAAAAAAAATGGTGTGGGGTTCCCCCCAAATATCCATAACAGACCCTTCAGGTCTGGTATGGATTTTAAGGGGAACTCCGCACCAAATGTAAAAAAAAAAAGACATGGGGTTCCCCCCAAAAATCCATACCAGACCCTTATCCGAGCACGCAACCTGGCAGACCACAGGAAAAGAGGGGGGACGAGAGAGCGCCCCCCCTCCTGAACCGTACCAGGCCACATGCCCTCATTCCCCATGTTGATGGGGACAAGGACTTATCCTAACTGTGTCTGTGTGTTTTTTTCATTTTTTTTACACTTTCTTTGTGAAATGGTAGGGATACAATGTAACCCGTTACCAATTCACATAGGGGGGCCGGGATCTGGGGGTCCCCTTTGTTAAAGGGGTCTTCCAGATTCCGATAAGCCCCCTGCCCGCAGACCCCCACAACCACTGGGCAAGGGTTGTGGGGATGAGACCCTTGTCCCCATCAACATGGGGACATCCTCCTCATGTTGAGGGCATGTGGCCTGGTACGGTTCAGGAGGGGGGGTGCTCTCTTGTCCCCCCTCTTTTCCTGCGGCCTGCCAGGTTGCGTGCTCGGATAAGGGCCTGGTATGGATTTTTGGGGGGAACCCCACGCCATTTTTATTTTAAATTTGCCGCAGGGTTCACCTTAATATCCATACCAGACCTGAAGGACCTGGTAATTGAATTTGGGGGGACCCCCATGCATTTTTTTTATTTTTTATCAATGACTTTCAATAACTTTTCTCTGTATTGCCGAGACCGGCAATTCATTACAGCTGCGAGTACTTTTAAATGACTTTTTTTCCTTCAGAAATGACATTTTGTGCAGAGACTGTTCTAAGCACGGGAAACAAGCGCTGCTTTACAGGCATACTATATACACCCCCCAGGTATGAAATTTAAAGGAATATTTCACTTTTATTGTTTCACTTTAAGCATTATTAAAATAGCTGCTCCCGAAAAAACGGCAGTTTTTAAAACTTTTTTTTGCATTGATACATGTCCCCTGGGGCAGGACCCAGGTCCCCAAACACTTTTTATGACAATAACTTGCATATACGCCTTTATAATTAGCACTTTTGATTTTTCATGTTCGTGTCCCATAGACTTTAACGGGGTTCGGATGTTCGAACAAATCTATTGCCTGTTCGCATGTTCTGGTGCGAACCGAACTGGGGGGTGTTCGGTTCATCCCTACTGCTTATAAGAAAAGGTATTTACTATTTAGCAGTTTATATTTGCTAAAATAATTGTATTTCCACGTTCTGTGTACTGTGGGAGACCAGATATAGTGAATGCAGGCTCCTGGGTTTAGTAACACTTTAATAAATCAACTTCACCCCCGGAGGATTTGGCTGCCAAATGACCGGGCCACTTTTTGCGATTCGGCACGGCGTCGCTTTAACTGAAAATAGAACTTTCTTTTGGTGGTATTTGAACACCTCTGCGGTTTTTATTTTTTGCGCTATAAACAACAATAGAGCGACAATTTTGAAAAAAATATATATTTATTTTTTACTTTTTGCTATAATAAATATCCCCAAAAAATATATAAAAAAACGAATTCCTCAGTTTAGGCCGATACGTATTCTACATATTTTTGGTAAAAAAAATCACAATAAGCGTTCATTGATTGGTTTGCGCAAAAGTTATAGCATCTACAAAATAGGGGGTAGTTTTATGGCATTTTTATTAATATTTTTTTTTTACTAGTAATGGCGGCGATCAGCGATTTTTATTGTGACTGCGACATTATGGCGGACACATCGGACACTTTTGACACTATTTTGGAACCATTGTCATTTATACAGCGATCAGTGCTATAAAAATGCACTGATTACTGTGTAAATGACACTGGCAGGGAAGGGGTTAACCACTAGGGGAGTCGATGAAGGGGTTAAGTGTGTCCTAGGGAGTGATTCTAACTGTGAGGGGGCTGGGCTACCAGTGACACGATATTGATCATTGTTCCCGGTCACATCGGACACTTTTGACACTATTTTGGTATCATTGTCATTTATACAGCGATCAGTGCTATAAAAATGCACTGATTACTGTGTAAATGACACTAGCAGGGAAGGGGTTAACCACTAGGGGGCGAGGAAGGGGTTAAGTGTGTCCTAGGGAGTGATTCTAACTGTGTGGGGGCTGGACTACAAGTGGCACGACACAGGGAGCAGAAGATCAGTGTCCTGTCACAAGGCAGTACAGGGAGATGCCTCGTTTACACAGGCATCCCCCCGTTCTGCAGCTTCGTGACACGATCGCGGGACACCGGCGGACATCGAGTCCGTGGGACCCGCGGTCACGGAGTTCGCGGTAGGGGCACGCGCGCGCGCCCGCACAGCACGAAATTCAAAGCAACGTATATATACGTTGCTTTGCGCATCGGTGGCATTCTGCCGACGTATAAGTGCGTGAGCCGGTCGGCAAGCGGTTAAGCTGCAAAGTCAGCAAAGGGGATGCACATTTGCCATAGCTGTGATGCTTTGCATTGCAACGTAGCAAAAATTATCCCCGCTGTCATGTTCAGTAGGCAGTACCGCTAAACACGACCCATTCAACTGAAAGGGGGAACACCGCAACCATGTGCATTGCTTGTCAATGCTGGATTTAATGGGTTAAAACAGGTAGTGAGGAGCGCGATATAACGCCTCCTCTCCACCTGTCAAATGCCTTCTGAAGAGGCCTGAAGCAACTCCTAAGCTCCTCATAAGCACCTCAGAAGTGGGCCAGATCAGGTCAAAGCAACTCAAATGCAAGCCAAAACAATACGAAAGCAATCTGCCTTTGTCTTTCTTCTGATTCTGAAACCCGTGTACACGCAAAGCTCCCAACTGTCCCTCATCTGGGACTAAATCCTTCTGTTCCTCAAGAATTTTCCCTCTTTTCGAACCAGAAAAAGGAAACCAACATTTGCAAAATTGTAGATGTTTTAACAGTCACCACATCCCTAATTGAATGGACATTTTTTTTTTATTAATTTTTTTATTCAGACTGTCTTTGTATTTTTGTACTCATTTATTAAATTTATATTTTTGATATACTTGTAGCGGCCTCAGATCTCTCCCTCTTGTATCTTTTCTTCTGTCTCTGGCTTTCTGTCTAGGGGTACCTTGGAGGAGAGAGTGCGGGGTCACCACGCCAATGTTCCCACTGCAGATGTGTGTGTAGTGGGAGGCAATCCTCTTTTACCTTCGGGTCGGTGTTCTGCATCTGGAGCCTCCTCCTGGTTTCTTGAACAGTGTCTGCCAGTAAATGAGCCCCACACCAATAAAGTCCAACACTCCTTTATTCTTCTCAATGTAAAAGTGAACACAATCGGTTGGACTCCCTCAATGAACAGAACAGACAGGGGGTGTGGATGCGAGTAGGCCCAGACACAATGAACTCTCTTACTTCCTTCCTAGAAGTAGATTCCTGCTCCCAATCGAGGAAGACATCCCTCCCGGCGGTCTCCGGAGGCTCACTCGTCACTGGCAATTTGCTGCACCAGGTCTTCAGGTAAGTACCCTCCCCGGTCCCTTACGCCACTGGATTCGGGTACCCACTCCCAGGGTCCCCTGGGAAGTCCATCCCTCGTGGAGCCTTAGTCCGGGACACTCAGTCCCAGACCTCCATCCAATTACCTCACCCCAGGCTAAAGGTGCCTGGGATGGAACACGACCTCCGAACGTCCTCTAGGCCTAGGCCGCCAAGACTCCTGACACGAACCACCGCCCTCAGGCTGAAGGTGCCTGGGACTCGACTCCCGCCACCAAAAATGGCCGCCCCCTTTATACCCGCCCCACCATACACCCGCCGAGAGAGGCCAAAAGAGGTACGACACTGCAACGATGGCTCAACCCCGGGCCCAAAGTGACAGCGCCACCAGGTGGGCCCCAGGGAACCATACATCACAGTTTCCCCACCAGATTCAAACAGAAAAGCACATACCCGCTACATACTCTTGTGTGTTTTCAGTCACTGTTAAAGTCCCACCTCCAAGGGATTTTTTTTTTTTTTTTGTCTCTTTTCGAACCAGATCTCTCTGTTCCTCTTTTCTTCCTAGTCTTCCTTCTTTTTGGTATGATAGTCCTAGACCACTATGAACAATTGTACTATTAAACTACAAAAGTATATATAACACCAAACCTTTCATCTTCTTTATTGCATTTTTTTTTGCTTTGAAAAGCCAGGAAAAAGGAAAAACCCTTTAGTTAAAAAACAAAAAATAAAAACTCTTGTGGGTTTAATGGATAATGTTTTGTGGATTGCTGTATTTCTTCATGGTCCTTGAAGCTGGGGACATAGTAGGGGGTGACTCTTTTTCATACCTTATGCCAAATGGTGTCAGTTTTCCTCATCTCAGAAAGTTGGGAGGTATGTAAACAAGTTAAACAAGCGGCTCGTTCCTGCTGTGTGAAACCCGATGCCCGCTGGCACCCGCTGATCGTTCGGTACACTACTCTGCTATGTAAACAAAGAACACAGTCAGTCCATTTTCTGAGCTCACATCTCTCTCCTTCAGTTGGGGCGGGCAGGATCTACGACTCTGGTCACATCCCTATCCAGCTCACATGTAAGCAGCAAAGAGGCGGCATGTTCCTGCAGTCCTGCACCGGACAGAAACTGCTGGTGGGAGAACGTTGTGATCACGGACTCTATGGTGGTGTCGGTGTGTGGAAAATCATTGCAGCCATCCATCCAGTGTTTTATCCTTACGATCTTCTGTGCAAGCAAAGGGCTTGGCTGGGCTATAGCCACATGCCTGGTTTTGCTTGCCATATGGTAAGCAAGTTTTTCTTATGGTGGCGGTACACTTCATAGAGTGATTCACTGTGGTGTCAGTACTAGAAGAATTCATATCACCATTTCTAAACACTGAAGCATATTATTATGTCCTTCAATCAACTATCTTGACTTAATATTTGGACTATTTTAGCGCGGCTTCTCCTATCTATTCCATTTGTGTGTATCTCACATTAAGCTGCTGCTTTTCTGGGTTGTTTTGGTTTACTATATATTTTTTTGTTATTGATGCATTAGTGCGTTTTTTTCCACCTTTTATGTAAACAAAGCAGATTGCCGTTCTGTCAGTAAGAAAGGCAATGATTCTGTGTTCCTGCAAAGCAGGGACATGGATCTATGCCTTCACTTAGTAAAAACACCTCCCCCACAGTTAGAAAACACATTTTAGACACACAGTTAACCCTTTGATCGCCCCTGATGTTAACTCCTTCATAGCCAGTGTCATTAGTACAGTGACAGTGCATATTTTTAGCACTGATCGCCAGGGCAGAGACAAGGGGTGGGCAGGAGGGGTGGCTGCCCTGGGTGCAATGGTTTATTGCAGGGATGAGGGCGTCCTGACCCTAACCCTAAAGACAAGAGGGTGCAGTTTGGCATCTTTGCCCTTGGCGCTGGATGACCTTATCCCGGCACTGCTAATACCAGCATTAGTATCACTGGTTCCCACTCACTAATCGCCGCCACTACTGGAAAACAATAAACAAAAATTCCATAAACATATCCCATAGTTTGTAGATGCTATAACCTTTAAACAAACCAATCAATATGCGCTTACTGGGATTTTTTTTTACCAAAAATATGTAGCAGAATACATATTGGCCTAAATTGATTAAGAAATTAGATTTTTTCAATTTTTTATTAGATATGTTTTATAGCAGAAAGTAAAAAATATTGTTTTTTTTTTTTTTTTTTAAATTGTCGGTCGTTTTTTGTTCATAGCGTAAAATCCTTAAAAACTGCAGAGGTGATCAAATACCACCAAAAGAAAGCTCTATTTGTGGGAAATGAAGGACACAAATTTTATTTGGGTACAGCGTCACACAACTGCGCAATTGTCAGTTAAAATATCGCAGTGCTGTATCGCAAAAAAAAAAAAAAAGGCCTGGTCACGAAGGGGGGAAAACCTTCCGGAGCTGAAGTGGTAATATTAAAATAAAATGCAACATTGTGCAGAGTCAACCAAAGCATGAGAATCTGTGCAATTGTGTCCCAAGTAAAACTTAAAAGTATACGCAAACAGCTCTTTTTACATGATTCTTAACCACTTCCCTACCCGCCCATAATCAAATGACGTCCTCAGATGGGATCTCCCATCCTAGGTGGACGTCATATGACGTCCTGGGCTTTGTGGGGGAATATCTGAATGATGCCTGCAGCTAGAGGCATCATTCAGATATCCTTCTGTTCAGCCGGCGATTCTGCGCACCATAAGAATGATCATAGCAGCGGTTCCGCCGCTTGATCGTTCTTATAGGCGGCGTGAGGGGACATCCCCCCTCCCACCGCCATCCGGTGCTTCTCCGGGCTCTCCTGTGCTATCGGGGCCCAGTGAATGAATCGTCCGGTGCCGTATAGGAAGCATAGAGATGACTGGTGACCAGATGGTCACCAGTCATCTCTATAACCGTCGGAGGCCCGGGCGCGATGTGATGACGTCACGCCCGGGTTCTCAGATGTAAACAAAGCCGCCATTGCGGCTAGTAAGCATGAGATCGGTGAATTTTTTTTCACAATCTCATGCTTTCCAACCTGGAGGAGAGATGTGGGGTCTTATCGACCCCGCATTTCTCCATAAAGAGGACCTGTCACACACCATTCCTATTACAAGGGATGTTTACATTCCTTGTAATAGGAATAAAAGTGATCAAAAAAAAAAAATGTAAAAAAAGTTTCAAAATAAAAAAATTAAGTAAAATAAAAAAAAATTATAAAAAAAAAATAATTATAAAAAAAAAAATTAAAACGCCCCTGTCCCCAGTAGCTCGCGATCAGAAGTGAACGCACACATAAGTCCTGCCCACATATGTAAACGCTGTTCAAACCACATATGTGAGGTATCACCGCGTGCGTTAGAGCGTGTGCAACAATTCTAGCACTAGACCTCCTTTGTAACTCTAACCTGGTAACCTGTAAAGAAATTTAAAGCGTCGCCTATGGAGATTTTTAAGTACCGAAGTTTGGCGGCATTCCATGAGTGTGCGCAATTTTAAAGCGTGACATGTTAGGTATCTATTTACTCGGCGTAACATCATCTTTAATATTTTCCCAAAAAATGGGCTAACTTTACTGTTTTGTTATTTTTTAATTCATGAAACCATTTTTTTCCCTAAAAAAGGCGTTTGAAAAATTATTGCGCAAATACCGTGCAAGAAAAAAAGTTGCAATGACCATCATTTTATTCCCTAGGGTGTCTGCTAAAAAAAAACCATATATAATGTTTGGGGGTTCTGAGTAATTTTCTAGCAAAAGAATGATGATTTGTACATGTAGGAGAGAAGTACCAGAATAGGCCCGGTATTGAGGTGGTAAAAACAGCCCTGTATTGAAGTGGTTAATAAGGGTGAAGCTACGGTGGCTTTCCTTTAAATAAAGGTGGCACTTGGTGAATCAATATGCCGTGTCTTTACCTGTATATGCCGTATATGTGTGTGAGTTCTAACAGTAGCTAAGGTACATAACATCATTTCATAACATTCCAGCTAGTGCCAGATCTATTGTACAAATGTACAGCCGTATAACAACCTCTCAAGTTCTCTCAAATCCACTTAAAGTCTTGAAGATTTTGTACAAACAGATAATATCAAGACTATGTCAGAGGATTCAAAGAGCTGAATCTACTGATCCCTATAAAAGCAAACATGTTCCAGCAATTCCGTGATAAAAAATAAATAAATATGCTTACTATTTTGTTAGGAAGCAGAAAAAGGGAGAAAGTAACAGATAATAAGAGCTAGCAGGCTTGTCATTTATACAGTGCATATTATATAAAGGTATTGCTGTGGCATTGGTGGACAGAACAAGGTAACAATTTATTAGACAAACCTCCGTCCCAGCATCCCCTGCTATCCCTTTCATGGTACTGGTTTGACAGGTTAGCTTTTCTGTGGAGTATTGTATATATCAGGAATATATACAGGAAAAGGCATCATATACAATTAAATGGCAACAGGCCTGGACACACTTTGATATGCTATCCTTTCTATATCTTATATAGGAAATGGATGATATAGGAAAAGGAGTCGTAGGCATACAGTGAGGGGAAAAAAGTATTTGACCCCTGACAAAGAAATGATCAGTCTATAATTTTAATGGGTCGGTTTATTTTAACAGTGAGAGACAGAACAACAACAAAAATATCCAGAAAAAACGCATTTCAAAAAAGTTATAAATTGATTTGCTTTTTATTGAGTGAAATAAGTATTTGACCCCTTCGCAAAACATGACTTAGCACTTGGTGGCAGAACCCTTGTTGGCAATCAGAGGTCAGACTTTTTTGTAGTTGGTCACCAGGTTTTGCACACATCTCAGGAGGGATTTTGTCCCACTCCTCTTTGCAGATCCTCTCCAAGTCATTAAGGTTTGGAGGCTGACGTTTGGTAACTCAAACCTTCAGCTCCCTCCACATATTTTCTATGGGATTAAGGTCTGGGGACTGGCTAGGTCACTTCAGGACATTAATGTGCTTCTTCTTGAGCCACCCATGTGTTGCCTTGGCCGTGTGTTTTGAGTCATTGTCATGCTGGAATACCCATCCACGACCCATTTTCAATGCCCTGGCTGAGGGAAGGAGGTTCTCACCAAAGATTTGACAGTACATGACCCCGTCCATCGTCCCTTTGATGCAATGAAGTTGTCCTGTCCCCTTAGCAACAAAACACCCCCAAAGCATAATGTTTCTACCTCCATGTTTGATGGTGGGGATGGGGTTTTTGGGGTCATAGGCAGCATTCCTCCTCCTTCAAACACGACGAGTTGAGTTGATGCCAAAGAGCTAAATTTTGGTCTCATTTGGATTCATTTGACCAAAACACTTTCACTCTGAATTATTCAGATGTTCGTTAACAAACTTCATTGTGTTCTTGGTGACTATGGTCCCAGCTGCCTTGGGATCATTGACAAGATCCTCCCGTGTAGTTCTGGGCTGATTCCTCACTGTTCTCATGATCATTGAAAATCCACAAGGTGAGATCTTGTATGGAGCCCCAGACAGAAGGAGAGTGACAGTTATTTTGTGTTTCTTCCATTTGTGAATAATCGCACCAACTGTTGTCACCATCCCACCAAGCTGCTTGGCGATGGTCTTGTAGCCCATTCCAGCCTTGTGCAGGTCTACAATCTTGTCCCCGACATCCTTGGACAGCGTTTTGGTCTTGGCCATGGTGGAGAGATTGGAATCTGATTGATTGCTTCTGTGGACAGGTGTCTTTTATATAGGTAACAAGCTGAGATTAGGAGCACTCCCTTTCACACAGTGCTCCTAAACTCAGCAGTTACCTGTATAGAAGACACCTGGGAGCCAGAAATCTTGCTGATTGATAGGGGATCACATACTTATTTCACTTATTAAAATGCAAATCAATGTATAACTTTTTTGAAATGCGTTTTTCTGGATATTTTTGTTGTTATTCTGTCTCTCACTGTTTAAAGAAACCCACCATTAAAATTATAGACTGATAATTTCTTTGTCAGTGGGCAAACGTACAAAATCAGCAGGGGATCAAATACTTTTTTCCCTCATGCATTGGAAAAAATATAACTCTTCTGCATAAAGAAATTCTAAATAGGTTGGCCTTTACAATTATGAGATGTTTTCTGACTGTATATAATATTGATTTTTTGATATACTGTAGATTGGATTGTACAAGGGCTATACCGAAAATAATGCAAAAGTGGGATTCAATAAAAAAAAAAAAGAGAAGTTCTGGATTTAAAAAACAAACAATCATACCCACCTAGGTGGATACAGCATCGATTCAATGCTGCATCTAAGACAGAGAACTGAGCGATCAAACGCAGCTGATTGTTCAGTTTTCCCTCTCCGCTCTGAGCAAAAGAGCCATGATTGTGAGTCACCAGCTCTCTGCTCTCCCCTCCAGCGCTCACCGGGGTGCTGGGCTGTGGAGGGGGCGGGAACTGCTGGCTTAGACACTCAGAAGATCACTGAAAGGCTGAGCCAGGTGCTGGTCTAGGTATATGGGTGGATCCCAAGCCTGGAATTCAAGCCTGTACAAGCTCTGTATTGTAATGTCAGCCAACAGCGGGCTTCAGCCTGCTGTCACCTAAAATGGGTCCCAGGAGTGCAGAACAAACTGCACTCCTGTGATCTATGGGAGAAGTACAGCCAAAATAGCTTTGGTCATACTTCTCTTTCAATTTACATAGGTTGTCCAAATTTCACATGTTGGTAGAGTAGCTCTTCCTCTATAGTAACTTTTCTTCTTTACAGTTTATTTATTTCAGGTACTTATATAGCACTGTCAATTTACCTATATATTATCAATCTAAGGTCCCTTACTCACATTCATACATACTACAGCCAATTTACCTACCAGCATGTATTTGTAGTGTTGGAGGAAACTGGAGTACCCCCTCACAGGCACAGGGAGAACATGCAAACTCCATGCAGGTAGTGCTGTGGTTGAGATTCGACCTGATGAGCCCAGTGCTGCTAAGTTGGAGTGCTAACCACTTAGCCACTGTGCCGTGGATTCCGAGCAGAAGCAACGTACTGTTATTGAGTTCTTGATGGAGGGGAGCAGGCTGTCCAACATCCACAGAAGGCTACAGAATATTTACAGAGATGACACCATTGACACCAATGACAAGGCAATCTTTTCAATGTGGCTATCAGACAGCCAGTACCCTCTCCTTTCATCAAGATTTCAATGACAGTATGTTGCTTTTGCTTGGAATCCCTTATTTACCATCAATGAAAAATAAGAAAATTAGTTACTATAGAGAAAGAGTGAAGCTGGCCATAGATGGATAGAATTTCCTACGAAAATTTGTAGGAAAACAATCCTAGGAAAAATCATCCGAAAATCACAACATTTTGTTTGTCATTTGAAAGATTTAATTTACTTTTAACATTTGATTTTGGAATGAATAGACTTTACCAAATGAAAACCACATACCGTATATACTCGAGTATAAGCCGAGTTTTTCAGCACATTTTTTTGTGCTGAAAATGCCCCCCTCGGCTTATACTCGAGTCACCTTTTTGCGCCTGATCTCCCGGACTTTGAGGACCCGGTACTGGCCGGTCTTAGGTCCCCTGGACCCCAAACTTGGCACACATATAGCCCCACTCTTCCTCTACAAGTTTGCAAAGTTTGTTGTCCGGGGGACTTACGGCCGGGGGGCACCGATTTTTAAAAGCCAGGCTCCCCTTCCATATAATCCCATGTTAAACATAAGTCTAGTCATGGACAGAGTGAGGCATGGGAACAGTGAAGTATGGGCACAGTGAGGCATGGGAACAGTGAGGCATGGGCACAGTGAGGCATGGGCACAGTGAAGTATGGGCACAGTGAGGCATGCACATGGACACAGTGAGGCAAAGTGAGGCACAGTGAGGCATGCAGATGGACACCCTAGGCTTATACTTAAGTCACTAAGTTTTCACAGTTTTTGTGGTAAAATTAGGTGCCTCGGATTATATTCGGGTCGGCTTATACTCGAGTATATATGGTACACTGTTAAAAATTTGTTCATTCGAGAAAAAAGTTCCATCCTGCTCCTTCAAATTTTCTTGTCAATGGGGTTGAAAATGAATCGATTTGAACCCACTAATGAGTAGAAAAACGAACAAATTTTCTTAGAACCTTCTTTCCCCAAGAATTCAAAGCTCTACCTATCTTATTGCCAGCTTTACTGTACCAATATGTGAAATTTGAACTACCTGCGCAAGTTAGTAAAAAAGTTCTGCCCATTTTTTCATTACTTTTGATATAGCCCTCATTTTTTTTTTTTTAGAGTATGCATTTGCAAGAATTTTATTAGGGAATTAAAGGGAAATAACACTCCCAAAATGTACCAACAAAGGTTTATCTCACTATTATACATCTTTTTGAGGCAACTAATTCAGATTGTACTTTAGATTATTGGATAATCCTGATGGTATTGAAGTCATTGGCAAGTACAGGGGAAGATATACACAATTGCTAAGAGCCATAATTTTGTATGGTATGTAAGACCCATGGCTCTTTTTTTTTTTTTACAGATGGGCATGGCCTCTCCAAGGATAGTGAATGTTATGTTTACAGAGATGTGGATTCTCATTATAACAACTGCCTCAAAGTAATAGACACTCATCATTGTGGGTGTTTGTTTTAGATCCCATGGTATTTATATGTTTTTTTTATTTTGTAGAATATGAATACAGTCTTTTAAAAGGGAATTCACTCCAAATCTCTTTGAAAAATGTTTTGAGAAGTCTTTTGAGACATCATTTACAAATACAGTTGATTGATCCGTAGCAGTCCAAAGTCAGGGACTAGTGGAGGATATGTGACATTAATAACCAGGGACTCCGGACCCTAGGTAAGAGGTTGAGTTTATCTCTGTTTGACAGGAAAACTATTCACTAGATCAATAGAGGTCGAGGTAGGGATGCGCCGATACCATTTTTTTTTTACGAGTAGGAGTACCGATACTTTTTTTTAGTACTCGCCAATACCAATTACCAATACCTACCACAACGTTTTTGCTTACACTTATCTGTCAGCAATGGTACAAAGCATTGAAAAGTTATTTACAAATTGAATACTTTTTTTTTTTCAATTTTGCAGGTTTTTTTTTTTTTTTATGTTAAACGTGTAAATATGTTAAAGGTGTAAAAATATTAACGAACAAAGCAAAAAAAAAAAAAAGTTTTAATTATTAATAATTTATAAAATAGAAGTGAAAAAAAAGCAGGAAAATATTAATTAAATAGAGAAGGACAATAAGGAGTTAATAAGGCTAATTAGAGTAAATCATGGGTTAATAAGAGGTTAAACCAAAGAAAATTTAACAAAAAAACAAACAAAAATTTGTTTTACTTGAAAGGTTGCTTTAAACTGCAGACCGAAGTTCATCCCTTTTGATCTGTAAAGAAAAAAAGAAAGATAGATAACAAGAAACAACTTCTTTTTTTTCATAAGTACAAGTACTGATACTTTTTTTTCAGTACTCGCCAAAACCAACTACCGATACCTACCACAACTTTTTTGCTTACACTTCAGCTGTCAGCAATGGTACAAGGCATTGAATTTTTTTTTTTATGTGAAACGAGTAAATATATATTAAAGGTGTAAAAATATTAAAGAACAAAGCAAAAAAAAGATTTACTTATTAATCATTTATAAAATAAAATTGATCAAAAAAAAAAAATAAGCAGGAAAATAATAATTAAATAGAGAAGGAGAATAATGAGTTAATAAGGCTCATTAGAGTAAATTGAGGGTTAATAAGGGGTTAAACCGAGGAACAATTTAACAAACAAAAACAAAAAGGTTGCTTTAAACTGACTTCATTTGCAGACCGAAGTTCATCCCTTTGATCTGTAAATGAATAAACCAAAAGATAGATAACAAGAAACAATGTTTCTTTTTATCTGTCTGTTTCAGCGGCTGAATGTACTGTGACATACTGAAGCAGAACATGATTCCCTTCCTTCGGAGACTGGGCCGCAGAGTATTCCAACATGATGACGATCCCAAACACACCTCCAAGATGACTACTGCCTTGCTAAAGAAGCTGAGGGTAAAGGTGATGGACTGGCCAAGCATGTCTCCAGACCTAAACCCTATTGAGCATCTGTGGGGCGTCCTCAAACGGGAGGTGGAGGAGCGCAAGGTCTCCAACATCCATCAGCTCTATGATGTCATCATGGAGGAGTGGAAGAGGACTCCAGTGACAACCTGTGAAGCTCTGGTGAACTCCATACCCAAGAGGATTAAGGCAGTGCTGGAAAATACTGGTGGCCACAGAAAATATTGACACTTTGGGCCCAATTTGGACATTTTCACTTAGGGGTGTACTCACTTTTGTTGCCAGCAGTTTAGTCATTAATGGCTGTGTGTTGAGTTATTTTGAGGGAACAGCAAATTTACACTGTTGTACAAGCTGTACACTCACTAATTTACATTGTAGCAGTGTTGTCACATGAAAACATATAATAAAATAATTTCAAAAATGTGAGGGGTGTACTCACTTTTGTGTGATACTGTACATATAGTAAAAACCAAACCGTGTGACATACATTCAAGTAAGACAAATTCCCAACTACATGCTAATTAAAGCTTTCCATATACATATCGATTTAACAGATCTAACAGATTCCTCCATCAACGCTAGACAGTATGAGTGAACAAATATCCTCCTATGGCTATCACACTTTTGACAGCCGACCCTACCAGTTGTCAAAATACCCAAGCAACGGCTAGATGCAGCCACTGTTCAGTTGAAAATTTTCCACTCGGCTCCTTCAGTTTGTCCCCCCCCCTCCCGCCGCCATCCGGTGCTTCTTCAGGGCTCTCCCGTGCCATCGGGGGCCCGGAGAATGAATCGGCCAGCGCCGGATGACGAGGATAGAGATTTCCGGTGACTAGATGTCTATGACCGTCGGAGGCCCGGGCGCGACGTTATGATGTCACGCCCTGGTACCCGGAAGTAAATGAAGCCGCAATCGCGGCTGTCTGCATGAGATCAGTGAATTTTTTTTCACGATCTCATGCTTTCAAGCCTGGTCTTATTGACCCCGCATCTCTCCATAAAGAGGATCTGTCACAAATATTCCTATTACAAGGGATGTTTACATTCCTTGTAATAGGAATAAAAGTGATAAAAAAAAATGTAAAAAAAATAAAATAAATAAATTTAGGACAAACCAAGGTCTGGCATGTGGGATGGTATAAGACATGTGGGTCAGCCAGAAACTGGTCCACAGGCACAATGCCAAGGCAAGGAACATACAGCAAGATTAAACAAAATCATTTTCCAACAGCCAACCTCTGGTGGTGGTTCAAACGTTACTTAAAACCAAGCTAGCAGTTGGACCCACCCACACTGAGCTTTTAACCCTTGCACTGTGGGGTGTAGGGGCAACTGTCATGCCGCGTACACACGGCCGATTTTCTCGTTGAGAAAAACTAAATTTTTCCCATTCGACGAGAAAAACGATCGTCTGTGGGCTTTCTGTCGTTTTTTTAGACGAGAAAAACGGCATTAAAAACGACGAGAAAAATTAGAACAAACCTTTCTCGTCGTTTTTTTTCAACATGTTTTCCGCGGCAGTGTTTCGTTTTTTTCGACCAAAAAAAAAATGACATTTAAAACGGCCGTGTGTGAGGGGAACAAGCTGTTCCTCGTTTTTAACGTCGATTTTCTCGACGGTGTTTTCACCTTCGAAAAAATCGATTGTGTGTACGCGGCATCAGGGTCATTTTTTTTGTAACACCTGGAGTTGGGGTTTAACCTCAATAGGCTAATGGGAGACACCTGCTGGTGAATACTGGGATTGCACATTCCTGCATATTGACCACAGTGTCACTAGGTGCGCTGGCAAGCTGCATGTTCCTACAGGGAGATATTGTTAACAATGCCCTAACCATGCTCTAGCATAATCCCCAGTGTTTAAATGGATTCTGCCCAGCACTGAGGCAGCCAGATTCCTTCTCCCATTTTGTCCTGGAAGTAAAAGGACAGTTCAAGGTTACACAAAGGTGATTCCTCAGCTGTATGTATATGTATATATTTATGTGCACCTACAAAGACTAATTGCCTATTTTAACCACTTTGCGCCTAAGGACGTCCATGGACGTCCTTGACTTTGAGCCGGGATATCTGAATGATGCCTGCAGCTACAGGCATCATTCAGATATCGTTTTTTAGAGCCGGCGATTCTCTGTACCGTAAGAATGATCATAGCGGCTGTTCCGCCGCTTGATCGTTCTTACAGGCGGCGAGAGGGGACGTCCCCCCCCTCCCGCCGCCCTCCGGTGCTTCTACCGACTCACCTGAGCGATCGGTGAGTCGGTGACAGGATCCGCCGGCCCCGGCTTCTTACAATAGAGATTTCCGGCGGACCAGATGATCGTTCGGAGGCCGGGCGCGATGTTATGACGTCATGCCCGGCCTCTGCATTCAAAAAAACGGCGCCGCTTCGGCTAGGAAGCGGTGATCTTTTTTTTTTTTTTTTTATTTCAGGCTTCCCAGCCTAGAGGTGAGATGTGGGGTATTATTGACCCCATATCTCACTGTAAAGAGGACCTGTCATGCTTATTCCTATTACAAGGGATGTTTACATTCCTTGTAATAGGAATAAAAGTGATCATTTTTTTTTTCTAACTGTCAAAGTAAAAAGTTAAGTGTAAAATGAACAATAAAAAAAATTGTAAAGCGCCCCTGTCCCCGGTAGCTCGTACGCAGAAGCGAACGCATACGTAAGTCCCGCCCACATATTAAAACGGTGTTCAGAACACACATGTGAGGTATCGTAGCGAACGTTAGAGCGAGAGCAATAATTCTAGCCCTAGACCTCCTCTGTAACTCAAAACATGTAACCAATAAAAAAAATTAAAGCGTCGCCCATGAGGATTTTTAAGTACCGAAGTTTGGCGCCATTCCGCGAGCGTGTACAATTTTGAAGGGTGACATGTTAGGTATCTATTTACTCTGCGTAACTTCATCTTTCACATTATGCAAAAAAATTGGGCTAACTTTAATGTTTTAATATTTTTTAATTCATGAAACCGTTTTTTTTCCCAAAAAAATGCGTTTGAAAAATTATCGCGCAAATACCGTGCGAGATAAAAAGTTGCAATGACCACCATTGTATTCTCTAGGGTCTTTGCTAAAAAAACATATATATTGTTTGGGGGTTATATGTAATTTTCTAGCAAAAAAATGAGTCTTTTTACATGTAGGAGCGAAGTGTCAGAATTGGCCCGGATGCGAAGTGGTTAAAGCTGTAAGAGGTCAAACTCCATCAACTATTAGAAGATTTGTTAGGTGTCATGTTATGTGTCCCTTCTTCTATGTGTTGTTGTGCTTCTCTAAGCTTCTGTCAGTCATTCTGACGTATGGACGGGAGGGTACAGACCCTATGGGACACTATTATTATAGATTGCTTTTTGATATATCAGATTCCTTGGCAGACTGCTTTCTTGTTTTCTCCCCACCCTATAACATTTTAAGATGGAAACTTTGACGTCAATATCAGGTGTAAAAATTGTGGAATGTACACAGCTTGGCTGTTTACAATAGGTTCCTAATCTGTCATGATGTTAAAAGTGAAGGGACTGCTAATTTGTGCACCTTCGTGGAGCCACAATGTCAAAAGGAATACTAGTACATGATTATATTTAGAGAAAATGAATAATGAGGGAACATACAGGAGACTTCTCCTTCTAGAAATGCTAGTTGCTTGACTATCAAACTGATTCATCGTCTTCAATATGTTTATGCATCAACAACCCAAAGTAGGTATGAACATCAGGGGTGCTGACTTCACCTGGTCCATGCTGCTATAGCAAATCAGAATATTGAAACCACAGGTAAATAGCATATCCAATATAAGGTGTGTTGGTGCACATGGTTCTCTCCATACAGGTGTTCTTTAATGCCGCGTACACACAGTCGGAATTTCCGACAACAAATGTTCGATGTGAGCTTGTTGCCGGAAAATCCGACCGTGTGTAGGCTCCATCGGACATTTGCTGTTGGAATTTCCGACAACAAAAATTTGAGAGCTGGTTCTCAAATTTTCCGACAACAAAAGTTGTTGTCGGAAATTCCGACCGTGTGTACACAATTCAACGCACAAAAATTCTACGCATGCTCTGAATCAATTCGACGCATGCTCGGAAGCAATTCGACACATGCTCGGAATCATTGAACTTCATTTTTCTCGGCTCGTCTTAGCGTTGTACATTACCGCTTTCTTGACGTTCTCAATTTCTAACAACATTTGTGTGACCGTGTGTATGCAAGACAAGTTTGAGCGAACATCCGTTGGAAAAAAAATCCACAGTTTTGTTGTCGGAATGTCGGATCGTGTGTACGCGGCATAACAGTAGCTCCATTGTGGTCTATGTCCAAATTATTATTTCAATTTGAGTCCTTTGACCTGTACAGCAGTTTAGAGTCATTTGATTTCAACCACAATTCTTGTCACAACTTGGATAGAAAGTGGAAGATTGGGGCCTCCATTTGTTTTTTTATTGCTGTCTCTTTACCCAATGGGGAAGACAATCTTTTCTGCTTCACAATCAACAGGGAGCAAAGCAAAAAGGTATAGAACCTCTGTCTGGGTATTATTGTAAGCTGTTTACCAAATGGGAAAGGTATCTCCACAATTCCTGTTCCTATGTCACCAGAGCAAGAAGTAAAGTCTAAGTGAACTGGAATTAGAATCTCTGTCTTGCGTTATCCCCATTGAGAATATCACCTCTCAATTCCTGCACCCATGACACCCTGTATCTCACCAGGGGTCACCAGGACAGAAGGTGAAGAAAAATCACATTGCGGTGAAAACGGTAAAGTAGTACTGAAGCCTCATATTTTTTACTGTAATTATATTTGTATGCAAAGGTTGAGCAAAGGACAATAGATACCTACTTTGCAAAAAATTCTAGAAACACTTTCAATTTCTTGTCTTCTCAACTGCAGTCTCTGGTTTCCCATGTACCACTTGCCTGGGCTTCTGGTCAGGGAGCGCATACTCATCACATTATAGAAAGTCCTTCTGATCCTTCTCTTTGGTTCTACACTTTAAAGAGATGAAAAGGTTGCGCCCTCAAAATGCGTAAGTTATGATGCTATTCTGAGGCTGTTTCCATGTTGGAAAAGTCAGGTTTGGAGGGTCAGACATCCAAGCCTGCTGGTTGGAGACAAATTGGTGAGTACTTTGGTGAGTACTTAACTTTTATGTAATAAAGTTACAGTCATGCTCAAAAGTTGGAATACCTTGGCAGAAATTGTGAAATTTGGGCATTATTGTTGAAAATATGACTGATCGTGCCAAAAAAGTGGTCTTTTATTTAAGGATAGCAATCACATGAAGCCATTTATTATCACATAGTTTTTGGATCCTTTTTAAATCATAATGATAACAGAAAGCACCCAAATGGTCCTGATAAAAAGTTTACATACCCTGGAATGTGTGGCCTTGGTACAGACACAGAAGGTGGCACACACAGGTTAAAATTGCAATTAAAGGTTAATTTCCCACATTTGTGGCTTTTTAAATCACAATTAGTGTCTGTGTATAAATAGTCAATGAGTTTGTTAGCTCTCACATGGATGCACTAAGCAGGCTAGACGCTGAGCCACGAGGAGGTAGAAAAGAACAACCAAAAGACCTGCGTAACAAGATAATGAAACTTTACAAAGATGGAAAAGGATATCAAAAGATATCCCAAGCCTTGAATATACTAGTCAGTACTGTTTAATCACTTATTAAGAAGTTGGAAATTAGGGGCTCTTTTCAGACCAAGCCAGGTGTGTACCTGGCTTAAGGCTCGGTTCACACCGCCGCCGCAACCTGAAAGTCACGCAACTTACAGTGCGACTTTTCCAGGCAACTTTGAAGCAACTTCAGGGAACACCTGTGTAATCTTCCTGTAATGTAGGATCTAAATCATATCAATTAAGAAGAGGATCCAAATTGGAGGCAACTTCCATTAAAGTCTATGGGTGCAAGTCGGCTCACAAGTCACCTTGAAGTAGTACAGGAACCTTTTTCTAAAGTCGGAGCGAGCTCAGTAGTGGAAACTAACACAGTTCTCATTGACTAACATTGGATTTCACATGTCATGCAACTTCGGGTCTCACAAGTCGAATCCCAAGTCGTGGCAGTGTAAACTGAGCCTTAAAGATATTCTAACACCTCCCCACTCTATTAAAAACTAAACTCATTTTTTTTTGCTTGTGTTTGTTTTTTTCTGACATTTATCATCATGGCCAAGGGTCTCAAAGAAAGATGTATCATTCCCAAAAGGGACCACTTTGACTTGCCAGCTGTAAAAGAAAAACCTCATTCCCCTCTAAATAAACATACACACGTTTTTTATTTTCCTGTACATAAAGAATGTGTATTCTCCAGTTGTGTGTATTCTACAGACTTGCTAGACCTGTGCAGAGTCAGATGTCAATTTTGCTTCCCTTAATCCAACCATTCATGCCCCATAATGCAGGGATTACTGAGGCTGTACAACTGGAGAGGAGAGGTGCAGGGAAAGGAAGAATTCACTAACTCTGATTGTTTTACAGTTGGAAGTGGACTTATCACTGTTAGAATTACCATGTGTTAAGGGCAGTCTGATTCTGTTTATTCTGCCACATAACTTGCTTTTCTTACCACTTAGTTATAGCAGCAGTTAATCTATTGACCAATGGCTTAACCAGCAGGTGGTCCTAAAACCCATAGGCCAGTTCTAACAAGGCTGCCCGAAATTCCACAGGCTGCTTTGTTACCTGGGCCCAAGTAGAGAAACTAGTTGTTTAGAAAATGTTTCTCCTCCCACAAAACACCTTCTGTATTAAGAGCCTTTTGTTAGGCTAAATCTTAAGAGAAGGATTAGGAGGGATAGTCTGTCACACAAATTGTTTCTCCTAGACATATAATGCATCTTACATTTAAAAGTTTACAAGCTAACCTAATGAAATGATCATTCACCAAAACAATACGGGAAAGGAGGATAAAGACAACGAGCTGCAAACACAAACCATCTATCTACCAATGGGTACCGTGGAATTTTTTTTTTTTTAAATTAAATCTTTATTAATTGTCATAAATTAGGAATCACTTATTTTATTTTGGACAAACAAATTGTAATATTCTTAACAAACTAATAACATTTTGCAAAATTTTTTCTTTTATTTTTCTTATTTTGTTTTTGTTTCCTCTTCTTTTTTTTACTTCTTTATTTTTCTTTTTTTGTCATCTCTGTACTGTAACCACTCAGGCAAGTCATACAGGCAGGTGGTGGAGACATTTAGGAAGTGGTCTTTTGTGGAAACAGAAGGTAAATCTTTCAAACTATTGCTACCCAGGCACCTGTCCCTAATAGGCAAGCTGACCACCCAGAAGAAGCCGACTGCCTAGAATAATCCACAGGGGAGCGGGGAGCCAAAGTTCCGGACGCCCCTGGCAAGCATGGCTTTTTAAAAGGATTCATGAAGAGAATGACAATTATGGTTTTGAAATGTGATCTGTCCTAAAATTTAAAGACACAGCAATTGAAAACCTTCGCAAGGGGTCTGCTCATTGTACGCCACAAGAAAGGGAAAAAGTGATATGTCATGATACAGCTGACAAATTATATTCCATATTTTTTAGGTCTCATTTTAATAAAGGTTAATTAGGTAGGGTAAAAAAATAAAAAAAAAGTCCTTGGATTTTGCTCTTTACAACCCAGTTTTGTTTTTTCCAAGAAAATAGGAAAGGCCTCATTTGAGGAGATATAAAACTTTAAGCAAAACAAGCCATACAGATAATTGTAGCTAACGTGGCATTTGAAATATGATAATTGAAAGTCCCAACCAAAGAGGAAGTCATTGAATGAGTGTAACTATATCAATATTCACAGTTTTAGCAAACAAGCCCACTGTAAACCCAACATCTTAAATTATATGTTTGTTTGCCCATGCCCGTGTGTATTAATTTTTAGATTGTGAGCTCTAACAAGCAGGACCCTCTGGTTCCTCTTGTATTGAATTGTATTGTAACTGAACTGTCTCCTTCCATTTTGTAAAGTGCTGTGCAAACTGTTGGTGCTTTATAAATCCTGTATCATAATAATAATAATAATAATAATAATTCTACCTTTAGAAAATTGTTGTATTTGATGGATCTTGTTTTCTGTTTATTGACTTTCTTTTTTAGGGTGACAACAATGTGACAACAATTACCCACTAGTTTACAAAGCAAGCAGTGGCATTGTCACCCTTGCATTCATGCTGTGAGACTACAGGCATCATGGTTGATGCACAGGGTGCTTTTAGTCCACACACCTTGTTAGCCAGAGAAGCAACAGTGACATCACAGTTACCTTTCACCCTGAAAGTACTGTGACCAGTGAGGAAGCAAGAAAATCTTGCAAAATGGAGGAATTGTGAACTTTGATCCCTGATATCTTTGCTGACACCATATTTTTATATCTTCCACTGATGGCCTTCTATACATCATATATACTGCTTGGCTGGATCTCCATCTTCATGCTTGGGATTAGGTATTTGTTGACATACTGAACGTAGAGGGTGCAACAATGATTTTATGCTTTTTTTTTGGAATAAAGATTGTTATATATTTTAAACCAATTGCCTCATGTTGTGCCTACAAAGTCCGGCATGTTTTTTGAGAAATTAGGGTTCTATTTTCTCTTTCCCTTTCTTATATACTGTGACCAGTGAGAGGAAGTGGTCATATGACCACCATTAAATCTAAAAAAAAAGGAGACGTAAGCAAACTTTTTGGACCTATTTTAATATACAGCTTTGTTGCCAGAGAGGCATGGTATGGCTTCCATGTTTTATTTTTTATTTTTATTCTTTTACATCTGATTTAATAAGTGTGTGTATGCTCTGGCACGAGACACGCTATTTATATGTATGGTTTTGTGTGTATTGCAAAGGTGGATCAAAGATACTGAAGCAAATCTCCTACTAACACACTCCAAACCTGGAAGCCAAGTCTTTATTGCTGTATGTGTCAAGGAGACTTTCCCTAATGACTTATGACAAACTGTCATCATGTTTTGTCTTCCAGTCCTAAAGGTTCGAGGGGTAGTACACCCAGAAATATAAAGTAATAGTAAGTGTATAGCAGCCACTGAACAGGAATCCTTTGGGCTGGGGGCCAAACACAACCAAGTGGTCCTTTCATGGTAGAGACTGAGTTCTGTAGGCTAAAGACATGTACCATACAAAGTGCGCCATAGTGATTGGTGGGCATAATGAAATATTGATGTTACTAAAAGACATAGTCTATTGTAACACACCTTTACATGTTCCAGCAACATCTTCCTTTGCGGCTATTAGTGTTGGGTCACATGACATCCCATAGCCGCAAAGCCGAACCTTGAAAACTTTCGACCTATACCTGGTAGAGGCCAAGATATTGAGAGGTCTTTCTTTATACCTCCTGTCCAGTCTTTCTCCTTGGGTTAGTAATATGGTATAATGGGACAAGAAGTGGCACGGGTGCCTGTAGTAAATCCTGTACCAGATGAAGATCTGGGTAATGTGGAAGGACTGGAAATTGTGCCGGAGAACATCAAGAACTTGTGTATGCAGAAGACAGAACCATGGTCAGGCAAGCAGAAGCTGGCAACAACTGGGCAGTGGAAATGCAGACATAGCACAAAAGGGTAGTAGGAATGGAAGCCAGGCAGGGGTCAGTATAACACGGGCAAGAAACAGTACCAAAAATCTGCAGATTGGAGATGTAGTCAGATCACAGGCCAGGGGTCAATAATGAAAGGATCAAGCTCAGGCACAGTCAGAGGGCAAACCAGGTCAAGCACAGATGAAGCAGAAAGCGGGTCTGGTCACAGGAGCTGATGACCATTCAGCAATAACCTTGAGCTCTGTTGTGCTTTAACCACTTAAGCCCCAATAGAACATGTGTTTTATTGCCTTTTAATGTTTCTTAAATAATTTTAGGGTAAACCTCAATTTTATTAGGAGAACATTTAGATCTTTGCTAAGTGGGCCTGTACAGTTATATTTATTAAATATTAAAAAATCATGTATGAATATGTCTGATTGTAAATGGTTTTCTTTAACCACTTCAGCCCCGGACCATTTTGGCTGGTTAAAGACCAGGCCACTTTTTGCGATTCGGCACTGCGTCGCTTTAACTGACAATTGCGCAGTCGTGCAACATGGCTTCGAAACAAAATTGACGTCCTTTTTTTCCCCACAAATAGAGCTTTCTTTTGGTGGTATTTGATCACCTCTGCAGTTCTTATTTTTTGCGCTATAAACAAAAATAGAGCGACAATTTTGAAAAAAAATCAATATTTTTTACTTTTTGCTATAATAAATTTCCCCAAAAAAATAGATAAACATTTTTTTTTTCCTCAGCTTAGGCCGATACGTATTCTTCTACATATTTTTCTAAAAAAAAAATCACAATCAGCGTTTATTGATTGGTTTGCGCAAAAATTATAGCGTTTACAAAATAGGGGATAGTTTTATGGCATTTTTATTTTTTTTACTAGTAATGGCGGGGATCAGTGATTTTTTTCGTGACTGCGACATTATGGCGGACACATCGGACACTTTTGACACATTTTTGGAACCATTGTCATTTTCACAGCGATCAGTGCTATAAAAATGCAGTGATTACTGTGAAAATGACACTGACAGTGAAGGGGTTAACCACTAGGTGGGGCTGTAGGGGTTAAGTGTTCCCTGCATAGTGTTTATAACTGTAGGGGGGATGGGCTGTGTGTCACATGACACTGATCTCCGCTCCGAGTACACGGAGCCGAGATCTGTGTCATTGTCACTAGGCAGAGCCGGGAGATGCTTGTTTACACAAGCATCTCCCTGCTCTATACCTCTGCGAGACGATCGCGGGGATCCCCGCGGCGATCAAGTCCGCGAGACCCGCGGTCCGACTCACGGGGATGGCGGCAGGGTCGCGAGTGCGCCGGCGGCTGCGCGCACGTGACCACGCGGACAGGCACTTGAAGGGGACGTACAGGTACGTTGATGTGCCTGTCCGTGCCATTCTGCCAACGTAAATGTACAGGAGGCAGTCGGCAAGTGGTTAAATAAGCCACTGAGTGCCAAAGTGCATGCTGGGCATGCAGACTAGTTCACATTAATACATACGTGCAAATACGTGCACTCCCCTGATTCTGTGCACTGTGCACTGATAGTTCTGTGTGCATGTGCAAATCAATCTTTGGACGCAACCACATTCTTGATTTATCGTACAACTTCCTTTGGACCATCGCTGTGTTTGCAGGTAGCTAAAAAATGTCTAGTATTTATCACTGCTCTGATCAATGTCTGAATGATGAAGTATATCCACTCAGGGCCAACAGCCCAACATATCCTATTAGTACTAGCCAAGTGTGTGAATGCCCACCAGTCCTTTAGACCAGGGGTCTCCAAACTGCGGCCCGGGGGCCAGATGTGGCCTTTTGCTAGCCTTTACCTGGCCCTTGGGGCACTATTCTTCCCACTGATATAGGGCACTATTCCTCCAACAATAGGGCACTATTTCTTCCACTGATACCAATGAAGGGATACTATTCCGCCTGCTAATAGGGGGAATACTCTACTATTGACCACCAACCCTGAGGCCATATTTATTCTCAATGATGCCGAGCCTGGGACATTTTCTGCCCTCGCTGGCCCTCCTAAAGTGTGAAGGACAGTAAGCAGGCCCTTAGTTTTAAAAGTTTGAAGACCCCTGCTTTAGACCATAGTAACTGGCATTGTGTTACTGGTAGAGTCTGTCTGATGACTTTTTTTCTATATATAATACAAGGCCTTCCACTCTAATGTTCTATACTAAGTAAATACAAGTACATTATTATGCATTACACTGTAAAGTGATATTTTAAACGATTGATGGATAATATGAATACATATTAGGCTTATATTGTAATATGTTAAAATATTAGGTCTGCTGATAATAATACAGCCCAATGTCTCAGCCATTTCTCTACTTGTGCATTACAAATATTTTAGCATTAACATAATGACTAGGGCAATCACTTTACCAGCAAAGCAATGGCATTCTCCTAATGTACAGTTTTCTAGAATGAGGGAGAAATGGAAATGATTTTCTTTGTATGAAAACAGTCATTTGTGTAAATGGATCAATTTGGTTTATAGGAAAACTTGCTTAGACTTTACCTTATACTTCATTCAGGATTCTGCGTGTGCTCAAATGATCTTAAAGGGGAAACTTTAGAATTTTTTTTTTTAAATAAGCATATGATCAGCTTAATAAACATTATAATACCAGTGTGCAGTAATTCTTGAAAAAAAAAAATTAAGTCTAGCTTTTAATATATATGCACATAACAATAGCTTAAAGTAGAATTCCAGGATAAACCGAACTAATCTTAAAAATGCTCCATCCCCCTCTTCTAACGCCTTTGCTGACTAATCTGTGTAAGAAAGATGCACTGTATATATTAACCTATTTTCTGACTTCTCCAGTCTGGTCACGTGATCCCCTGTGTCAGACAGCACTGACTGCAGGGGAGAGGAGAGAGTGCTCACAACAGCTGGAACACCTGGGAGTGGATGCTCCTATGGCCCATCCGTTGTTGGTGTTCTCTCTTCTCCCCTGCAGCCACTGCTGGCTGATACAGGGGAGCAAGATCACTTGACCGGACTGGAATGGGCTGAAAATAGTTAAGTATACACATTGGTTAGTTAACATAGGTCTTAAGAGGAGGGGAGGAGCATTTTTAGGATTAGTTAGGTTTAGGCTAGAATTCTATCCTTTGTATCACATGTTGATTATTTGTTAGATTTTACTATGCAAATCTACTTTTTTGTATCATGTTATTATTTTGCTGCAGGTTGCTCCAGAGCTTAATAAATGAGGTAAAGCAAAAGAATACCCAATCACATGCAAGGAAAGTGAAAAAAAAAAAGAAACAGCATTTTTGCTTACACGTGATTGGATGGAAGTCAGAAGAGCTCCTGGAGCAACTGCACTTTGCAAAGTGCATGAGCTATTTGCCTTTAGTAGATTAACCCCAAAGTGATAGTATGTACAAAATACATGCACATTATGGAATACTTACCTATCAGTTAGCCCTCTTCTCCACCATTTTTTCTTTAGCCACCATCATCCTTCTTCAGTCATTGCACTGGAAATATTACCCCGACACCCAGCCCCCATACCTGGAATCTTACAGATGATGAGAGTGTACGTTGCACTGCGCATGTGCTGCAAAAATGCTATTAAAAAGGGGAAGAATTTTTTGCAAGAAAAGACATATAGGAGGAGATTTACTAAAACTGGAGCACTCAGGATCTGGTGCAGCTGTGCATGTTAGCCAATCAGCTTCTAACTTCAGCTTGTTCAATTAGGCTTTGACCAGGGGCAGCCCATCCATTAAAGGTGTATGTGCGCCGCTTCCCGTCCATCGCCCCCTCCCGTATGGGGCTGTTTTTTTGAAGCACAGATTAGAGCCAGAGGCTCTAATAGGCTTCAATATAGGGTGGGCTCGGGTTGCAAAGAGTCTGCTCCGAGTCCACCCAGGTGTGTTACAACAGCGAATGAATATTCGCTGTCGTAACACTGATCCTCCTCCCGGCCAATCAGGAAGTGGGTTTTGACAGCGGTCACCCAATTGGCTGAAATGACAGGCAATCTTAGGGGAGGAGCTGGAAGCTGCCATGAAGGAGAGGACTCGGGGCCGAGCCTCTGCACCACGCTGCCTGCCACCAGCCACAATGGGGTAAGTTCCGGACTGACCAGCAAACAGCGGGGGGGGTGAGTGTTGCTCAGGAGGGGGTGGTTGTTTGTTTGCAGCCCCCCCCCCAAAAAAAAACCAGCCGGCACTGGCTTTGACAATAAAGCCTGGAAACTGATTGGTTTCTATGCAGAGCTGCACCAAATTTTGCACGCTCCAGTTTTAGTAAATCAACACCATGAAGTCTACTTTGGTAAAAAAAAAAAAAAAACATCAACTTCCATTAATTCTGCTGCAAGTACACTACTCTCTTCCAACCTATGAAGCCCTCCATTTTTCCTCCCACTTTACGCCAAGTCTTTTCCCTCCCTCACTGCTTCATCGCTCTCATCTCCAGCACTTCTTCTTCAGCCGCCATCTTCCTTCTTCAGTCATTGGGCAGCCACTGATCATGCATATACAGTGGGTTTCTATTATCCCAGAAGCCAGCTCCAGCTTTGAGTCCTATGCCTCATACACACGACCGGTCTTCCTGGCAGGAAAACTGCCATGACAGCTTTTCGGCAGGAAAAACGGCCATGTGTATGCTCCATGGCAGTTTTCCTGGCAGGAAAACTGCGGGAAAAATAATGTGAACTAGTTCTTTATTTTCCTGTCAGGGAAAATACCGGCCGAGAAAAATGGTTGTCTGTATGGTTTCCTGAGGGGAAAAATACCACGCATGCTCGTAAACAATTTGACGCATGCGCGGAAGCATAGAACGTCATGTTGTCGGCTCGTTGTAGTCTTTGACGTCACCGCGTTCTTGAAATTCAAAAGTTCAGCGGTATTTGGCCTGAACGTGTGTATGCAAGACAGGCTTGACAGGAATCCCGGCAGGAAAAATTCAGTTTTTTTCCTGCCGGGAAAAATGGTCATATGTACAAGGCATTAGAGATGCTGAGGGTATTTTGCACTGCATATGAATCACTGCCAAAACAAAATCTTATGAAAAAGGTAAAGACATTTTTTTTTGGGCAGGAGAGACATACTAAATCTCCTTTACCAAAAAAATAACTACCTACTTTAATTCCACTTTAAGCACAACGCCGTTGTCCAACCTATAAATCCCTCCACATTATGCCAAGTTTTTTGCTCGGCTTTCCATTTTACATTGTGTTGCCACGTTCATCTAGCATACATCTCACTGTACACGTTAGTTTTTCGTTTACTAGAAGATCCTTCTAAGGTCGTACAGTGCAATCTTGAGCCAACAAAAGCAGAGAATTAGCCCTGCACCTAGCTAAACAACAGGAAGGGTGGCTGGCCTAATCCGCAATGGCTGGCAGATGTGATGCTTGAGAAATAATGAACCTTTTCCACCTGAACAGGATGCTGCTCCATTGTCTGTCTGTCTATACATAACATGTGTGGTCTCCACACATTGGCCGCATCAAGTTCCCCTGAGCCACACAGATCTCCTGGCTGGAGGAACTGTTGTCTCTATACGCCTCTACCCCTTCAATTCACCTAATGGAGGGGCCGAGAAGTCTCTCATTTTGTTATAAAAAGCCATTATGGGACACAGAGATCATTCTTAAATGTTCTCTTTACACAATGATTATTCATTACCACATACAGCAACAGCGCCATACACAGGCACATTGTAAGTACTGCAACCATAAAAGACAATTGACAATCATTGAAGTACACCAGCTCATCTGCATATATGTTTCTCGGAAGATCCAAAAATGATCCATCAATTCAGCCACTAAATTATTATCTGAAGTCTGTTATTATATTGATGTTGCAGAGTGCAGACAAACTGAATGTTGAGATCAGACTGACACTGTTGGTGACTACTCTGAAAGGGTGGAAAATGGTGGACATTTAAAGTATATACTGTATGAACCCAGTCACTAAAATCTCATAAAAGCTTTCATATGTCTTTCAAATGCAATTTAATCTAAATCTACAGCTTTTATTAAAATAATATCTAGTGATCCTGCCATGAAGGGCTTTGTTCAGATACTTCCTGTTACAGGGTGACAGTATTCTGTTCTTGCATCCCAGTAGCGCTTATGTATCGTCACCCTTTCACCCGAGCTTCCGATCAAGACTGTAAGGCTGCAGTCACACATGGGCGTTTTGAATCGCGGCGATTCTGCCCGTGAGTGTGAATGACAAATTGCACATTTCAGGTGGCATTCATTTGAATGGCACCTAAAAACGCGGTGTGGTTCTGACGCAATTGTTGCCTGATAAATTGCGCCGGAATCGCAGCAAACCACATCTCATGAAGCTTGTCACCCCCAAAAAAGTTCAGGAGCTTCTATTGGGCGGCATACTTCACGCAATGCGGCTTGGCATCTGAAATGTGTGTTGTTTGATTTGTGATTCACACCTGGGCGTTTTTGAAATCGCAGGCAGAATCAGGCAAAATGCCCATGTGTAAATGTAGCTTAATGCCGCGTACACACGATCGGAATTTCCGTCAACAAATGTTCCATGTGAGCTTTTGGTCGGATATTCCGATCGTGTGTAGGCTCCATCGGACATTTGCTGTTGGAATTTCCGACAACAAATGATTGATAGCAGGTTCTCTATTTTTTCAACAAGAAAAGTTTTTGTCGGAAATTCCGACCATGTGTAGCCATTTCCGACGCACAAAAGTGCTGCGCATGCTCGGAATCAATTTGCCGTATGCTCGGAATCATTTTACCTAATTTTTCTCGGCTCGTCGTAGTGTTGTACGTCTCCGCGTTCTTGACTATCGGAATTTCTGAGCAACATTTGTGCGACCGTGTGTGTGCAAGACAAATTTGAGCCAAAATCCAACGGAAAAAAAAACACGGTTTTGTTGCCAGAAATTCCGAGCGTGTGTATGCGGCATTAGTGTAATTTCAACACACATTGCACAGACATGGTCCAGTGTTGTCACCTGGGCTTTTTTTCAGCGGGAACGCAGTTTTGGCACCTCCAGCACTGAATGTATGTAATGGCAAGGGGTGTTGGGGTTGTGCCGGAGGTTCTATTGATGATGGCTGCTGGGGAATCTATAGTTGCCGGATCAAATTTTTTTTTGTTGCTGGGGAGGTTTTAGTTGCTGGGGGGATCAATCGTTGGTGGGAGGGATCTACTCTTAAGTGAAGGGTCTATTGTTTCTGGCTTCTGGGAGTCTATTATAATGGGGTGGATCTATTGTTGCTGGGGGTTCTACTGTTGGAACGGTGCTCTGAGAAGGGAAGGGGGTGGAGACAATGCGTGACTCGGAAGGGGGGTTCCTTCACCTATTCTCTGAGAAAAAAAGCCCTGGTTGTTACCTTTAGAAAACCCACCCTGAGAAATGTCATAAAGCCATTGCTCGCAGGAACTGTCTGCAAAGAGGCTGCAGAGGATCAGCTGCATTGAGATGTAACAAAGAATGATAAAAAAAAGGTGATAAGTATATGTACATTTTTTTAATTTGCAATTATTTGATACACATTGCTTTGTTAAATAAACTAAATGTCATTTACTTAAAGTATAAAAACTTCCCTCTTTCAGTCAACATTGATTATTTTTAATATAGAAAGGTATATCATATTTACTTGTTTTAAACTTTTTTTTTTTTTTTACATTTCTTCAGTTACTTCCCGGTTTCCATGCCTGGGCAAATGGTGTCCCAGGAGTCTTTAGGAGGGGAAGTAGGCAGTATATATTGACAGAATGTTCCACTAGTACTGCAAATGGACAAAGTGATCCATTTTTATTTTACTACACTTATACCATTTCATTGATTAATTCATTGAGATTATTGTAAAACATTACAGGTGCTGTACATTTCCCCTTCCCAGGAGGGTCCACATGTGTGGCTTCTTGCAAGCCTCCTGGACCCGGCCTTCATCTTGAGGAGGTGGGAACGGCGTGTGGAGATTTTTGGACCTCTGGGAACTTTTTAAACAATTTATGGCTATAGGATAGAGTTCCATTTCTTGAGCGGTATTTACCAATTTACTAAATATATTACATGCATAAATGAACACAGAATACAGTATGAGGAATTAAACACATGGATGTTTTGAAATATTGTTTTAGAGCTCAAAAAAAACCCTGAAGAAGACTATGACCGAAAAAGTTGAAACGCGTCGGAATGTTCATGTGGATATCATTCTTGTAATGTACTGTCAGTTGATAGTTGTACTGTGTAATAATTGACAGCTGTAATGGAACATGATTGTACACACCTGTAGCCAGAACTCATATTTTAAATCCTATTTCCATTCTTGTTCTAATTTTGTCCAATAAAGATTTTACAATATTATAAACTATATAAACTTTCTTGATTAGAATACCTAGCTGCTAAAAAAAACCCTTGGGGGAATTCTTCTATTTTTTCAATCATTTGGGGTGTGCAGCCCTTCAGACTTTCAGATATGTGTTTTTCTATGCTTGAGGTAACTGAATCTTTTCTTCTTGTGATCTTGCTGCCTTTATGTACCTGAGGCTGCATCCACACCGGACCTCCCCCTGTCCCAGGACCCATTGATCTCCTTCTGGAAGCATGCTGCTGCGGCTGTCTCTTCTGATGATCTTCCATTCTGACTCTCTCTTCTGCTGACCATGCTGCATAGATCTTCCTCCGCTGAGGCTATGCCAGATGTCCCCAGTGTGAGTCATATGCTCATTTTACTGTGCCATATTGCTGCCTATCCCAGATCACTGCCTTGTGACCCTGAACTTTATCTTTGTTGTGCCATACTGCCGCCCCTCACTTTGTGCCATTTTGTTGTCTCTCTCTTGTTGTGCCCAGATCACTGCCCTTTGACGCTGTGGACTACCCTTTCAATAAATCCTTCATGTGTCAAAACCTTTGGCTGAGGATCCTGAACTACTCTTGAGCTCAATGTGTGTTCTCTTTCACCCACACTTCCATCACAAACTGGTGACAGCAATAGGATCACAACACTGAAGATGAGTAAAAATAGCAGTACCCAATCACTGGACCTGACCAGGGGTAGCAAGTATAGGAATTGGACTGTGGCAAGTTTGAAAAAGAAGGCCTGGGAGATAGGCCTTAACTGCAGGGGCCTGATCAAAAAATATATAGAATAAGGAGACCTTTGAGATGCGGACAGCTTGGGCACCCTACCACCTGAGAATAGAAACTGCCAAGCCCCAGAAGCCCTTGGGTTGTCTGGTACAGGGAAGAGTTGACCACCCTCAAACCTGAAGCAACCTTGGACAACAAGTGGGAGGCTATCTGAAGAGAGAAACCCTGGGGTGCTTGCAGGAGACTGCCCAGGAAGCCATTGTGCATGAACCCTCAAGGATCACCAGTAAGGACTTCAAACCCATTTTTGAAGCAGAGGGTTTGTAAAGGATTTTTTCAAGATTTCAAACACTTATGTGGATTGCTGCAAACAGGACTGCTGGAAGGCATACCAGTCAATGATTTGGCGCTCTTCTAATGTCTGCTTTATAATATATAATGTCCAAAATGCGTGTGTAAATAAGCCATGGAAAGGTTCCAATAATATGAACAAATGCGTTCAAATTATTATGTGCAAGAAATACCGATGAATCCCACGGTGTGCAAATTTAAATACGTGCAAAGTACGTGCAAAAAATACTAATAAATACAATAATTATATTAAATATTAGGCAGAAAAAATCTAAAAATTATTAAAAAGTGATAAAAAGTTCATCATACAAATTATGATATACTGAAAAAGTGCATGAATGATAAAGTCACTAGTGCTTGATGGTTGAAAAACATGGTAAGTGTCTTGTGGAAAATCGTTGTATTCCTATGGGTGATCACAGCAAATGTGGCTATCCGTGCTCTTATTTGGACTGCACTCACCAGATATTTCACCCCCTCTAGGGGTATGGAGCATTCACAGTGTCTGCCACTGTGGGGAACCCTGGCGTTTCACCTGTCACTGCTGCGATGGTAATATAGCTTCAGTTGTAACCCATGGAAAGGAGAAAGGGGGATGCCCAATAGTGTGATACCATTTTAAAACATTTAGAAAAATGCGTGGAAAGGTACTCACATTTGAATAAGATTAAAAAGCATGTATTGCTGACACTGTTCGGTCAGACCGGAAGTGATGCGACCATGTACTAACCCCCGCCCTACCGGTTTCGTCATGCTGACGTCATATGGAGCATGCATAACGCTCGCCTCACTTCCTATTTATAAGACATCGTGGTCACGTGTATACGGCAGCCATTTTGGGTAAGATTTTGAAGACCGAAGTCCGCAATGACTGCTCTATCATTACGGCGGCCATTTTTGATGGGTTTTTGTAGACCGAAGCCTACTAAATAGGATTTTATTCTCCGCCATCTTTGGTATGATTTTGAAGACCGAAGTCTATGTGTCTGGAGATATGCAGTGTCTAGAGGAAGGTAAATAGAGCAGATGTTCCTCAAAATTTATTCCAACGCCTTGCCAATTATTTACATCTCTCGATGTGCTATAAATGATACAAATATTACAATCCAACTTTAGTTTATCCAAAAATAGATTATGTGTTAAAAATACATAAATAAGCATTAAACATCTGCAATGAATGGAAGGTGCAAATGCGTTGCAGGTGCTGCTAATGGGAAAGGGTGCATATTTAAGAGTGGACCTATGGATATTATTATAGACATAAAATCCACAATGCCCCAAATCCACAATGGCTCAAAAGTGATATGGTCCAGAAATATTTAAACAGAGTAAAGGTGGATAAAGCACCTGGACCAGATGGCATCCACCCACGGATCCTAAAAGAATTGAGCTCTGTAATTTCAAAGCCATTGTATCTAATTTTTAGGGACTCATTAATGACAGGAATAGTACCACTGGATTGGCGCAGGGCCAATGTGGTGCCTATATTTAAAAAGGGAACAAAGTCTTTACCAAGTAACTATAGACCTGTTAGTTTAACTTCCATAGTTGGGAAGATACTGGAGAGATTAATAAAAGACCACATAGATGAGTTCTTGCTGGAAAAAAACTATTTCAGCAACAGACAGCATGGATTCATGAAAGACAGAAGTTGTCAGACAAACCTGATTTCTTTTTATGAAGAGGTAAGTAAAACCTTGGACAGAGGCGTGGCTGTGGACGTGGTATACTTGGATTTTGCAAAAGCGTTCAATACAGTTCCCCACACACGGCTCATGTGTAAGGTAAAGTCTACAGGATTGGAAATATCAGTTTGTAAATGGATAGAAAACTGGCTAAAAGACAGAATTCAGAGAGTAGTAGTTAATGATTCTTACTCTGAATGGTCTAAGGTTATCAGTGGTGTACCCCAAGGTTCAGTGCTGGGACCCTTACTTTTTAATATCTTTATAAATGATATTGGGTCTGAGATCAAAAGTAACATTTCTGTCTTTGCAGATGACACCAAGCTATGCAGTGGAATAACGTCCTTACAGGATGTCTCCAATTTACAAGCTGACCTCGATGCCCTGTCTAATTGGGCGACTATGTGGCAGATGAGGTTTAATGTTGATAAATGTAAAGTTATGCACTTGGGGGCTAAGAATATGAATGCATCATACATACTAGGGGGAATACAACTGGGGGGATCCGTAGTGGAGAAGGATCTGGGGGTTTTGGTAGATCATAAGCTCAATAATGGCATGCAATGCCAAGCTGCGGTTTCCAAAGCGAGCAAAGTCCTTTCTTGTATTAAGAGAGGTATGGACTCCAGAGAGAGAGACATCATTTTGCCCCTGTACAAATCATTAGTAAGGCCTCATCTGGAATACGCAGTTCAGTTTTGGGCACCAGTTCTCAAAAAGCATATCGGGGAACTGGAGAAAGTGCAGAGAAGGGCAACCAAACTGATAAGAGGCATGGAGGAGCTCAGCTATGAAGAAAGATTAGAGGAGCTGAATTTATTCACTCTTGAGAAGAGGAGAATAAGGGGGGATATGATTAACATGTACAAATATATAAGGGGTCCATATATTGATCTTGGTGATGAGTTATTCACTTTACGGTCAACACAGAGAACAAGGGGGCACTCTTTACATCTAGAAGAAAAAAGATTTCATCTCCAAATGCGGAAAGGTTTCTTCACAGTAAGAGCTGTGAAAATGTGGAACAGACTCCCTGCAGAGGTGGTTCTGGCCAGCTCAGTAGATTGCTTTAAGAAAGGCATGGATACTTTCCTAAATGTACATAATATAACTGAGTACTAACAGTTCTAGGTAAAGTTGATCCAGGGTAAATCCGATTGCCTCTCGGGGGATCAGGAAGGAATTTTTCCCCTGCTGTAGCAAATTGGATCATGCTCTGCTGGGGTTTTTTGCCTTCCTCTGGATCAACTGTGGGTATAGAATTGGGTATATGGGATTGCACGATATTTTTTTTATTTTTATGGTTGAACTGGATGGACTTTGTCTTTTTTCAACCTGACTAACTATGTAACTATGTAACTATATAATAATAGTAATAATTATATAAAAATTTAAAGATGTAAGAATTTATATATATATATGAAAAAAGTCATCGGAAAAAACGATCGTGTGTGGGCCCCATCAGACTTTTTTTTCATCGGTGTAAAAAAATAGAACATGTTTTAAATTTTTCCGATGGAAAAAAAAAACGATAGGAAATTCCGATCGTCTGTGTGGAACTCCAACGGAGAAAAAACCCACGCATGCTCAGAATCAAGTCGACGCATGCTCAGAAGCATTGAACTTCATTTTTCTCGGCTCGTAGGAGTGTTTTACGTCACCGCGTTTTGGACGGTCGGAATTTTGTCTGATGGTGTGTATGCAAGACTGATGGAAGTCAGCTTCATCGGAATTCCGTCGGAAAATTCCATCGTATTTTATTCCATCTGAAATCCGATCGTGTGTACAGGGCATAAAATGTCTTGAGACACTATGTTTGTTAAAACCATTTTTTATGTTGGTTATATGTTCCCGAATACGTACGCATAGTTCCCTCGTTGTCCTTCCCACATATTTCTTGCGGCAAGGGCACTCGATCACGTACGTCACATGGGTGCTGTTGCATGTTATTAGTTCCCTGATGTTATATTTGGTGCCATTTGCTAGGGAGGTGAAATTTTCTATTTTCCTGTTGGTCTTTTTGCTCACCCTACATGAAGGCATTTACCACATTTGAAAAAACCTTTAAGCCGTTTGAATATTTTGATGTGTTTGGGTGGGTCCAGAGCATTGTGTACAAGTCGATTCCTAAGGTTTGGTGCCCTCCTATAAATAAAAGTGGGCTTTGTTGGTATTATTGACTTTAATATTTTGTCCAATTGTAGGATGCGCTAGTGTTTTTTAATAACCATTTCTAGGCCCTTGTGTTGAATATTATACCCTGTTAGGAAGGCCATGTCTGTGTGCTTGTTTTTCTTTTTCTTGTTGGTTTTTGAGGTACCTTCTATCATGAGATTTCTGTCCATTTTTCTTACTTTTTCTTTTAGTATCAACATTTCTTTTTTCTTGTAACCCTTTTCCACAAACTTATTAATAATGGTATCAGCTTGAGTATTGTAATCATTTATGTTACTGCAGTTCCTATGCAGTCTCATCAGCTGTCCCTTCGGTATATTGCCTATCCACTGTCTGTGGTGGCAACTATTAGTTGGGATATATCCATTCCTGTCCGTGAGTTTGAAGAAAGTTCTGGTATTGATGTGTCCATTGTTCTTATAAAGTTGTAAATCCAGATATTCAATGGTTTGTTTGTTCCAAGTTCCAGAGAATGTGATACCATAAATATTTTGATTTATTTCATCAAAGAAAATCTGCAATTCATCTTCTGTTCCACTCCATACGATGACGATGTCATCGATATACCTACGGTAGATTTTGAGGTTCTTCCTCTGCACACTGTGTATTTGCTCTTCCTCCCAGTGGTTAAGAAAAAGGTTTGCTACACTGGGGGCATATTTAGCCCCCATGGCTACGCCCTTAGTCTGGGTAAAATATTCTCCCTTATGCCAAAAATAATTGTGGCTCATAGCCAATGTTAGGCCTTCTTTCATGTTCTTCTTTCATGTTTGTATGTTTGTATAATGCCCATTTTACACTTTGTATCCCATCTTCTGGTACTATATGCCCCCAGTGTAGCAAACATTTTTCTTAACCAGGAGGAAGAGCAAATACACAGTGTGCAGAGAAAGAACCTCAAAATCTACCGTAGGTATATCGATGACATCATCATCGTATGGAGTGGAACAGAAGATGAATTGCAGATTTTCTTTGATGAAATAAATCAAAATATTTATGGTATCACATTCTCTGGGGGGTAATATATGCAGCGCTACATATAAGCCAGATGGACTGAACTATATCAAGAAAATAATGTGACCATGTGATATAGCACAAAAAAGGGGGGGCTGGGCAATGAATACCCAGCAAAATAAATTGTGTGAATCAACCCACAAAGTATCCACCATATAAACAAAATGTCAATGTGATATAGTGTCCCAATACAAAAAAAGGAATGTATCCTGAAGTGGATGAAGAAATCCCAACATTAGTCTTCAAGTAAACGATGACATGCATAGGCGCTTCCCGGAAACGTTGGACCCGAATGTCATACGACACCGGATCAATCGAGCTTAAGGGTATCTCAAACGATACCCTAGGTGTTAGGAAGGGGAAGGGAGCATTTTTAAGGATACTTAGGTTTAAGCCAAGTAAACACGGGCCAAATTTCGGGAGACATCAGCCGGTTCAATAAAAAAAGTCCGGCATTTGGCCCGTGTGTATGGCACCCTGTCCGACAGAAGCTGGCTGTTTGACCCGCTTCTGTCGGATAAGCATGCAGGAAAACCAGCAGCTGACCGGCTCCTGATCAGCAATCTCATCCAGTGATGGAGATCGCTGATCTGAGTGTTCTGGCGGGGGGGCAATGTCCCCCTCTCAGAACACAACAGCTTAGCGGGAGAGATCACTGTACTAACTTTTGATAGTTAGTACAGCGGCCCCAACCAGAGCTGATTAGTTAAACCCAGCAAGAAAAAGAACTAGAATTCTACTTTAACTCCAATGACATGCTGGTAGGTTAATTGGCTCCTGTCCAAATTTTTTTCAGTCTAAAGCCCCGTACACACGGTCGGACTTTTGCCCAACAAACTTTGTTTTTAGCAAGTTGGACCAACAATCCGACCGTGTGTACGCTCCATCGGACAAACTTTTTCCGTTTGGGTCTGCAAACGGACAAACTTTTGCCCAACAAAAGTCCGATGGAGCAAAGTCCGACCGTATGTACAGAAAACCATCGGACTTTAGTCCGATGGACAAAACAACTAATGTTAAAATCAACCAACAATAGCAGAAGTTGACCAAAGGGTGGCAGTAAAGATCAGAAAAGAGCAGAAAAAACACATGATGTTGTAAGAAGTTTTAAGAAAGTTTGCAGAAAAGTCCGAGCGTGTGTATGCTATGGGTGTTCCCAACCAACTCCGTTTGGACAAAAAACCACGGAAAAGTCCGATGGCAGTCTGACCGTGTGTACGAGGCTTTATTCCTTTATTTTCACCTGGTGATTCCGCCTGTAACACACTTCTAGTCCCGGGAGGATAACACTCACTGAGCCTATCAAAGAGGGGCATGGTTCTGTAGTCTCCAGAGAACAATATACCCGATAACAGTCAGTATATCAAGACAGTACAGGACGTTATTAGCTCTCAATATTTCTGACAATATCAACAATATCTAACAAAATGCTTTTAAGGGTAATTTTAACCACTTCAGCCCCGGAGGATTTGGCTGCCAAAGGACCGGGCCACTTTTTGCGATTCGGCACTGTGTCGCTTTAACTGACAATTGCGCAGTCGTGCGACGTGGCTCCCAAACAAAATTGACGTCCTTTTTTTCCCACAAATAGAGCTTTCTTTGGTGGTATTTGATCACCTCTGCAGTTTTTATTTTTTGCGCTATATACAATAGAGCAACAATTTTGAAAAAAAAGCAACATTTTTTACATTTTGCTATAATAAATATCCCCCAAAAAATAAATAAAAAAAAACTATTTTTTTCCTCAGTTTAGGCCAAAACGTATTTTTCTACATATTTTTGGTAAAAAAATCGCAATAAGCGTATACTGATTGGTTTGCGCGAAAGTTATAGCGTCTACAAAATATGGGATAGCTTTATGGCATTTTTATTAATATATATATTTTTTTACCAGTAATGGCGTTAATCAGTGATTTTTGTCGTGACTGTGACATTATGGCAGACACATCGGACAATTTTTACGCTATTTTGGGACCATTCACATTTATACAGCGATCAGTGCTATAAAAATGCACTGATAACTGTATAAATGTGACTGTCAGGGAAGGGTTAACCACTAGAGGGCTAGAAAGGGGTTAATTGTGTCCTAGGGAGTGATTCTAACTGTTAGGGGGCGTGGCTTACTGTGACACAACACTGATCACTGCTCCCGATGAGAGGGAGCAGACGATCAGTGTCCTGTCACTAGGCAGAACAGGGAGATGCCTTGTTTACGCAGGCATCCCCCTGTTGTTGCTGCCCCATGACACGATCGCAGGACACCGGCTGACATCGAGTCTGCAGGTCCGGCGGGCACGGTCATGGAGCTCGCAGCAGGGGCACGCGCGCGCCCAGAAAGCAGAAAATTTAAAGGGACGTGCCTGTGCGCCCATTTGCCGTGCATGCCATTCTGCCGACGTAAAAGTGCGTGCGCTGGTCGGCAAGTGGTTAAGGGTAATTTTAAAGCCCAACTCCGGGAATTACAAATAAAAGCTACCCCTATAGTTAAAACCACTATAGGGTTAAATCTTCAGTAACTCTAGGGGATGAAGAATAAGGTGTAGTACTTACCAGCACTATAGCGCTCTCCTTCACTCCAGCTTGTTAGCTGTCCCTAGCCATCTTCGATGTTCCAAGAGGCTACAGAGAGCTGAACCGGAATTACAAGAGTTTGAAGTCAGTATGCAGGTTCATTCCCTGGGGAAGAGAAGACTTATGGCTAAAACACCCTAGTGCCAGCGTACCAAAGAGGAAGCAATAGGATCATTCCGACAGGAATCACTAATTAAGGGTGGGTACAGACGAAACGAAAGTCGACCAGTTCAGCAGGGACCAGACAAATTTCGATCTGCGTGTTGATCTCGTTGTTTAACAGAAGGGGATCATTGGATCGACTTCTGCCCAATGGACATGCACAAAAAATGTAATTGATCAGCGACTGCAGTCAGAGATTGATGTATTCTGGCAGTGGAGAGTCCTGAACAGTCACTTCCCTTTCATATTTTTTCATTCAGCCCACCAGAAGAAAATAACGGTCTATACCCAGCCTAACTTTCCCACCTTCCAGGTCTCTCTCTGCCCATACATGAGACATGGCCTGTAATTACTATTTGTTTGTCCGTGTCTGAAATAATACATGTGCAGAATGTCATATACACTATATGGCCAAAAGTTTCTCTACATAGGTTTTTTGGATATCCTAATCTAAAACTATGTGTATAAATATGGAGGTGCCCCCCTCCCCCCGCCATCCACTTTCCCTTTGCATCATCTATAACAGCCTTCTCTTCTCAGAAGGTTTTTGGAGTGTGTCATTGAGAATTTGTGCTCATTCAGCCAACAGAGGTGTTTAGTAGGTCAAGGTCAGGGGTTTATACTAGACATGTGCGTGATGAAAAAATGTGTTTTGTTTTGTTTCATTTTGATTCTTTAACCACTTCTCCACCGAGGACGTCATATGACGTCCTCAACTTTGTGCATCTACAGGCATCATTCAGATATCACTGTTTTCTGCCAGCAATTCTGTGAACGATAAGAACGATCATAGCGGCAGTTCCACCGCTTGATCGTTCTTATAGGCGGCGGGATGGGACATCCCCCTCTCCCGCCGCCATCTGGTGCTTCTCCGGGCTCTCCCGTGCCATCGGGGGCCCGGAGAATGAAACAGCGGGCGCCGGCTCACGACGATAGAGATTTCTGGTGACCTCTATGACCGTCGGAAGCCCGGGTACCCGGAAGTAAACAAAGCCGCAATCACGGCTGTCGTCATGAGATTGGTATATTTTTTTCACAATCTCATGCTTTCAAGCCTGGAGGAGAGATGTGGGGTCTTATTGACCCCACATCTCTCCATAAAGAAGACCTGTCACAATGATTCCTATTACAAGGGATGTTTACATTCCTTGTAATAGGAATACAAGTGATACAAAAAATAAAAATGTAAAAAAGAGTGTAAAAATAAAAAAAATGAAGTAAAAAAAATAAATAAATTTAAATGCCCCTGTCCCCGGTAGCTTGCGTTCAGAAGCGAACATGCATGTAAGTCCCGCTCACATATGTAAACGCCGTTCAAACCCCACATGTGAGGTATCGCCGCGTGCGTTAGAGCGTGTGCAACAATTCTAGCAATAGACCTCCTCTGTAACTCGAAAATAGTAACCTGTAAAAAAAATTAAAGCGTCGCCTATAGATATTTTTAAGTACCGAAGTTTGGCGCTATTCCATGAGTATGCGCAATTTTAAAGCGTGACATGCTAGGTATCTATTTACTCATCGTAACATCATTTTTCACATTATACAAAAAAATTGGGCTAACTTTACTGTTTTGTTATTTTTTAAATCATGAAACCGTTTTTTTTCGCCAAAAAAGGCGTTAAAAAAATTATTGCGCAAATACCGTGCGAGATAAAAAGTTGCAATGACCGCCATTTTATTTCCTAGGGTGTTTTCTAAAAAAAAATATATATATAATGTTTGGGGGTTCTGATAAATTTTCTAGCAAACAAATGATGATTTTTACATGAAGGAGAGAAGTGTCAGAATAGGCCCAGTGGAGAAGTGGTTAAACTAGTTATTTTGCTTAGTTAAATTTGGTTGATTTGTTCAATTAGTTTTCGGAATTTGTTTTAGGAATTTTCTTAGAATTTACTGATTTTTTCGATTCGAAACTATCAAGTCGATAAATTTTCGGAAGGGTCAGAACGAAAATTCAAATTTAAATGCAGCAAAGTGAACAAACAAAAGAAAAATCTTCTTTAAATGATTACAATGACTCTTTAAATCACCTTTGGCTTAACAAAAACAGCATTATTTCGAAATGGTACTCTAATAACACACACATAATAACACAAACATCTTTGATTTCAGCAATATGTGTAGTGAGAATTCGACTGGAGTTCAATGTAAAATTTGATTAGAATTTCAGTCCCAATTTCCAAAATTCAGGGACTATTCTGTAAAATTTGTTTATATTGTAATTCGGGTATTCGGATATATCCGAATCTCTGAATAACAAAAAATTTGTCCGAATATTAAATTGGAACGAAACAAACCGCCTGTCTACTTTGTTCAGGCCACTCGAGTTTCCTACACTAAACTCATCAAAACATATCTTTATTGACCTGGCTGTGTGCTTCTTCTAAACTCAATATTGTGGTGGGATGTCCACAAACCTTTGGCCATACACAATAATAAACTTTAATAGACTTTACTAGCAGGTGGTGATGGAGATGTCATTTCTCAGGCAGCTGTGTGAGTGAGACTCACTCCAGATAGATGAGAATTATGTGATGACCACAGATCAGCAAACTGGTCATAATGAACTCTGTTGCCCAGATCAATATAAGTCACGGACAAGGGAAGAATCAATCACAATGGAGGGCTGGTGGAATGTGCCTTAAGGGATGATCGGGGATGAGTGGCCCAGGATACAGTATCACTAGCTACATATTCACAATAATAGCAGGGTATGGGAAACAATACAGAGGAAGCCACGATGGCTCAGCAACCTCAAACTGCCAAGGAAAGCCATGCCTGTGGCCATGTTCTCTCCTGAAAACCTTTTTTGAAAATGTCTTTCTCACATGGCATCTCATCAACAGTGTTCCCTAAGAAGGCACGTGGGAGACTTTAAAGTCAAGTGGAAGAAGGTTCTGTGGTCTGAGGAGACCAAAATTTTACTTTTTGGCCATCAGACTAAACTCTTTTGCCGTGTACAGGTGATCGGACATTCCGACAACAAAACCGTGGATTTATTTCCGATGGAATGTTGGCTCAAACTTGTCTTGCATACACACGGTCGTACAAATGTTGTCGGAAATTCCGAACGCCAAGAACGCGGGGACGTACAAGACGTACGACGGCACTATTTAAGGGAAGTTCAATACCAGTCGTGTTAGTAGAAATTTGGTGAGAGACGATTTGCGCTTTTCAGCCTCGTGCTTTTCAGTCCGTTACTCCATTACGAACGCAAGTTTTACCAGACCGAGCGTTTCCGTCTCGTACTTGATTCAGAGCATGCGTGGAATTTTGTGCGTCGGAATTGTCCACACACGATCGGAATGTACGAGAATGGATTTTGTTGTCGGAAAATTTGAGAACCAGCTCTCAAATTTGTGTTGTCGGACATTCCGACAACAAATGTCCGATGGAGCCTACACATGGTCGGAATTGTCGACCAAAAGCTCACATCGAACATTTTAGTGGGTTTCAGTGCTATCCTCAGGTCGATAGCCGTCTTTTTATTTTTATCATTTATTATTTCAGTCCTCGAGATTCATTCCTGTCCTGACTTTCTCTTCTTGTCTTATACCTTTTTTCCCCCTCTCTTTAGACCACCTAATGGACATTCCCCTTTTTATTTCCCTCTTTTTCTTCACCCTTTTTCCTCTTTATTTTATTGCGGCACCCCACCTTCTATTATTGTAGGTCCTGGCATTATTTATATTACCACATTTTGCTTATATGTTAACCTATATGTGAAATATACACTCACAAGTTACTTTAATTAGGTACACCTTGCTAGTACCGGTTTAAACTCCCTTTTGCCTTCAGAACTGCCTTCATTCTTCATGGCATAGATTCAACAAGGTGTTGGAAAAGTTCCTTAGAGATTTTGGTCCATACTGACATGATAGCATCATGCAGTTGCTGCAGATTTGTTGGCTGTACATCTGTGATGCGAATCTCCCATTCCACCCCATCCCAAAAGTGCTCTATTGTATTGAGATCTGCCATTGGAGTACAGTGACCTGATTGTCATGTTCAAGTAACCAGTGGTGAGATGATTGGAGCTTTGCTTCATATTCCCATTGCACACATTCCTGGATGAGCTCTCAAATTTGGGGGCTGCAGCAACAACCAGCTGGATACTGGTTCAAGTCACAACGAAGAGATTTGCCAGCACACCATGGAGCGACACAAAGTAGCGTCCAAATGGATAGTTTATTGCATGATCACAACACAAGGAGAGTGCAACGTTTCAGAGTCACGCAGGACCACTTAGTCAGGGACCCCTACGTCGACCCCCTGTGTCGATCCATGGTGTGCTGGCAAATATCTTCGTTATGATTGGAGCTTTGTGACATGGTGCATTATCCTGCTGGAAGGAGCCATCAGAAGATGGGGACACTGGAGTCATAAAGAGATTGACATGGTCAGCAACAATACTCAGGTAGGTTGTGGCGTTTAAACGACGCTCAATTGGTACTAAGGGGCCCAAAGTGTGCCAAGAAAATATCCCCCCCACCATTATACCACCACCACCAGCCTGAACCGGTGATACAAGGCAGGATGGATCCATGCTTTCATGTTGTTTACTCCAAATTCTGACCCCACCATCTGAATGTTACAGCTGAAATCAAGACTCATCAGACCAGGCAACGTTTTTCCAATCTTCTATTGTCAAATTTTGGTGAGCCTGTGCAAATTGTAGCCTCCGTTTCCTGTTCTTAGATGACAGGAGTGGCACCCGGTGTGGTCTTCTGTTGCTGTAGCCCATCTGCTTCAAGGTTCAATGTGTTGTGTGTTCAGAGATGGTATTCTGCATACCTTGGTTGTAATAAATGGTTATTTTAGTTACTGTTGTCTTTCTATCCTCTCAAACCAGTCTGCCCATTCTCCTTTGTCCTCTGCAATCAACAAGGCATTTTCCTCCACACAACTGCCGCTCACTGGATATTTTCTCTTTTTCGAACCATTCTCTGTAAACCTGAGAGATGGTTGTGTGTGAACATCCCAGTAGATGAGCAGTTTTTGAAATACTCAGACCAGCCGTCTGGCACCAACAACCATGCCACGTTCAAAGTCACTTAAATCTCCATTCTGATGCTCGATTAGAACTTCAGCAAGTGGTCTTCACCATGTCTAGATGCCTAAATGCATTGAGTTGCTGCCATGTGATTAGCTGATTAGTGATTTGTGCTACCAAGCAATTGAACAGGTGTACCTACTAAAGTGGTTGGTGAGTGTATGCTGTAACCAGTATTTGAAAAAAAAATTGCTCTCAATTGTTTAATATGCTTGGTATGATTGCATTTTATGTTCATGAACTTTTTTGTTACCTTGAAGTGGCTTTATCTTCATAGTTCCTTGTTATTTTGCAAAACATTGAAGATATATTTGCCTTTAAACTAAGATTGGCATAAGCCAAACACTAAATATCATAATAAAAACACCATCCCCACTGTGAAGCTTGGTGGTGGCAATATCATAGAGTAGGGATTCTTCTCTATTGCGTGCCCTATAACACTTGTGATGATGGTAGATAAAACCAGCAGAGCAAAAAAAAAGGTAAATTCTGGATGAAAGCTAATTCAGTATGCCTAAAATGTAAGCCTATAGCAGAAGATCTGTCTATATAGTATTGTCCTGCAATGACCAAATCAGACTCCAGATCTCAATCCAATAAAAAATAAAAATAAACAAAAGTTTTGCCGAGAGAAATAAGAAAACATTGCTTTGAGTGGATTTGAAAAACTGATCCTCACAGATTCAAAGCTTATAATTGCTGCCAAAGATGCCTTACTTTATACTGATTCGAAGAGGGTGTATATTTATAAAATCACTTATTATGTTTTGTATTGTATGTAATTTAAATCACTTTTCAGAGATCTGTTTTTACTTTGACATGAGATTCTATATCTGTTGATTACCATGAAAAAATAAATACATTCACTGTGATTCAGTGTCCTGTAACAATAAAATAAGAAAACTAAGGGGGTGAATTTTATAAGCACTCTATATAAAAGAAATGAATCAATTCAAGTAATGTAAATGCACATATAATATATATATATATATATATATATATATATATATATATATATATATATATATATATGTCCAAGGGTCAGCATGCACATAAAAAGCATCTAATTGTTTCTTGGGATACCAAAAGTCTGCTCAAAGGTTGTCAAACATCCTTAAAATTAATACCAAACCTCAATGTGAAAAAATAAAATAAAAAAATCCTTGTTTTCCCTTGGATAAAATGCAGATTTGTTTCAATTGCATGTAGCTGCCCCTTTCTCTAAATAAGTAAGGGGTTGTCTGCTGCTCTCCGCAGGAGGCTCTCCTGCCATTAAAAAAAAAATGCTTCTCCACACCCAAACCCCTAGGTGCTTCCACTAAATACAAAATCTAATCTTCCAAGGGTTTTGCAATTTACTTGTGTAATTGTCCATGCCTGAGACATTTATTTAAACCTCTTATGTGACATTACCTGGCTTTAACGAGATGTTAATAACAGCATTAGATAGATCTAGTACACAGGTAGCTTTTACCACACCAAGAACACCTGTGTCCAAACTATAGTGCACACAATATTTACACTTCTCAATTGGAATACACTGTTTATTGGGAGCATGCAACTGATAATATTCCTCAGCAATCTCTATCCAATGGTAGTAAAGGCAAACGTTAACTGCTTTTATGGAAATGAGCTAGAAGAAATTAAATATAAAAAAATGTGTACACAAGCAGCACCAAATATATTAATAAAGTATTATTTATTAATATTATTATTTTTAAATTATTAGTGGTGGTGTTATTACTATTGTTATTTTTGTTGTTGTTGTTGTTGGTGGTGGTGCTACTATTAGTATTATTATTTGTGGTGTTATTATTAATATTATTATTGGTGGTTGTGTTATTATTATTAATTATAATATTATTATTTTAAAAATACAATTAATAATCATAATGGATATTATTAATAGTGGTGAGTGTTATTACTAATATTGGTGGTGGGGTTATTATTAATGATTATTATTATTAGTGGTGTTATTATTATTATTATTGGTGCTGGTGTTATTATTATTTAAAAATAATAATAATAATAACTATTATTATTATTATTATTAGTGGTGGTGTTATTACTATTATTACTATTATTATTATTGTTGGTGGTGCTATGATTATTATTATAATTATTATTAGTGGTGTTATTACTATTAATATAATTATTGTTATTGGTATTATTATTATTATTAGTAGTAGTAGTAGTAGTAGTAGTGGTGGCGGGGCCATTATGTTATATAATATATATATATTTTTTTTAAGAATGCAGTCTGAGGATAGATAGATAGATAGTATTTGAATTGCTTATAGGTTTGTAAAGTATGATTTTTCATTTTATATATATATATATATATATATATATATATATATATATATATATACAGTTCTATATACATACCTATATATATGTATATATATATATATATGTGTGTATATATATATATATATATATATATATATATATATACTACATTTTATGTTATATTACATTTTTGATTTTTGTAAGAATGCAGTCTGAAGAGACATAGATAGATAGATAGACAGACAGACAGACAGACAGACAGACAGACAGACAGACAGACAGACAGATAGATAGATAGATAGATAGATAGATAGATAGATAGATAGATAGATAGATAGATAGATAGATAGATAGATAGATAGATAGATAGATAGATAGATAGACAGACAGATAGATAGATAGATAGATAGATAGATAGATAGATAGATAGATAGATAGATAGATAGATAGACAGACAGATAGACAGACAGATAGATAGATAGAGATAGATAGATAGATAGATAGATAGATAGATAGATAGATAGATAGATAGATAGATAGATAGATAGATAGATAAATAGATAGATAGACAGATAGACAGATAGACAGATAGACAGATAGATAGATAGATAGATAGATAGATAGATAGATAGATAGATAGATAGATAGATAGATAGATAGATAGATAGATAGATAGATAGATAGATAGATAGATAGGGATTTGAATTGCTTAAAAATGTGTAAAGTATGACTTTTAATTTTATAGATATTTTACATATAAAGTGCTATATATAAAGACATATTTAAAATATTATTTTTAACACAAACCTATGTTTTATTTACTAAATAAAATTTTATTAATTAAATATATACATTAAGAAAGTCAGATTCAGAATACTTTATTAATCCCAACAGGTAAAAAATGTAAATGGCATTTGTACAAGAATATGTCTTCAATTAAGGTCTTTATATTTATTTATCTACCATAAATTGCTATATTTTTACCATGAAGAACTAAAGTTACTCTAAGCTGTGTTACTATTAGTAGCAACAGCATATTTTAAAGTGAGCAAACTATGATTTTGTCTAAGCAGAGAGCATTTTTTAAGAACATAGCTCAGAACCAGCAATGTCATAAACAAGCACCTTAGGAACAATGAAAGCTTTTGGGGGTTTTTTTTGTTGCCTTTTTGTTGTTTTTTTCACCATCCCAGTAGCAGTGGGAGAGTGGCTACAAAAAAAAAAAAATCTGAAAAGGTATTAATCAGAAGTGGCTATAAATTCTCCAGAGTCTTTGCTCTTATAAAACTCCTCAGAAAAAGTCTTGAAGGAAATGCAGGTCAAAGCCCAAAAAAAGAAAGCTCTTGATCAGAGATTGCCAGAGGAAAATCTTCCCAGATGCTGTTTAATAGATGGCAATCACCCCAGGAGTGGGGAAGCCAAGTAGGCTTGAAACATGGTTGCAATTCGTAATAGGGCTTGTCACACTTAAAGCACTGCAAGTGTTATCCAGGAACAGCTGAAGCTGACTGGCAATTCATAAAGCCAACAGTTTAAAGTTTATTATGATGAAAGCACTTAATGACAGCCATCGTGAGGGGCCCATCACTTATAAAGCTGTGCTGAGTATTAGACATGTAGCATGACCACCAATTTCATGTCACAATTGCTACCATAAAATGACCTTTGGTGATTTTGTACGGCATGTGGTGGACAGCTCTTTTTTCACATTAGCGCTCTGTGCCTTTTTTTTTTTTGAGACTATTATGCTGTCTGAAGCTTATTTGGCAGTGCCGTGTTCCTCAACCCTTGTGATTATTGCCTCCCAGTCTGCTGTAAAATCCCTCATGCTCAGCTATGGTGCAGTAAGCTGATTCTTGCTGCTCACTTACCTTGGCCAGAGGGAGGAAAAAAATGTAATATGGCAATTTGTCTAGAAATGATCAATCACGGCACATTTTACAGAGGCCAATCACCAACTCTTACCTTTCTGTGCCAAGTTCTGCAAATTTCTTTACATGAAAATGTTATGCCGCGTACACACGACCGTTTTTAATGTCATTGAAAAAAACAACGTTTTTCTCGACGTGATTCTTCTCAAGTCTGCCTTGTCTGCACACTATCGTGAAAAAAAATGCTCGAGCAAAGCGCGGTGACGTACAACACGTACGACGGCACTATAAAGAGGAAGTTCCAATCGGATGGCGCCACCCTTTGGGCTGCTTTTGCTGATCCTCGTGTTGGTAAAGTTTGGTGAGAAACGATTCGCGCTTTTCAGCTTCGTGCTCTTCAGTCCGTTACAGCGTGATGAATGTGCTATCTCCATTACGAACGCTAGTTTTACCAGAACGAGCGCTCCCGTCTCATACTTGATTCTGAGCATGCGCATTTTTTTCACGTCGTTAAAGCATACACACGGCTGTTTTTCACGATGAGAAAAACGACAAGAAAAAATAGAGCAGGTTCTAAATTTTTAATGCCCATTTTTCACGTTGCGAAAAATGCTCTGGAGCCCACACACAATCGTTTTTAATGACCAAATAAAAAAATGGCATTTTTCTCGTCATGAAAAACGGTTGTGTGTACGCGGCATCAGACCTGAAACCTGACTGTGTCTAAGGCTGGCCATACACAGTTCGAATCGAATCGTTAATGAGCAGGCTGAATGTACAGTGCCTTTAACCACTTAAGCCCCGGACCATTTGGCTGCCCTAAGACCAGAACACTTTTTGCGATATGGCACTGCGTCGCTTTAACTGACAATTGCGCGGTCGTGCGACATGGCTTCCAAACAAAATTTATGTATTTTTTTCCCCACTAATAGAGCTTTCTTTTGGTGGTATTTGATCATCTCTGCGGTTTTTATTTTTTGCGCTTTAAACAAAAATAGAGCGACAATTTTGAAAAAAAACTATATTTTTTACTTTTTGCTATAATAAATATCGCCCAAAAATATATAAAAAAAACAAATTTTTCCTCAGTTTAGGCCGATACGTATTCTTCTACATATTTTTGGTAAAAAAAAAACCGCAATAAGCGTTTATTGATTGGTTTGCGCAAAAAGATATAGCTTCTACAAAATAGGGATAGTTTTATGGCATTTTTATTAATAATATTTTTTTACTAGTAATGGCGGCGATCAGATATTTTTATCGTGACTGCAACATTATGGCGGACACATCAGACACTTTTGGCGCTATTTTGGGACCATTCACATTTATACAGCGATCAGTGCTATAAAAATGCACTGATTACTGTGTAAATGTGACTGGCAGTGAAGGGGTTAACCACTAGGGGGCGAGGAAGGGGTTAAGTGTGTCCTAGGGATGTGTTCTAACTGTTAGGGGGCATGGCTTACTGTGACACAACACTGATCGCTGCTCCCGATGAGAGGGAGCAGACGATCAGTGTCCTGTCACTAGGCAGAACGGGGAGATGCTGTGTTTACACTGGCATCTCACTATTCCTTAGCTCCGTGACACGAACCTGGGCACTCGGCGGACATCGAGTCTGGCGGGTCCCGCGGGCACGATCACGGAGCTCGCGGCAGGGGCGCGCATGTGCCGCCGGCGGCGCTTGTGCCCGCACGGCGCGAAATTCAGTGACGTAAATATACGTTACTTTGCGCAGCCATGCCATTCTGCCAACGTAAATGCACAGGAGCCGGTCTGCAAGTGGTTAAAAAGTATTCAAACCCCTTGAAATTTTCCTAATTTTGTCATGTTACAACCACAAACGTAAATGTATTTTATTGGGATTTTATGTGATAGACCAACACAAAGTGGCACATATTTGTGAAGTGGAAGGAAAATTTCAACATTTTTTAACAATAATAATGTGAAAAGTGTGGCGTGCATTTGTATTCAGCCCCCCTTTACTCTGATTCCCCTAACTAAAATCTAATGGAACCAATTGCCTTCAGAAGCCACCTAATTAGTAGACAATAGAGTCCACCTGTGTGTAATTTTTTTTTGTTTACAAACTATTATTATTGTAAACTATGACCTTTGTAATTGAATCTCAGTATAAATACAGGTGTTCTGTGAAGCCCTCAAAGGTTTGATAGAGAACCTTAGTGAACGAACAGCATCATGAAGGCCAAGGAACACACCAGACAGGTCAGGGATAAAGTTGTGGAGAAGTTTAAAGTAGGGTTAGGTTATATAAAATATCCCAAGCTTTCTCACAGAGCACTGTTCAATCCATCATCCGAAAATGGAAAGAGTATGGCACAACTGCAAAACTATCAAGACATGGCCATTCACCTAAACTGACAGGCCGGGCAAGGAGAGCATTCATCAGAGAAGCAGACAAGAGGCCCATGGTAACTCTGGAGGAGCTGCAGAGAACCACAGCTCAGGTGGGAGAATCTGTCCACAGGACAACTATTAGTCGTGCACTCCACAAATCTGGCCTTTATGGAAGAGTGGCAAGAAGAAAGCCATTGTTGAAAGAAAGCCATAAGAAGTTCTGTTTGCAGTTTGTGAGAAGCCATGTGGGGGACACAGCAAACACGTGGAAGAAGGTGCTCTGGTCAGATGAGACCAAGATTGAACTTTTTGGCCTAAAAGCAAAATGCACATCACCCTGAACACACCATCACCACTGTGAAACATGGTGGTGGCAGCATCATGTTGTGGTGATGATTTTCTTCAGCAGGGACAGGGAAGCTGGTCAGAGTTGATGGGAAGATGGATGAAGCCAAATACAGGGCAATATTAGAAGAAAACCTGTTATGCCCTGTACACACGATCGGTTGGTCTGATGGACTTTTTTCATCGGAAAAAATGATCGTGTGTGGGCCCCATGGGACTTTTTTCCATCGGTGTAAAAAAATAGAACTTGTTTTAAATTTTTCCAATGGAAAAAAACGATAGGAAATTCCGATCGTCTGTGTGGAACTCCATCGGAGAAAAATCCATGCATGCTCAGACTAAATTAGAAGATGGGAGCGCTCGTTCTGGTGAAACTAGCATTCGTAATGGAGATAGCACATTCGTCATGCTGGGACACCAAATTTTTACTAACACGCGGTAACACGAAATCAGCAAAAGCAGCCCAAAGGGTGGCACTATTGGATTTGAACTTCCCATTTATAGCGTCGTCGTACGTGTTGTACGTCACGGCGTTTTGGACGGTCGGAATTTTGTCTGATGGTGTGTATGCAAGACTGATAGAAGTCAGCTTCATCGGAATTCCGACGGAAAATTCCATCGGATTTTATTCCATCGGAAATCCGATCGTGTGTACAGGGCATTAGAGTATGCAAAAGACTTGAGACTGGGGCGGAGGTTCACCTTCCAGCAGGACAACTACCCTAAACATACAGCCAGAGCTACAATGGAATGGTTTAGATCAAAGCATATTCTTGTGTTAGAATGGCCAGTCAAAGTCCAGACCTAAATCCAATTGAGAATCTGTGGCAAGACTTGAAAATTGCTGTTCACAGACGCTCTCCATCCAATCTGACAGAGCTTGAGCTATCTTGCAAAGAAGAATGGGCAAAAATGTCACTCTGTAGATGTTGTGCAAAAAAGACTTGCAGCTGTAATTGCAGTGAAAGGAGGTTCTACAAAGTATTGACTCCGGGGGGCTGAATACAAATGCACCCCACACTTTTCAGATATTTATTTGTAAAACATTCTGAAAACCATTTATCATTTTCCTTCCACTTCACAATTATGTGCCACTTTGTGTTGGTCTTTCATATAAAATCCCAATAAAATACATTTACGATTTTGGTTATAACATGACAAAATGTGGAAAATTTCAAGGGGTATAAATACTTTTTTAAGGCTCTGTACCAAGTTGATCGATCAACTTGGGTACAACCAGTCTGCTGGATTCTTTTGTGATTATATAGTAGCTGCCAAGGCTTTTTTTCTCAAAGAATAGGTATAGGAACTCCCCCTTCTGAGTCACCCCATGTCTCCACCCACCTACCTTCGAGCACCATCCCTAGGTTCCACCCCCACCCACCTCCCAATACACAAAAGTGTGGTGCTAAATAATTTGTATGGAACTTGTTAAAGAGGAAATAAACTTCCATCTTTAAATTTTACCAATAGGTAAGCCTATAATAAGGCTTACCTATAGGTAGTGTAATTATCTACTAAACGTTCACCATTTACAAGATATTTACTGTACATGCAGACAGTGAAAAATCACTGGCGCATTTGCTCTGAAGAAACCGGAGTCCACAAACCCGGAAGCAAGATGGGTGAAGATAGAAGCTGTCTCCAGTGATGACATCGTATAGCTGGAAGGCTTCATTTTGAGGCAAGTTTCACATAATATGCTAGTATGCGATGAAAGCCAGTAGCAATAATCACTGTTTTCTCCCGGCTTCCCCTGCCTACCCCAGCCCGCCCACCAAGAGCAGTCAATGGCCCGGCAGGAGGGATTCCCCTGTCAGCACTGTCTCTGTTGATTGTTGGAATCATGTGAATTTCTTTTCTGCAACCCGTGATTGCAGGAAATAAATTTGCATCGCATATTTATTTATTTTGTTGCTTTTTTGATTTAATAGCGTTTTTTAATCTGCCCAACAACAAATTTGCCCAAAAAAATGCATAAAAAAGGCATAATGCTAATTTTGGAAAAAACACTGGAAAATCGCGGTAAGAAATGCTCAAATACAAACTGCATAGGTGTGAATGGAGCCTAACTTACTCAATTGAATTTAATCCCATTGACGTTTTTTATCCACTTACTTAGTAAGTAAAGTAAATGTCTGTATATATACATAGTCATATATGGACGATTGGTAATGCTTTATTAAACATAGAGGCTCTATATATAACTGTATATATCTGATACATAGTGTGAGGGGGTTAGCTCGGCAGCGGGTGTGTGTGACCCCCGGGATGGGCTCCCCACACAAAAACAGGCCCAGCAAACGGAGGTTGTGGTTTTCAAAATCAAAAAGGTGCGGTTTATTTTCTATTTACAGTGACAAAACACAGCAAAGCAAAAGAAACATAAATAAAATAAATCCTGGTCAACTTGACCTCTGACTAAACATACAGGTTTCCTAACTAACAACTGGGATCAGCCTAGTGCTGTCCTAGTCCCTAAGTCCCTGGTTTTAAATGTCCAAGCAAATAGCCACACAGGCTTTGTCTCACCGCACAGGGGTTCACTCTCCCTAGACAGTCCACACAGGTCTGGGTCCAGGCATGAGCAAACATCTAATGAAGCTGGGAGTTTTTATAGAGGCCTTAAACGAGCTGACAAGCTTCAGCTGGTCTCATCAACTCCCTGCCTGCACGACGCCCAGCACTCTCCCTAGAGGTATGAATCATCCATGAGCCCACTAGCTTCAGCTGGGCTTCATCAACTCTCTCCCTAGTTGTATAAGTCGGCGTAAAGCCTGAATCTGGGCGAAATATATCTACCCCCCTGGATGCAACCAGGTGACTTTACCTTCCTGCTGTCACATACCCCCCCTCTTGTTTTAACCTCGGGGTTGGAACACCAGCAATCAGGCATTCATGTACTCGAGACAAAGCATCCACATTCCCCATTTGAACGCCAGGGCGATGCTTTACTGTGAAGTTGAATTCCTGGAGGGCCAGGAACCACCTATTCACTCTTCTATTTGTTTCCTTGTTTTGAGCCATCCACTTTAACGGAGCGTGATCCGTAACCATGTCAAAGTGCCTACCTAGCAGGTAGTACCGAAGGGAATCTAGAGCCCACTTCACCGCTAAACACTCCTTTTCAACGGTGGCGTAATTTACCTCATGGGACTTCAACTTCCTGCTGAGGTAAATGACTGGGTGCTCTTCCCCGTTCCAGACCTGGGACAATACTGCTCCTAACCCCACATCTGACGCATCACTTTGTACGACAAAGTCTTTAGAGAAGTCGGGTGAGTACAACACTGGCTGGCTACATAAGGCTTGTTTCAAGAATTGGAATGCTGCCTCAGCCTCGGGGGTCCATTTAATCATGACCGACCCTTTCCCCTTCGTCAGGTTGGTTAGGGGCACAGCCTTAGAAGCAAAGTGGGGAATGAATCGCCGATAATACCCAGCGATTCCCAGAAAGGCTCGTACCTGCTTCTTGCTGTTGGGACGTGGCCAACTCTGGATGGCCTCGACTTTGTTGAGTTGGGGTTTTATTACTCCCCTCCCAATGGTGTACCCAAGATATTTGGCCTCCTCCTGCCCAATGGTACACTTCTTGGGGTTAGCCGTAAACCCCGCTTCCCGAACAGAGTCCAGGACTGCTTGCACTTTTGGCAGATGTGAGGCCCAATCTGTGCTATGGACAATTACGTCATCCAGGTAAGCCGCAGCATACTTCCGATGGGGCCTCAGCATCTGGTCCATTTTCCGCTGGAATGTGGCCGGCGCATTCTGTAACCCGAACGGCATTCTTTTATATTGGAACGCCCCGTCTGGGGTTACAAATGCGGTTTTCTCTTTGGCCGACTTGGCCAGGGGGATTTGCCAATACCCTTTTGTGAGGTCAAGAGTCGTCATGTATCGGGCTGTTCCCAGCCGGTCGATCAACTCATCTATACGTGGCATGGGGTAGGTGTCAAATTTTGTAACTTTGTTCAACTGACGAAAATCGTTACAAAATCGCCAGCTCCCATCCGGTTTAGGCACCAACACAATGGTACTAGACCAATCACTTTGGGACTCCTCTATCACCCCTAAGTTCAGCATTTTCTGTACTTCCTCCCGTATTGCCTCCCGTCGGGCCTCTGGGATCCGATAGGGTTTTAACTTCACCCTTTCACCGGGCGGGGTAATGATGTCATGCTCTACCCCAGATGTTTGTCCCGGCAGCTCAGAGAATACCTCCTTGTTGCGAAGCACAAACTCCTTAACCTCCTGTTGTTGGGGTTGTGACAAGGTGGCTGCTATTCCAACCTCAGGAATCACGCAACCAGTTTGAGCTGGTGACCAAGTGTCTGCGACTAGGGACTCTCTATCCCTCCAGGCTTTCAACAGATTAACGTGATAGATCTGTTCGGGCTTTCGCCTTCCTGGTTGTCTGACCTTGTAATTCACTTCGCTCACTTTTTCCATTATCTCATAGGGGCCTTGCCATTTGGCAAGGAATTTACTTTCAACCGTAGGGACAAGTACCAGTATCCTATCCCCCGGGGAAAAGGTACGGGTCTTGGCTCCACGGTTGTACACTCTCTGCTGTGCTAACTGCGCTTGGGCCAAATGTTCCTTCACGATGGGCATTACCTGTGCAATTCGGTCTTGCATCAGGGCGACATGCTCAATCACACTCCTGTGGGGAGAACTCTCACTTTCCCAAGTTTCCTTGGCAATATCCAACAGCCCTCTTGGGTGTCTCCCATACAGTAACTCAAAGGGGGAGAATCCCGTAGAGGATTGGGGCACCTCCCTAATAGCAAACATCAGATAAGGAAGTAGACAGTCCCAATCCTTTCCATCTCTATCCACCACTTTCTTCAACATTTGTTTTAGGGTTTTGTTGAATCTTTCAACCAGCCCATCGGTTTGGGGGTGATACACAGATGTACGTAATTGCGTCACTTTGAACAATTTACACAGCTCCTTCATAACCCGGGACATAAAGGGTGTACCTTAGTCCGTAAGCAGTTCTTTACAAATACCCACCCGGCTAAACACAAGAGATAGCTCTTTGGCTATGGTTTTGGCCGAGGTATTTCGGAGAGGGATCGCTTCTGGATAACGGGTGGCATAGTCCATTATAACTAATATGTACTGGTGCCCCCTAGCGGACTTGATTATAGGCCCTACCAAATCCATGGCGATCCTCTCAAACGGGACCTCAATGATGGGTAGAGGGACCAGCGGGCTACGGAAATGTGGCATCGGGGCCGACCTCTGACACACAGGGCAGGAGGAACAATAATTTTCTATGTCCTTCATCACCCCCGGCCAATAGAATCTCTGTAATACCCTATCTCGGGTTTTCTCTGTCCCCAGATGACCTCCAAGAATGTGCCCATGGGCCAACTCCAACACCAACTTCCTGTAAGGTTTGGGCACCACAAGCTGCTCAACGGTTTCTTCTGCCCTTTTTGCCACCCGATACAGTAGGTCCTTCTCTACGCTGAAGTATGGGTAAGTGCAGGTATTATCTGGGTTCACTAACTCGCCATCTATTTCCACTACGTTTTCCCGTGCCTTTATTAGGGCGGGGTCTTTCAACTGTTCTGTGGCAAAGTTTTCCCTGTGAACCTCAAGATCAGAAAACTCCACAGACGGTAGGTTTTCGTCTGAGGAGGTGGGCTCCTCTCCAGTTTCTTGAGTCTCCCCTGCCAATACTGATAAGGGAAATTCCGGAGAGTCCTCACCACTCTCAGGGGAGTTCTGGCTATCACATTCCTGGTACATAGGGGCACCAGTGGGGGGCTCAGGATCATCCCACAGTTCCCAGAACTTCGGAAAATCCCTTCCCACAATGGCGTCATGCGGTAACTGAGATACTAAGCCCACTGGATGAGAGAGGGTACCTTTGGGGGTCTCGAAACACACTGTAGTCACTGGATACTCTCGGGTGTCCCCATGCACACAAATAACAGCTACCTTGCTATTCCCAAAGACCTCTGTTTTAACTAACTCAGCCTTTATCAGGGTCACAAGGCTACCTGAATCCAGCAATACCACAACATTTCTACCATTAACACACATTTTGCATAAATGTTTCTCAGTTCCTCGAATGGCAGTGCATGCGACTGTCGCACACAGCGACTGACGTCTGCCCGTCAGAAAGTCACACTGCATGGGTTCCTCCACAACCGGGCAATTGGCTGCAATATGTCCCGCTTGCCGGCAGCGGTAGCAAACGATCCTTCTTGCCGCCTCTTGAGCCGCTGATTTCCCAGGCTGTTCTCGCCAAACTTGGGGTAGAGCTCCCACCCTCTCACTCTCTCCACCCTCACCCCTTGGAATCCTCTTATCCGCCCCTGGGGATGGTCTGGTCTTAGGGTGGAAAGTCCGAGTGTCTCTGGAAGAGGCCGTCAGGTTCTCTGTAGCCAAGTATTTCTCCACACGATCCACAAGACCATCGGCCGTCTCTGGGTCTCCATGGCTTACCCACTTTTGGATGGCAGTAGGAAGAGCTCTCAAAAACCGATCCATTACAACACGTTCCACAATCTTTGGTGCGGACAAAGTCTCTGGCTGTAGCCACTTTCTGCTCAGGTGAATGAGATCATACATTTGAGACCTGGGGGGTTTTCCAAGCTGGAAAGTCCAGTTATGCACACGCTGAGCCCGGACAGCCTGGGTGACACCCAGCCTTGCCAAAATTTCAGCTTTTAGCATCACATAGTCTTTTGCTTGGTTAGGCTCTAGGTCATAGTAAGCTTTCTGCGATTCACCAGTTAACAGAGGAGCCACCAGTCCAGCCCACTGCTCCTCACGCCACTTTTCTCTTTCAGCGGTCCTTTCAAATGTGGTCAAAAATACCTCTGGATCATCCTCTCCAGTCATTTTTGTCAATAAACGACTCACCCCAAAGGACGCGGTATTAGTGGGATGGCTTTCCTCACTGGTCTGCGGACGTTGCTGCATTACTGCTTCCATCTGTTGTTGTAGTCTCTGCTCTTGCTTCTGCAACAGGTCTATGAAGCGGGCCTCAGATTGCTGCTGGGCTTGTTGCTGAGCCTCCAGACTCTGTTGCAAAGTTGCGTTTGTCTGCTGCTGGGCTGCAAGGCTCTGTTGATGAGCTTGCTGCTGGGCTGCGAAGTTCTGTTGTTGAGCTGCAAGGCTCTGTTGATGAGCTGCAAGGCTCTTTTGCAAACCTGCATTTGTCTGCTGTTGATTGGCATTTGCTAGAGCCAGCTGCTTCAGTATCTCCTCCATGCTGGCTTAAAAAAAAACTGCCACTGGTTCTCCACCAACTGTGAGGGGGTTAGCTCGGCAGCGGGTGTGTGTGACCCCCGGGATGGGCTCCCCACACAAAAACAGGCCCAGCAAACGGAGGTTGTGGTTTTCAAAATCAAAAAGGTGCGGTTTATTTTCTATTTACAGTGACAAAACACAGCAAAGCAAAAGAAACATAAATAAAATAAATCCTGGTCAACTTGACCTCTGACTAAACATACAGGTTTCCTAACTAACAACTGGGATCAGCCTAGTGCTGTCCTAGTCCCTAAGTCCCTGGTTTTAAATGTCCAAGCAAATAGCCACACAGGCTTTGTCTCACCGCACAGGGGTTCACTCTCCCTAGACAGTCCACACAGGTCTGGGTCCAGGCATGAGCAAACATCTAATGAAGCTGGGAGTTTTTATAGAGGCCTTAAACGAGCTGACAAGCTTCAGCTGGTCTCATCAACTCCCTGCCTGCACGACGCCCAGCACTCTCCCTAGAGGTATGAATCATCCATGAGCCCACTAGCCTCAGCTGGGCTTCATCAACTCTCTCCCTAGTTGTATAAGTCAGCGTAAAGCCTGAATCTGGGCGAAATATATCTACCCCCCTGGATGCAACCAGGTGACTTTACCTTCCTGCTGTCACAATAGTATTAGCTTTTCACTATATCTGAAACTCCAAAAGAGCTTTGAGGATACCTCATATGAATGAGGGTACCCGCAATACTGTTCACTATAGGGATATTTGCTTATTGTTTGGATGACTCTGGATTTTGTATACATTTTATACTGTACTTGTTCTTGCATCCAAGATTGTATTCCTTTTTCCTTGTGAAAATTTCAATAAAAAACATTGAAACAGAATATATAATATACAGTATATGTAAAGAGCTGCATAAATTGTCAACAATATATAAGCACCTGTAAAACACTATATATAGTATACGCTGCTGTCAATCACAGCCTGTGAGCCAATCAGGAGACAGGGGGTATGAGGCCGTGTGTGAATGGACACACAGAGCTGTGGCTCAGGAGCGCGCCTGCTTGGGTGCACCCGCAGCAAGCTGCTTGCTTCAGGGGCATGCAACAGGAGGGAGGAGCTAGGAGCGTCGGCGTGGAACCCTAGAAAAGGAGGATCCAAGCTGCTCTGTGCAAAACCATTACACAGAGCAACTAAAGAGCAACTATAATGCCCCTATTATTTTGAACTTCAAGGAAGGAAGTGATATTGGGGTTAATTTACTAAAGGCAAATATACTGTGCACTTTGCAAAGTGCAGTTGCAGAGCTTAGTAAATTAAGGGAAGCTCAGCTGACTTCCATCATTCAATCATGTGCAAGCAAATATGTTTGTTTTTTTCCATTTTCCTTACCTGTGGGTTGGTATTTTTTGCAAAGTGAAGCTTTACCTCATTTACTAATCCCTGGAGCAACTGCACTTGTACAGTCTATTTGCCTTTAGTAAATCAACCCCAATGAGACAACATATTTGGCGTAACCACTTGTCCACTGCCCACTGTCAATTGACGGCGGGCGGAGGATACTCTCGTTCTGGGAGGACGTCATATGACGTCCTCCCTTTAAAACGAGCTAGGAGGCGCGCGCTTGAAGCCAGCGGCGCGCGCGCGCGCCCGCCGCGTTCACGAGGCCCCGGTGCGCGTGCCCGCGATTGCCCGGGAAACGAGCAGGAAAGTGGGTCTCTGTGTGTAAACACAGAGATCCACGTCCTGTGAGGGAGAGGGGACCGATGGTGTGTCCCTTGTACATAGGGACAACCATCGGTCACCTCCCCCAGTCAGTCCCCTCCCCCCACAGTAAGAACACATTGAGGGAACATATTTAACCCCTTCCCGCCCCCTAGTGGTTAACCCCTTCCCTGCCAATCACATTTATACAGTAATCAATGCATTTTTATAGCAGGGATCGCTGTATAAACGTGAATGGTCCCAAAAATGTGTCAAAAGTGTCCGATGTGTCCGCCGCAATATCGCAGTCACAATAAAAAATCGCAGATCGCCGCCATTACTAATAAAAAAATAAAAATGCTATAAATCTATCCCCTATTTTGTACACGCTATAACTTTTGCGCAAACCAATCAATACGCGCTTATTGCGATTTTTTTTTTACCAAAAATATGTAGAAGAATACGTATCGGCCTAAACTGAGGAAAATTTTATTTAAAAAAAAAAAATGGGTATTTATTATAGCAAAAATTTAAAAATAGTGTTTTTTTTCCAAACTGGACGCTCTTCTTTTGTTTATAGCGCAAAAAATAAAAACCGCAGAGGTGATCAAATACCACCAAAAGAAAGCTCTATTTGTGGGAAAAAAAGGACGCAAATTTCGTTTGGGAGCCACGTCGTACGACCGCGCAATTGTCATTCAAAGTGTGACAGCGCTGAAAGCTGAAAAATTGCTTGGGCAGGAAGGGGGTTTTCGTGCACAGTAGGGAGGTGGTTAAAACCCAAACATAATAACCTATTTTTGTTTTATAGATAGTTGAGGTATTCTGTGTTTCCAGCAGGGATACACACCTGTTTTTAGTAACGTGTATATGAATTAGAACCTCTGTCCATCTCCTATTGTTGTCTATGTACCCATTGTGGCAATTCCCATTATATCCTGCGTGGTCTTTGGAACAAAATTAGCTAAACAGAGGTTCTTACCCTTCCTCACTGCATCAGAAAAAAAACTCAAATTCACTGTCTAATCCAATTGTGCCACAATTTCCTGATGGCAGATGGAATTGGCCCAGCATTGAAAATTAAGTTTTGAAACTCTTCTGGGTTTGCAGGTATTCTGTAGACATGTGCCTTGATCAGAATAGAGTACAGTCCTTTTGACTTGCATCCAATCCCTAACTGAAATGTACTCCTACATTACAAATACAATTGATGTTAGTGTCTACTTGCAGTACCAGTTTGGATCTCTATGCACTTTAGTAGACAGAATGAAAGTCGCGGGGCGAGGGTTTGTTTGCCACCCCCCCCAAAAATGAAGCACCAGTCACCACTGATAGGGAATGATTAAGACCTCCGCTAAGCGTTTTTGTCTATGTTCGTATTCCATCACTGAGATTTCCCTTCACTTTCTGTCATAGAGACAAAGCAGAAAGTAATGCTGGTCTTATACCATACTGGTCTTACCTATAGAATATCGTTCAAAAGTTTGGATGAGAAAGCCTTAAAATCCCTCGTCTGAGCATTTGATGTTGCCTTCATGAACTCAACCAATTTTGCCCAACTTTTCTTACGAGTTCCATGTCATATCTTGATTTTCATCGAAAAAATCTTCTACTTCCAAGTTATGATTTTTCTTGGCCAGGAGTGAATTCAACAATTAGAAACTCCTTTGTTCCCGTATTTGCCCAAAAAATTGAATATTTGTCATTCAATACTTTTTCTTACTTTTAGATAATTGAACAAGTGTTCTGAAAACAACTATGTTTCTAATTAAATTCTAAAGGAGTAGGGCTTAAAAATCCCTTTCACACAGGTGGAGCAGGGCAGATGACAGGTCTGTGTCCACTCAGTTAATGCAGAGCGGACACAGACAAACCCCGCTCTGCTCTATTGGTGGCTGGGAGTAAACAGACTCCGTTGTCCTATAAGCCTGTGAGCTATGATTAAGCACTGAATCGCAGTGCGAAACGTCAGCTCATACTTGCTGTTTTTTTGCTGTGGCATGTTATTTGTGCTTTTGTTTTAAATAAAAGAACCTTTTTTGGAGTGTGGCTGTCCAAGCGTTTTCCTCAGGTTTTTTGCAGACTCCGTTGTCCGTTTACACCCCACTGCCTCCAATCTGTCCCACCCAAATGGAAGAAGACACATTCCTCCTCCATTTTAATTTTTTAGCAGGCCTTATTGGACCTGGGGGTAGGCGGGTGTTAATGGACACAAGTCTATTTCTACTCGCCGATCCATAGGAATGCATTGACCTTCTAATCAGGTCCACTTAAAAAACTAACAGGCGGACCTGAATGGATCACCCATGTGGAAAGGCCCTAAATGAAGATCTCTACAAATTGAGGGGATAGCCCCTCTTAGAGAGTTGTCATCAAAATAGACTTATCCCTCACCTTCTTTTCCTGTGAGAGGTCAAAAATAATGGATTTCCTATCACTTTCTGTACTGGAAACAATGTTCAGAGGGAGAATGGGGAGTGATAAAAAAATTGACAGAGGTTTTTACCCTTCCATATTCTAAATTAAAAAAAAAAAGCAGTTGGGGTTTATTGTACACTTTAAAGTGGATGTAAACCCTCAAATATACCCAGTGAAGTGAACAGCCTCAGATGATACACAGAGATGAAACACATCTACCTACATAAGTTTTACATGTATATCTGCTGTCTTCATCTTTATATACTGTTTAGAAAGTGCACATCGTGTTATGAGATTTTCTCCTCCTGGTTAGCACTGTAGTGAAGTCTGGGCAGACAGCTAAGACAACTGATTGGAGGAAAGGCACACCCCCCCCCCTCTCCTCATAGGTAGAGACTTTCAGCTCTGTTTGTTGAATCGTTCAGCTTAGTGCTAATCTATTTATAGCATCCTCTCCAACACAAAACTCCGGCTGTTTTATCATATGTGACGGAGAACTTGTCAGGAGTTATCAGGCTGATACCAGAAGAACGGTGCAGGAGACAGCTACGTGACACAGTGCTTTGAAGAGAGATAAGATAACAGATATATGCAGATATACAGTATGTGCCCAGCTCAAATTTCATGAATCGGGTTTACATCCACTTTAAGAAGACAGAGTTCTACTGAAAGACAGTTGCTCCATGTAATGCAGTAATGCTCCTGTAAGATATTACTTGATCTTGGAAGAGCACAGAAACAGCTCTAGGACTTTCGTGTCTTCTCTCTTTTCCAATCTTAAGGACTCTTGTCATCATCAAGTTTGCATAAAGGTGCTCAAAAATATATATTGTTATCGACTTCATCCACGTACCTGAAAACGAGAGGAAATTCCATATTTCGAACCCATTAAAACTGATCTTGTTTATAGATGGACTGAAAATCTTCCGTACAGTTTCATCTTTGACTTTAGCAAAGCATGTGAATAGGGTGGCGACAAAACAAAAGATATGGCAGCTCTTGAGTCTGGATTTGAGCAATGGTGAATCAACATCTAAACAATAACGTTAAATTGTACACAATAGCAATTTTGATTCTTCTTCATATGGCCAAAACACTAGAATACAACAGCAATTTTGGTGGCTGCGAACTATGTGATTTGCCCCCTTATTTCTTTTACTGTACTGGGTTTCATAGAATGCTTCTACGTCTTCCTTTTTTTTTTCTTTTTTAATAAGGCAAATTGTTACATGACAAACTCATCTCCTACCATTATCATCTGCTGTTTGTGTTTAACAACAGGAGTCCTGGTCTAACAAAATGTTGTAATGGCTGTACAAATTACTCAGCTGAAAGCTTTTCACCAAACCAAACAGTATTAATCAGCAGTTCTTGGGGAAGGTGCTAATTAAAAACAATTTTCTTACTCGCTTTGCACGGTACAGCCATCTTCAGGTGCAGTTCTCTAGATTCAGTTACTGTACACATCGTGTACTCCATTAACGACTGAATACCTAATTTAACTGTCTTCAGTTCTCCATGATATTTTTACCATCCTTTGTTAGGTTTTTACCAATTTAGGACCCTTCAGTGCATTAGCTGGATTACATCTGTGCCCGAAATCACCATTAGAGCACACTTTTTGTTGAGAATTTTTTTTTTTATTTAAATAGGAGCTCTAGCCAAACAGCTCGATACACATATAGAATAAAGTATGTGTAAAGCTAAAACCTTTTTAATTTTGGATTGAGTAGGAAATAGCTAAACCCCTGGTGTTTTTTTTTTTGTCTGTTGCCTATAGGGGAGATTTCCCTTCACTTCCTGTCTCAGAGATGCAAGAGAAAGTGAGAATAGATCGCCTATTGTTCAACTGGATTTGGCATAACTTTCTATAACAGAGACAATGGTCACCAGGACCAATATGCAACCCTTTGGTATATGATATGTGCCCTTGGACCTCAGCAGTCTGTAGTGGGAACATAGAGTAGGGTAATAGCATTGACTTGACTTTGACTTGACTTATGTAGCATGTCCCCAGTTTCGTTTTTTTCATATTTTCTTCTGCAGCATATCCCCAGCCAACAATGTAGCATTTTCACAATCTTTGACCCTCATTTCCTCTATTAGGTTTGCAGTTTATGACAGTTCTCTCAAGCATTACATATATTAAAAACATCTGAAAACATAGTTGCACTGTGTGGATGAATAAACAATGAGTATATTAACAAAATAAATTGTGAAATCCAAAGTGAAATAATACATCAAATCCACAGATGTATCCACAGATATGTCTTAAAATAATAAATCCAGTCCACGGTGCTCATCATTCGTGTTACTGTAACAAAGTGTGATCAATGAGCCCACCACCTAAGTGCATCCATCCGATTACCAGAAAAGCTGACCCCAAATTATAGGAGGTCTGGCATGGCACGAAGATGAAACAATGGATCATTCGATCAAAGGACATCAAACGGCACTCCACATCCGGATGGAACTGAGAAATCCTCCTCCTGTTTTTCTATGAAGGCTCAATCAAGAAGAGAGACCTCCAATAGTGTATTACTGTTTAAAATTTATTGGGTGAAAGTTAAAAACTACTTACAAAATGTATGTCTTATTAACATGCAATGAATCCAAAAACGCTGCTGGTGCCGGCTCCAGCCAAGCGTGGGTAACATCAGCACAAATTCTGCCATACTCTGACATACGTTTCGTCTGAACAGACGTTGTCCAGAGGATTAGCATATATTGAACATATATTGTCCCTTTGGTGATGTCATGGGCCGCATTTGAGGCCCCCTTTAGCTCTAAAACCGGCCGTAGATTGTTAAAAACTCAGCCAGTTTAGCAGGGATGCTGAACTGGCCAAGATTTGAACCATGTATGGGCAGGCTGAATGTATCCAAGATGAATGATCGATCAACTTGGGTACAACGATCCTGACGGATTTTTCATGCGATTATTGCTAGCTGCTATATACCTGCAGGGGAGAACACAATGACTCCACAGGAGGGATTCCCCATCAACACTGACTGTGTTGATGGGGGGAAACAAGCGATCTTGTTTCCTGCAACCTGTGGTTGCAGGAAAGAAAATCGCACTATCTATGGCCGGCTTTAGGTTGACAACTGCTCTAGGACAATGGTGAGATTCTGTCACCTTTCAATGGTTTTTATTAATCGTTTATGTAGATTGTTAAAGAACTATCAGTAGAACAGCGAACAGTCCTTGCTTGCTCCACGTGTATGGAAAAAAATTAATTCTGTTGAACATGAAAACAAGCATCCGAGCATGGAAACAGTACAACAATTGAATGCTAGGCTTAATACAGACAAATATGGACCCGCCTCGTGGGTTAGGTCCTTTATTGCGGCCCCCAAACATAGATTAGCTAGTACGGGAGGCAGGACAGTGTCTAGTGTCGAGATATTGGAGTAACACGGAATCTATCTGTACTCTGTGGTGGAGTCATTCTATCAGCCATCCCGTACATTGTGTGTATGTAGCCATCCTGTACGTTGTGTGATAATATTAGTGGACCCTGATCCAGAAGCGACGCACCTAGGGGCACGTTCACCATAACTCCACTTTAATTTCAAGTGGAACTTATGCTACTTAAAAAAGAAAGACAAAAAAAAAAACATTGTATGGGTGTGTGTAATACTTTCACAACCCCAAAAACTTCAAAGCCAGACCCAAAGCCCTTCACCGTTCTCCATGGTTATAGGGGGGTCAACTAGTGCTCCTATGCACCTCTAGAAGGGCAGGGGCAGCTAATAAGAGATTACAGGTTTACGATTATGGACTGACAATTTTTTTAAAGGTTCTCCGGAAAAAATGAAAGGCATATGATGCTAAAAGTACTTATTCTGTTCCATTATTATCTATAGCAGCACCTCCCTTTTTATCCAGTCCATCTGAGTACAGCTGATCTCAGATAAAGGCTTACACTTAATATAAACTTTAACATTCAGTCTCTCCTGAAAAGGTCAAGGAGCATTTATATTTTAATGAATTTAATAAATTATACTGAGAAAATCTGCAGTATCAATAGCTTTGTCCCTTAACCACTTCAATACCATGCACTTATACACTTTCCTGCCCAAGCCAATTTTGAGCTTTCAGCGCTGTCGCAATTTGAATGACAATTGCGCGGTCATGCAACACTGTACCAAAACAATTTTTTTATCATTTTGTTCCCACAAATAGAGCTTTCCTTCGGTGGTATTTGATCGCCTCTGCGATTTTTATTTTTTGCACAACAAATAAAAAAAGAGCGAACATTTTGAAAAAAAAATAAATTTTTCTTTGTTTCTGTCAATTTTTTTTGTAAATAAGTACCTTTTCTACTTCAATGACCGGCACTTATATGGCGCCACTGACGGGCACTGATAAGGCGGCACTGACGGGCACCGATGAGGTGGCACTGATGGGCACTGATGATAGGCACTGATAGGCGGCACTGATGGGCACTGATAGGAGGCACTGATGGGCACTGATATGTGGCACTGGTATGCGGCACTGATGGGCACTCATAGGCGGCACTGATGGGCACTCATAGGCGGCACTGATGGGCACTTATGGGTGGCACTGATAGGTGGCACAGACGGGCACTGATAGGTGGACACTTATGGGCACAGGTGGGCACTGATAGGTGGCACAGATGGGCACTGGTAGGTGGCACTGTTGACACTGGTAGGTGGCACTGTTGACACTGGTGGCTGGCATTGCTGGGCATTGCACATTGTGGTGGTGCCAGTCAGTGCCCATTTGTGGGCACTGATTGCCATATGTTTTTTGAGTATTTGTACATGTGGATGGCCATGGGGTACTTACCTGGCCATCCACATGCTTGGGGCTTCCCTGGTGGTCCTGGGGGGCTTCCCTGGTGGTCCAGTGTGGGTATCCGAGGGGGGGCTGCGCTGATAAACAATCAGCGCGAACCCCCCCTGTCAGGAGAGCCGCCGATCGGCTCTCCTCTACTCGCGTCTATCAGACGCGAGTGAGGAAGAGCCAATCAACGGCTCTTTCTGTTTACATTGTGATCAGCCGTGATTGGACACGGCTGATCACGTGGTAAAAAGCCTCCGCCGGAGGCTCTTTACCGAGATCAGTGTAGCGGTGTGTCAGACTGACACACCGCTCCACCGATCGCCGCGATGCGCGCCCCCCCGGGCGTGCGGCGGCTGTTATCCTGCAGGACGTCATATGACGTCCAGTGTGGATAACACAACCACTTCCTGGACGTCAATATGCTATTGACTGGGCGGGAAGTGGTTAATCTTTAATACAAAATTAATAATGTATTGTTTTGCTATAAGTGGACGTTAGAGTTGCAGGATTTGAACCAATCATAGTGATTAGTAATACACCATTTTACCTTACAATGGAAGCGGTCTATTAGAACATAAATAGTATTAAAAATGGCTAACTTTTTATCCTTTAGAAAATATTTGTAAACATTTAATTTAATTCAGTTTTTTTTGTAAATAGTACAGTTGACTTGATCAATCATGAGTGTACGACTGTAAAGGAAAAAGTGCGACTGTAAAGGAAAACGTGCTTTACTTGCTGCCTAGAAAAAAAAGTTTATTTGCTCTCATTTCATATTTACCTACCTGAAAAAATATATTTTTACAATTTTATTAGCTCTGACCATGACAAAGAAAGGCAATGACTATTTGTAGGCTTTGTTGCAAGGATAAAAGCTTCACCCAACACTGTTCTGGACAAATTCCTACTGTATTATATCCTACTATATGGGGCTCACTTGTTTGCAACCTTGACCTAAATACCGAAAACTGCTGTCATGGTTATGCAGTAATGTTTGTCTGTCAGCTTACCTCTCCATGTGCTCAGATTAAGAGGCCAGCCACTCTCACCTGGCTGCTTAAGTAATCTCTCCTCTAGCATGGCTCCACCCCAGGCCCATGCTGATCAATATTGTGTGTTTGGTTTCCTGCTTGCCATGTGCTCTACGTCTGTCTCTGTTTTACTGATCTTGGCTTGTTCTCGACTATCCCTGCCTGCTTGTGACCCTGACCTTTGGCATGTTCTATGTTTATCCTTGTCTGCTAGTCGCCCCAACCTTTGGCTTATCCCCTTACTATTTCTTGTTATCCTGGTCTGATACTTCCTCTCTATCCTCCTGTAGCCTACTGTGAGCATGAGCTGGGAGACTCTGGGGGCCGTGACCTGGAGCCAGTTGCAGCACAGTCCATCCTCACCACTAGAGGCTCTGGTGAACACCTGCTGGCTCTTAGACTCCGCGCCCTGGGGAATCTTATGCTCAAGCTCCCTGTGGAATCTGTGTTGGTGCTTCAGTGGACCTGCCTTCCTTAACCACCCAGAGTTCCATCCGCAGCAGACAGCCGTAGGGTCCACTACTTTAGCGGTGCACTCCTGACCCCAACGGTGTGCATCTGTCACCTGGCCTCAGGTGACCTGACAGTTTGATCAGCCATGGACCCAGCTGATGTGCTGCTACCCGCAAATAATCCGTTGCAGGGCATAGTCTGCAGACTTGAGACCCAGGAATCTAATCAGACCCAGGTGATGCGGTTCCTTCAGGATTTGGCCTCCCGTTTTGAACAGGTTCAGGCCTCCTTAGGACCCCCGGTTCAACAACCTCAACCGCTATCTGCTGCTGCACCCATTAGTACAGACCACCCCCCTCCATTAGTAGAGACCCCCACAAACCACCCCCCCTCCATTAGTACAGACACCCCCTCAGGACAAACCACCCCCTCCATTAGTAGAGACCCCCACAAACCACCCCCCCATTAATACAGACCCCCACAAACCACCCCCCATTAGTACAGACCACCCCCCTCCATTAGTACAGACCCCCCCTCAGGACAAACCACCCCCCCATTTGTACAGACCCCCAACAAACCACCACCCATTAGTACAGACCACCCCCCTCCATTAGTAGAGACCCCCCCACAAACCACCCGCCGATTAGTACAGACCCCCCACAAACCATCCCCCCTCCATTAGTACAGACCCCCCCTGGCCCCCACAAACCACCCTCTTCCATTAGCACAGACCCCCCCACAAACCATCCCCCCTCCATTAGTACAGACCCCCCTCTGTACAAACCCCACCGGGCGGCAGCTGTGGAGGAGAGGACAGTGTGCAGCCGCGCCGCCCAGGTGGAGAAGATCGTGACAGTGAGAGGAAGAAATGTCATGCACCGCACGGACCGCCCCGCCCCCCAACGACATCACTGTGCGGGTCTCTCTCCGAGCAGCCGATCCGATCTCCGATCTTCTCTGACAGAAGGATGGAGGGGGGACGGGCTTGGGCAGGAAATAGCGGCGGCGGTGAGCAGCGGAGAGAGCGGCCTCTGGATACCAACAAGGAGGAGGAGGAGGAAGGGGAGCACTCTGGCGCTTGAGCGCCCCCACCTCTGTGGCGCCTGGGTGAACTGCACCCCTTGCACCCCATCTAGGATCGGCCCTGGTCCTATCCGCTTCCAGACCCTCCCTGTTAAGATGTCGGTAGGGACACTCCACCAGGAGTGGATATCCGTCCTTATCTTACCTAAGGCCTCAACTCCTATCGTTTTGGGTCTTCCTTGGTTACGGCTCTATTCTCCACATGTTGACTAGACTGCTGGAAAGATCCTGGCTTGGGGTTCCTCCTGTTCCTCGTCCTGCCTACCCAAGGTTGCCCCAAAAGAGAAACTTCCTGTTGCCACCATCCCAGTATCTTTTGCTCTTCCTACTGCATATAGTGATTTCTGGGATGTGTGAATTGCAATAATCGGGCTGATGCACTCTCTAGGTCATGTGGCATTCTGGATGAGGAGCCCACCTGTGAACCTGAACCAATCATTCACTCCAGTTTTCATAGCCATTTACCTTTGTCTGTCCTTAAACACCCTTGGCTGCACAGCCAGGCTAACTTGTCTGCAAGTTCTGCGTCGCTACGCCTTGCGATGCGATTCAGGTAGTCGCTACACCTGAACATGTCCACCGCCCCCATCTATAGCTGGCTATCACGGTAAGTAGCATTGGAAGGCTAAAGCAGATAACAACATGGCCTGGGGAATGCCCAGGGAAAAACCAAGCCTACTTACCGACCACCTTTGCTGCCATTGTGCTACGCTGGGTGTTTGGTGCGCTCCTGTACCTTTAAGGAGGGGTGGCTCCCCTTCAGTCCACCTGCCCTCATCTAACCATCAGAATGCATGTGCCTCCATTGTGGGGACACTCAATGTTAGTGTAGGACCACAGACTCCAGAGGGGCTTGGCGTGGCTCTGTGGCTCACGCATGCGTTTGCAAATGTGTGCGGACAAACCCCTGTTTTTAACGCATACTGTTAGACAGGTTAATTGGTTGTCAGCGAGCTGGTCGGTAAGTAGGCTTGGTTTTTCCCTGGGCATTCCCCAGGCCATGTTGTTATCTGCTTTAGCCTTCCAATGCTACTTACCGTGATATCCAGCTATAGATGGGGGCGGTGGACATGTTTTTGTTTTCACCTATGGTGCTTGTATTGGTCCAGCAGTGCACCAACACCTTTGCTGCCATTGTGCTACGCTGGGTGTTTGGTGCGCTCCTGTACCTTTAAGGAGGGGTGGCTCCCCTTCAGTCCACCTGCCCTCATCTAACCATCAGAATGCATGTGCCTCCATTGTGGGGACACTCAATGTTAGTGTAGGACCACAGACTCCAGGGGGCCTTGGCGTGGCTCTGTGGCTCACGCATGCGTTTGCAAATGCGTGCGGACAAACCCCTGTTTTTAACGCATACTGTTAGACAGGTTAATTGGTTGTCAGCGAGCTGGTCGGTAAGTAGGCTTGGTTTTTCCCTGGGCAATCCCCAGGTCATGTTGTTATCTGCTTTAGCCTTCCAATGCTACTTACCGTGATAGCCAGCTATAGATGGGGGCGGTGGACATGTTTTTGTTTTCACCTATGGTGCTTGTATTGGTCCAGCAGTGCACCAACACCTTTGCTGCCATTGTGCTACGCTGGGTGTTTGGTGCGCTCCTGTACCTTTAAGGAGGGGTGGCTCCCCTTCAGTCCACCTGCCCTCATCTAACCATCAGAATGCATGTGCCTCCATTGTGGGGACACTCAATGTTAGTGTAGGACCACAGACTCCAGGGGGCCTTGGCGTGGCTCTGTGGCTCACGCATGCGTTTGCAAATGCGTGCGGACAAACCCCTGTTTTTAACGCATACTGTTAGACAGGTTAATTGGTTGTCAGCGAGCTGGTCGGTAAGTAGGCTTGGTTTTTCCCTGGGCATTCCCCAGGCCATGTTGTTATCTGCTTTAGCCTTCCAATGCTACTTACCGTGATAGCCAGCTATAGATGGGGGCGGTGGACATGTTTTTGTTTTCACCTATGGTGCTTGTATTGGTCCAGCAGTGCACCAACACCTTTGCTGCCATTGTGCTACGCTGGGTGTTTGGTGCGCTCCTGTACCTTTAAGGAGGGGTGGCTCCCCTTCAGTCCACCTGCCCTCATCTAACCATCAGAATGCATGTGCCTCCATTGTGGGGACACTCAATGTTAGTGTAGGACCACAGACTCCAGGGGGCCTTGGCGTGGCTCTGTGGCTCACGCATGCGTTTGCAAATGCGTGCGGACAAACCCCTGTTTTTAACGCATACTGTTAGACAGGTTAATTGGTTGTCAGCGAGCTGGTCGGTAAGTAGGCTTGGTTTTTCCCTGGGCATTCCCCAGGCCATGTTGTTATCTGCTTTAGCCTTCCAATGCTACTTACCGTGATAGCCAGCTATAGATGGGGGGGGGGGTGGACATGTTTTTGTTTTCACCTATGGTGCTTGTATTGGTCCAGCAGTGCACCAACACCTTTGCTGCCATTGTGCTACGCTGGGTATTTGGTGCGCTCCTGTACCTTTAAGGAGGGGTGGCTCCCCTTCAGTCCACCTGCCCTCATCTAACCATCAGAATGCATGTGCCTCCATTGTGGGGACACTCAATGTTAGTGTAGGACCACAGACTCCAGGGGGCCTTGGCGTGGCTCACGCATGCGTTTGCAAATGCGTGCGGACAAACCCCTGTTTTTAACGCATACTGTTAGACAGGTTAATTGGTTGTCAGCGAGCTGGTCGGTAAGTAGGCTTGGTTTTTCCCTGGGCATTCCCCAGGCCATGTTGTTATCTGCTTTAGCCTTCCAATGCTACTTACCGTGATAGCCAGCTATAGATGGGGGCGGTGGACATGTTTTTGTTTTCACCTATGGTGCTTGTATTGGTCCAGCAGTGCACCAACACCTTTGCTGCCATTGTGCTACGCTGGGTGTTTGGTGCGCTCCTGTACCTTTAAGGAGGGGTGGCTCCCCTTCAGTCCACCTGCCCTCATCTAACCATCAGAATGCATGTGCCTCCATTGTGGGGACACTCAATGTTAGTGTAGGACCACAGACTTCCAGGGGGCCTTGGCGTGGCTCTGTGGCTCACGCATGCGTTTGCAAATGCGTGCGGACAAACCCCTGTTTTTAACGCATACTGTTAGACAGGTTAATTGGTTGTCAGCGAGCTGGTCGGTAAGTAGGCTTGGTTTTTCCCTGGGCATTCCCCAGGCCATGTTGTTAGTCGCTACACCTGACTGTGTTATTCACTCGGCCTCTGCACCAGTTATGCCCAGTGAGCCTCCTACTTCTTCTAATTCAGGACTTTCTGCAACCTGGCCTCACCCTACTACTACATCCATTCAGACCTGTCTAAGAGGCTCAATCTATCCTTTATATAGACTGCCTCATTCGGCCAGGTGGGGTTTTCAACCTTTTTTTTTTTTTAGGGCTCTCTGCATTCTGCTTCTCTTTCAGCTATCCAGCTTGACCCCTGTGACATGTCACCTTCTAACTAACCTGACCTCAGGGTTCCACTGACCTCTGCCCAGTCTGATGGTCCTGTGCTAGATGTCCAGCTCATCTTTAAGGGTCTGGGGGACCCTCCTATGACTCCTGTTGGTCCTCTCATGCCCTTGCTTATTTTTAAAAGGTCTTTGTTCCTCAATAAATCCTCTCGTCCTCTTCCTACCTCGGTTCCGGTCTCTGAGGATAATCTAAAGTACGTGGTTAGTCAAGTTCTGGATTCTCGGCTCTGCAAATGCATTCTTCAGTACCTTGTGCATTAGAGAGGGGTTGGTCCTGAAGAGACGTCTTGGATCGCTGCATATGAGGTCTTTGCACCTCGTCTGTTGAGGAGGTTTCATCTGAGGTTTCCCTTTAAGCATGAGCCCAGGCGGGGGAGGGGGAGGGCCCGTAAGAGGGGGGGTACTGTCATGGTTATGCAGTAATGTTTGTCTGTCAGCTTACCTCTGCATGTGCTCAGATTAGGAGGCCAGTCACTCTGAGTGAGTGAGTGAGTGAGTGAGAACTTGTATAGCGCTACAATTGCGAACTAAATCGCCTCAAGGCGCTTGGCATCCAGTGTCGTTGAGATCCTTAGAAGAGATGGGTCTTTAGTTTTTTCCGGAAGGCTCGATGGTTTTCTTCCATGCGGATGTTCATGGGTAGCGCATTCCATAGTCTTGGTCCTTGGACAGCAAACCTTCGTTCTCCCTTGGCTTTGTAGCGAGTCTTGAGGATATGGAAGAGGTTTTGGTTGGTTGATCGAAGGTCACGAGTAGTGGTGTAGTGTTTTATTTTTTCGCATAGATATTGTGGTGCCTTTCCTTGTGCACATTTGTGGGTGAGGCAGAGGGTCTTGAATGTGACCCGATCCTTTACGGATAGCCAGTGGAGGCTTCTCAGGGATGGTGTGATTGATTCCCAGGGTTTTTTCCCTGTTACCAGTCTGGCCGCTGTGTTTTGGATGACTTGTAGACGTGCAATCTGGTATTTGGGAAGTCCTAGATAAAGGGAGTTAGTGTAGTCAAGCCGGGAATTGATGATGGTTCCGACTACTACTGCTCTGTCTTTTTCTGGGATGAAAGGGATAAGTCTTCATAGCAGGCGGAGAAGGTGGTGAGATCCGCTGACTACTGATCCTATTTGTGCGTCCATAGTCATGTCTGAGTTAAAGATGACTCCCAGGCTTTTTACTTTGGTGCTTGGGGTTATGTTTTGTCCAAGGATGGTGGGTGGTGTCCATGTGGTCCTGGCGTTTTTCTTTCGGTTAGCGTGGAAAATGAACAGTTCTGTTTTGGATGCATTAAGCTTGAGGGAGCTCTCTGTCATCCAATTGTTGATTAATGTAAGGCATTTTTCCAGCCCGTAATATTGTTCTTTTTTGTTGTTGATTCGAAAGTAAAGTTCTCACCTGGCTGCTTAAGTAATCTCTCCTCTAGCATGGCTCCACCCCAGGCCCTATCAGGGAACTCTATATTTACCTGTGCACGGCAAGCCAGCTGTGCTGATCAATATTGTGTGTTTGGTTTCCTGCTTGCGGTGTGCTCTACGTCTCTCTCTGTTTTACCGATCTTGGCTTGTTCTCAACTATCCCTGCCTGCTTGTGATCCTGACCTTTGGCATGTTCTATGTTTATCCTTGTCTGCTAGTCGCCCCGACCTTTGGCTTATCCCCTTACTATCTCTTGTTATCCTGGTCTGCTGCTTCCTCTCTATCCTCCTGTAGCCTACTGTGAGCGTGAGCTAGGAGACTCTGGGGGCCGCGACCTGGAGCCAGTTGCAGCACAGTCCATCCTCACCACTAGAGGCTTTGGTGAACACCTGCTGGCTCTTAGACTCCACGCCCTGGGGAATCTTATGCTCTAGCTCCCTGTAGGATCTTTGTTGGTGCTCCAGTGCACCTGCCTTTCTTAACCACCCAGAGTTCCATCCGCAGCAGTCAGCCATAGAGTCCACTACCTTAGCGGTGCATTCCTGACCCCAACGGTGTGCATCTGTCACCTGGCCTCAGGTGACCTGACAACTGCTTTTCGACATTTCTCTTTGCTGTCTTTGGGAATAAGTGGGAATAAATATTTCATATTTGCATATTGACTTGCTTACATTTTCTTACCTACTCAGTGTAAAAAATATTGTGTAAAATAGAGGGTTCATCCTCTAAGGAGCTTCTAGTTTTGTAATTATGCTTCTTTTTGTTGCTTAATGCTTAATGGAAAGCTTTAGCAAAGCAAAATTATTGGTATATGAAATAAAAAAATAAAAAAAATGTCCAATTGGTATTTCTTTTTTTAATGTGAGCTCCAGGAGTTCCAGAAATAAAGCTAATATATGGTATATATAATTTCAGCACCTTCAGTGTTTATACCAATCTAAATTTGGATCTAATCATGCAGGACTTGTGTGGTCCTGAAAGTACACAATAACCTTTATGTCACTAGTGTGCCTTTGGCCCAAAGTTTTATATAGATCATAAGCCTATGAATGGCTTTGTGTCTCAAACTTGGTTCCCAATATGGCCCATGCATGTTTATTGTGGAACCATAGAATTCTCACTATAGAAAAAACTTACATTTCACACCAAACGTTGAAGATCTGTTAATAATATTAGAAGTTATTTGCCTATTAGCTTTTTAATAAGTCAGAGAAGCAAAAGACGTAAACTACACAATCAGATCTGATTCACTAAGCACACACAGTGCAGGCTTTATGATAAAACCTTGGCAGTATACCATATTCAAGATACTAACAATAACTTACAAATCCATCCACAACCTGGCCCCCAGCTACATCACTAACTTAATCTCAAAATACCAACCTAATCGTTCTCTTCGCTCCTCCCAAGACCTCCTGCTCTCTAACTCCCTTGTCACCTCACCCAATGCTTGCCTTCAGGACTTCTCCAGGGCCTCTCCCATCCTCTGGAATGCTCTACCCCAATCTGTCCGACTTTCTCCTACTTTGTCCACTTTCAGACGATCCCTGAAAACTCATCTCTTCAGAGAAGCCTATCTGGCCCCACCTAACAACTGTACATTTATTTTCTCCATCAGCACATCTCCCACAGTTATTACTTCTTGTATCTCTTGACCTTCCCTCTTAGATTGTAAGCTCTAAGGAGCATGGCCCTCTGATTCCTACTTTATCAAAGTGTATTGTATTTGTACTGTCTACCCTCAAGTTGTTAAGCGCTGCGTAAACTGTTGGAGCTATACAAATCCTGTATAATAATAATAATAATATTTCCATAAATGGTGACCAGGAGTCCTTATGGGCAGATGACTTGAATAAAATTCTGTTTGGCGGGGAGCAGCAACTTTAATAATGCTTAAAGGCTAACATTAAAAGTGAAAAATTCCATATAACAAGCCTGGGGGATTTTCTTAACTAACCTGCCTGTGAAGTGGCAGGTGTGTACGATGTATTCAACCTACTACAGTACAAGATGGTATCAAAAAGTTGAGAGACTAGCTTTGTAACACGCAAACAGATGGCAGCACAAGGCTGCAGGCACAGTCACAGGGAGCACCGACCTTCATAAGTGTGCCAAAAGACATTGTCCTGTGTACATCGGGAGCTGTGCAACTGGTGCTATTCTGACCACATGCGTTACCACGTCTGCTATTTCATAATGAACAGCAAGTTACAACAAACATGAGTTTCTCGCCAGAAACAACATGAACTCACTTCTGCACCCACCTTACTCGCCAGATTTGGCTCCTGCGGACTTCACCCTCTTCCCGAAGATGAAGAACCAGCTCAAAGGTCACTGTTTTGACACTATGGTGGAGATTCAGCAAGAATCGCAGAAGGTGCTTGACATGCTTCGAAAAGAAGACTTCCAGGACAGATTCCAGAAGTGGCAGGAACGCTGGGAGTGCTGTAGTGATGTGCCTATTTTAGCACAGGGACTATTTTGAAGGTGATAGTGTGTCATTCGCTCTGTGTATGGTCGACCTTACTTTGTAATGGGGTCTTGCTAGGTTATAACATTAACAAAAAAGCATCCTGTGGTGATCTACGATCAGTGTCATGTTGTTCAGGTAGATTTTTACCTCTCCAGGATTATCTACTACTGCATTAAAGGCTAAGTTCGCCTTTTTTTTTTTTCCAAATTCCAGCTCCCCTATGTACCAATATAGCATTAATGTAAAAGAAAAATCGGAAAGAGATGGACTTTTAAATGATGGTCCCCATAGTTGAGATATATCATGTATATGCATTAGTCATCTTCATAAATATAGAAAAGCACCTAGGAGGACTATCTGACAAGCCTTGTTTGACCCTTGGGTCATTATTGGAGGTGAGTGGCCAATTCATAAATTTAACAGTCGATGTTTGGACTTTAGTTGGACTTTTATTCACATTTATTTATTTATTTGTATGTTTGGATACTCATCATATTCATTCTTTGAGTATATTACTTTATGGCACATTATTGAATAAGCGCACCATTCTCATCTTTTTCTATTACACATGTGAAGTATCACCACGATCGTCAGATTGAGAGAAATAATTATAGCAAAAGACCTCCTCTGTTACTCTAACCGTAATTTTTTTTTAAAGTGTCGCCTATGGAGATTTTTAGGTGCCATAGTTTGCCATAGTTTGCCGCCATTCCACGAGTGTGCGCAATTTCAAAGCATGACAGGTTAGGTATCTATTTACTTGGCGTAACATCCTCTTTTACATTGTACAAAAAAATTGGGCTAACTTTACTGTTTAGTTTTTTTTTATTCATGAAAGTGTATTTTTTCCCCAAAAAATTGCTTTTGAAAGACCGCTGTGCAAATACCGTGTGACATAAAATATTGCAACGATCGCCATTTTATTCTATAGGGTCTCTGCTAAAAAATATATATAAAGTGCGATGTGAGATTTTTGTCAGGAATTCTGACCGTGTGTATGCTCCATCACACTTTTTCTGGGATGCCTATTTTCAATACTGAGGAATTTGCTGTAGATGCCCCGACCTCATGCTCTGCCCTGCCTTATGGGTTTTGTGTCTACAATGACACTGTCCCCTCCCTTGTCCTTCAGCCGTCTATTGTGTGACAATGCCTTATGTCGACCAACATAGTAATCATTATTGTGGGATTCACACTCCCACTCGCTAATTACTGTATTATCTATGCTGTAAATTATTTTATGTTATGTTCTCTTCTTGTATCTAGCAACCCTTTGAGTGTCTTGTGCGGTCCCCGGTTGCCTGTGCCTCCCTTCAGCGGCGGACTTGTGTTTCCCCTGGTAGGGGTGTCCACCTGGAGCCCATCCCCTTCTTGCTCTCTCCGAGCCCAGGGCTCCTGCCCACCGGCTCATTTTGAATGCACATGCGTAGTAGCGCGGGCTTGCGCACCTGCGCAGTGCGGGGAAACTGTCCCGGTGACGTCAGTCGCCCGCGGCGTCTCCTGGTTGGGGAGCTCATTAAATGGGCCTTTGGGCCCTTGGATGAGCATGGCTGATCTCTCCATTGGCGGTATTTTGGGTGGGGCACTGACAGGAAGGATGCGGCCGGCAGCTAAGGAACTTCATGGGTACGTTTACCCCCTGCCTTAGTTCATGCATTACCCTGCACCCAAGGCCACCTACATGGATACTTCAAGTACATACCCCTTGCTGGTTAGTTACCAGTAATACCGGGCCTATGTATCTTAGTACCCTTTATGACTCCCTGTGCAGCTGCACCAGCCGGCGTCCACAATTTCCACCTCTCATCCTGCCCCCACAATACCAGGAGCTTCTTGCCTTCCTGGTCATGGCTCTCAAGTCATCCCCTGATATAATTGCTGTGGTAAGTTACAATCCTATTCAATCCCTTGCCTAATGTTTCCACTATTTAGGGTTCGGGCACTCCCTCCTTCCTTCCCCTCCCACCCCCCCCCGGATTTCCTCTCATCTCCTCTCTCCTTTTCTCTCCCCTCCCCCTCCTTTCCCCTTGATACTCTCTCTCCCCCCCTCTTTTCCTTCCCTCATTCCCCCCCCCTCTGCTAAAAAAATATATATAATGTTTGTGGGTTCTTAGTAATTTTCTGGCAAAAAATATGGATTTTAAATTGTTAGCAACAAATGTCAGAAATAGGCTTAGGCCTCGTACACACAATCAGTTTTCCTGACAAGAAAAGTGCGATGTGAGCTTTTTGTCAGGAATTCCGACCGTGTGTATGCTCCATCACTTTTTTTCTGTCAGTTTTCCTGCCAAGAAAAGATTGAGAGCAGGATCTCAATTTTCGTGTCAGGAAAAATTCCTATCGCGAATCGCGCTCGTCTGTATGCAATTACGACGAGCAAAAAAACGCGCATGCTCAGAATCAAGCAGAAGAGCCAAACTGCCTATTGAACTTCATTGATCTTGGCTCGTCGTACATGTTGTACGTCACCGCGTTCTTGACGTTCGGAATTTCAGCCAAGATTTGAGTGACCGTGTGTATGCAAGACAATTTTGAGCTGTTTTCCTGCTGAAAAAAAACACGGTTTTCCTGTCGGAAAAACTGATCGTGTGTACAGGGCATTAGGCATGAAAGGGTTTTAATCACAATACATTATGTCATAGATACAAATAGATATATGCAGTAACCTGTCCCCCAATAGAAACAGGGAGAGGGGAAGAGGAAAAAACAAAATGGATCTGTTCAAGCTAGGGGAAGACCAAGAAGACATTTCACCTTGCCAATATAGTGCATGTACAGGACTATATAATATAAAAGTGTGGTAGCACCTAATGAAAAAACAAACTAAAAACACAGGAATGTGAGCCATAGTTACCGGTGTAACGGTATACAGAAAAATATACAGGGTAGCCAGAGTACATAGATAAGCGCTGATACACTGACGTAAATAGGAAGGCTAAAGCAACAAATGAATTTCAATAGTTTAAAAAAGGATGGGGTTAAGACCCATTGTTTGGTCAAATAAATAATGCATATCTCACCACAAAGTAGACAGCGTTCAAGCAGACAGGCAGTCCTTCGTGCAGAAAGATGCAATGCTCGCACCCAGAGCACCTAGGAGCTCCGCAGAAGGGGTGTCTGGGTCTCCCGAGAGCCCATTATTCCAGCAGAAAAATCCCCACAAAGAAACCATAAAGGGCAATCACTGGGAAGCTGGGTGGGCCCTCTCTCAATTGGCCATTATACAGAGATACCCAGGCACAAAAAGGGGGGAGGTGTGTCGAAACGGCGCCAAAGCGGCGTCAAAACACACCCGTACTCCAACTCTCACTCCAACCCAACAGCGGAAGTGATGCCAAAACACGTCGCGTGGAAGTGACGTCAAAACTCAGCGGGCGGAAGTGACGTCAAGAAGTTCACAGACTGCCAATCAAGTACAACAGCATCACCTGAAGTGACACACCACACTCCCCTGGTGGTCAACAAAGTTATTATGGCCTATGCAAAGAGCCCAAATTACATTACACCATTCCAGCACATAATACACCGGCAACGGTGATCGTCCAGAACCAGGTAACTTTATCCAAGTGTAACCAACTGGTCTGGAATGTGGCACCGGTAACCTGATATGCCGAAAAAATAAATAAAAGTGAGAGGTATTGCATATGAGAGACAGAGAAAACATGCAATTGTCAAACTCAGCTAGTTGACCTCAGCAATTTCTGATTGTCAAAATACCTACGTTTTTTGAGACAATGATACATAAAGGATGGAGACTGTATATATAAAACCAAAGCCAAGTGAGACCTAACAACAACACATCCAAAGAGTAAAAAACAATAATAATAAAGAAAAAAAAAAGGGGGGGGAATAAATTGCCCCATTTCTATCAAAAGGCGCACAATCTTTTAACAACAAGTAAATATGATCAAACCCAAACAAAAGTACCCATAAAGGAAAAAAGAAAAGAAAAAGGGGGAGGGAGAAAAAGGATCAAGTAAGAAGGAAAG